>OX376304.1:34171780-34771780 GCA_947369205.1 Cantharis rufa
CTTAAAAACTTAAAAATAGTAAGATTTAATAATAATAATAATTAATTAATTGACATAAAAATTTACTTTGGTTAGGGGTTGGTAATAATGAAGGATGAAGAAAATATATAAATTTAAAGTAGACGTGGCTAAATAATATAAATGTCTGCAATATAATAAACATAGTGCTTTTAGAAATCAAAATTAAAATTTTTTAGGGTTACCGCTCGCTCATTCGTTCGGCACTATCCGCACACAACCATACCGTATATATCACGCGCGTATGCATTCACACTAAACACTTTCTTCGAGCAGGGAATAATGTTAGGACCTACCGTATTTGAAATTTGCACGTAATTTATAGCGGTGTTGTTATTAAATGAGTATGGAGCAGGTGAAAATTCAGTCATCGAGATTATTTGTGACATCGGCTGTTGAAAATAAAGACGATTTTGAGGAGGTAAAAGTCTTAAAACGTATTATTTATAAATGATGGTGCGATGAGCGGCCATAGTGAATCGCCCCTACTTCTTATTTTTGGTGTGCCTCTGTGTCATTTACGCGCCAAATTTGAATTTTAACCATTTGTTTATTTTTCAGAAGTTCGAGAGAAGCTATCAAATCCTACAAAATTTAACTGCCGGCCTCAGCGATAAAGAAGCACACGATGCATTGAATAATGCAGTTTTAAAAGAAAAGGGACACGACGAAGTTTCGTTAGGATTATTAGTGACAATATTGACTGAACCTCCAAATGCTTCGAAATGTTATCGTGATCTCACCTTAATTACAAGAGACGGTTTAGGATCGGTTTTATCGCATTTGTCGCAATTGGTGCTCGAAAGGTATTTACGTTTTAATGACACTGTTCGACTGCAACTAATATGGTTGCTACGGGAAATGATCAAAAATTCTGTGTGTAATGTGGATAATTTGTGTTGGAATTTAATGCGGCACGCCGCGGGTGGCGATATTTCTCCAAGGAATGTCTCTTTGATCGAGTCTCTATTAGATTTATACGTCGAATATAAAAGTTGGTTGGAAAAGTTTCCAGTTTTACTGGCGTCCGTGGTATACACATACTTACGATTGATCGAGGATCACAATGCGCCAATTTTAGCGAAATTAAGACAAAAGGAAGTTACGTTTCTTGTGACGATTTTACGTGAAAAATTTATTGATTGTTTGGTTATCGGTCGAGATTTGGTGCGTTTACTACAAAATGTTGCTCGAATTCCAGAGTTTGAACAGCTATGGAAAGATTTGCTGTTATCGCCAAAAAGTTTGTGTTCAAATTTTAATGGAATATTGCAACTGTTGCAAACTCGGACGTCGCGCCGCTTTTTACAATCGCGTCTCACTCCCGAAATGGAACGAAAGTTGGTCTTTTTGACATCTCAAGTACGGTTCGGAAATCACAAGAGGTATCAAGAGTGGTTTCAGCGGCAGTATTTATCCACACCCGAATCGCAAAGTTTACGATGTGATATGATTCGATTCATTGTCGGTGTGATTCATCCGACCAATGAGTTGTTGTGTTCAGATATCATTCCACGTTGGGCCGTTATCGGATGGCTGTTAACTACCTGTACGTCAAGCGTAGCAGTTTCTAACGCAAAACTGGCACTTTTTTACGATTGGCTGTTCTTCGAAAGTGATAAAGATAACATAATGAATATCGAACCGGCAATTTTAGTTATGCACCATTCGATGAGATCTCATCCAGCAGTGTCGGCCACATTGTTAGACTTTTTGTGTAGAATAATAGGCAACTTTTATCCGCCCTTAACGGATAAAGTGCGTTCGGGTATATTCTCCTCCCTGAGACAAATTTTAGACAAGAGGGTTCTACCTTCTCTTTTACCTTTGTTCGATAATTCCAAATTAGATCGTGAACTACGCGTCATGGTTCGCGACACCTTTAAAGAATTTTGTAGTAGTCCTGTTTCGGAATCGTCATCCAAGACTGACGATAATAAAATGGAAGATACGGAATCGGTGGTGAAAAGTCGTATTAACAATATTGTCAATAATCACATTTTGGACAACGAACCAGCCTTTAGCGATGAAGAAGAAGACCTGGGTATCACCATAACCACGCCGGAAGACGACACAGACGACGACGATATACCGCTCGCGAAAGTTCGTCTTAAAGAGAAAACGGTGGAAAAAAGTGACGAGTCTTTGTTGGAAGGTCCGCTGAAAAACTACATAGTGCGTTTGCAAACGGAGAAGGTTCAGGAAAAAAAATGCGAAGCGTTGGACGCCCTATTAACGGAGGCAATCAATTTAGATTTAGACGACGAGGCAACTTCAAGTTTGGCGAAATGTTTGTGTAATGTTTTACAAGACGACATAAAAGTATCATTTCCTAAAGTGCTCGACGACGAAACGCTTAAAGAAAGTGTTAAAGCGCCATTTTTTGTTTTGTACAGAACTTTGTACGATTTGTGTAAACAGGACAATCGAGATAGGGAATTTATTTTAAAGCTCATATCGGATATGTACAACGTTCAGTCGAATTTAGGATTCTACTTATTGTATTATTTAAAAGTGGAGCAAATTAGGACAGACCAAATAAAAGAGGATAACGCGAAATCAAACTCTTTAAAAGTTAGTGTTTATAAAGAATTTTGTCATTTCGTGGAGAAAAAGATTGACGTTTGTTTGTACGATGACCTCAACTCCTGTCATACCGATAATACTGAACTTATGTTGTGGTTGGTGCCAGATCTGTACAAAGACTTTAAACAACAACTTACCAATAATTCTCAAATATTGCACACAATTGTGTCCGTGATGGATGCAAAACAGTTGCAGCATTTGTTAGTTCTGGTAATGCAGGGTACACTCACTATGTTTAAAATGGACAGCATACAAAATTTATTAAAGGCCAGC
This sequence comes from Cantharis rufa, assembly GCA_947369205.1. NCBI lineage: Eukaryota > Metazoa > Arthropoda > Insecta > Coleoptera > Cantharidae > Cantharis > Cantharis rufa. The sequence goes on from OX376304.1 coordinate 34,174,658, forward strand.
TTGTCGTGGGAAACGGTCGAACAACTGTTTTTGTGGCAATTGTTACATGTACACAACGTTTCTGTAGAAAACGTTGCGCCTCTTATACCAATTCTCGATTACAATAAGCATGCGGAAGCGTTAACGGCCGTCTTGCTTATCTTAAAACAAGAACAACCTTCTGCCGATTGTCTGAGGTATTTATTTTTAAGAGACTTACGGGAAGACGACACTTTTGTGTTCACCATAATAAAACATTGGTGCGACGATTACATGGACAAATTAGGTGAATTATTATATAATTTACTCAATTCGAGGTACAATTCCAATTCTCCGTACAAGCGCAAACGTGGCGGCACTAAAAGTTTAAATGCCAGCGTTCCTAGTTCCGATCAAATACTTGGACATTTGGATAAGCTTAGATTACAATTTCGATCTCAGGACATTATAAATTTTTTCAATTCCGATCATTTACAACGTGGTTTATCTATCGCCTACAGCAACGGCGGTGACAGTTTAAAAAGACAATTTAGCCAACTATTTGCTTTAACGGATGAAGATAATTCGACCAGTAACAAAGGTAGAAATCAAGGACGAGGGAGAAAAGCGTCGGGGAAGGCGCGGCGTATTATAAGTATGACAAAAGACGACGTGGAGTCATCTGGTGAAAGTTCAGACGTAAGTATCGTTTACTTTAACACTTTAACTTTAATCTATTTGAAATATCAAAATTACCTATCGATCATTAATTTAAAAACAAAAGTCACTACAGATATTGACCATCCAGTGCATTTTCGAGAGCCAGATACTTCTGTACTTCCTCTAAACTTCCAAACTATTCTTGATTTTTTTAAACTATTTTTGAACTTCTTCCAAATTCAGTTATTTAGCGACACCCCTTTTTTCATAAACGTGGGATATCTGTAGTGAGTTCTTAGTTACAACAAACTATTAAATTCCAAAAGATTTTTATTCAAGAACGAGAACTAATAATAATAGAGTTAACTTGTAAAATTAAATTTATTTATTACGATCAAACTTTCCTATAGGTTGCACTTCTTTTACTCCATTTTTTGCTTTTCTCGAGGTTTTTACATACTTTGAATTTCTATAAATGAATATTTTTAATCCAATTTTTTCAAACATAAAAATTATGTATTTTTATTATTAACTGATTTCAAAGCTTAATAATAATTATTGCAGCACACAATAAAGTATTATTTTAATCTGCTGACATAATATTATTAAACTACTAAAATTGCAGTTTTAATTTTCCACTAGTAGGCGCAGTTAATTTAGTTTTCAAATTATGATTTTATTTTATTTGTCATTATAGTAGATTGTTTTATCACCCACGCACCCTAACTTACTTTTCTTTTTTTTTTTCTTTCCTTTTACTTTACCCTAACTTTTTTCTTATTTTTTACTCAAATTTTCATTAAATAATTATCACAGTATCTCTTGTTCTTTTTATATTACGAATATATTTTGTGCTTATATTTTACAAACAGTAACCTCGGTAGTGTTCCGAAGCTGCTATTAATTAATTTAACTATGTACCTGTTTACAAAAATACTTATGTGATCCGTGAAACCCATGTGGAAACTACCGTTCTCCTCAATATCTTATGAATGAATTCTTTGTGCTTAAAAATTGTCATTTGAATAATTATTATATCATTGAAACGTGCAATTTTCAGAATATCCAATAAATGGCACGTGTAGGAACCAAACATGCCCCCTTTAAAATAAATACATATTTTAACATTTCAATAAGTACCTCATTAATCGCTTTATGTGGGTTAATTTTTTGGACAGTATCATTTTGAGACCACCACTACCATAATTATGCAATCTGCTGAAGGTCATTTCCATTTCTAATTTGCTCCATGTTTAACCACATCAGTAATTAAAAACTCGTCTTTATTGATTTCGCTATTAGTTATCTGAATAGTGTAAGCTATGTTATGGTTGGTAATTATTATAACATAATCGTGTACTATTATTTCTGCATTTCGAGAAGCTTCCTGTTGTAGTTCATATTGCACATCGTCCATAACCAATCAACATCTTCCTCTCCAGATTTTCCAATATCATCATTGATTGAATCAGATAAATAGTTATTTTATTTGATTTACTGCTTTTTCCTTCTTGCATATACATTAAAATCGTCCGAGTATTGAAACTGTTCCTCTATCACTGGGCTTGTTATTACAATTCAATACCTTTTTCGTTATTTCCCAGTTAATTATGTTTTTAATAAAATTTGGATAATTTTATTAATTGTAGTAAGGGTAGATTTTCAGTTATCTCTAACTAAAAATATTCTTGATACAATTAGAATGTTAAATATATATTAAAAATTTGTAATGTATTATTTGTTTCTTCAATATTAAAAATTAATGAAGTAAATTGTAATTATCCACTTTATAAAATATTTCTCAAAAACAATTAGCAAACATTTTCACAAAAGCCTTACTTGAGTTCTTACTTTTTGAAAGTTTTGCAATTAAACTAACTAATTTTCACATTTAAATTAATTTTGTTTTCAATCGCAATTTAATAAAATTTATTGGTTCATTTGAAAATTACTGTGAAACATACAGAGAACATGGATTTGAAATTGTATGTGATGTATACAAAATCCGTTTGAAAAAATAATTAACCAGTTTGAGTTACTAGGAATTGATGCTATTGCTTTTTGTAATTAAATGTTTTAATTAATTATAAACATAACTTGATAATTTGATTTCTATAGCGAGTGTTGAGGTTTTTTCCCTACCTCAATCAGTTATTTCCGTAGCTATCACAATTTACAGAGGAAACCCCACACTTGTACAAATTATGTAATTTCATTTGTTTTATTACAGCAGGTTTATAAAGCCTTTTAAAATATAAAGTTAGAGATATATCTAAGCACCTTTATTCTTTCCGGTTATTCCTAAATTAATAAGCATTTTTTATTGTTAAACAAAATATAAATTAATTTTAATATTTTATTATTTTAATTGAATCTAAGTAACGGTAATAGATAAAGTAAATCAATTATATAATTATATTGACGTTAAAAATACTTACAAGTATTACTTAAATATAACTCGATTACTATATATTCGAGTAACTCTGCTACTCTCTTATATATTTAAGACTCAGAATTTATTTTATTTTATTAGTTATAATTGTTGGCATAAGCAATTATTACACATTTGAAAGCATATTTAATTATTTGTTTCTTCATTTTACCTCAATTACTATAAATTTAATCATATTTTTATTTAAAAAATAATCATCTACTAATAGAACAGCTTTTATGTATGTTTATTGTGGTTTTTGTGAATGCCACGTTTGTAGTTCTATTCATAAATAGAACTTGGAGGAAGGTGTGAAATTCAAAAATATAATTTTTGTTTATTTCTTAAATAGTATTACAAAACTGAAAACAAAACATTTATCAAAACGATGCTAAGTACCTACATCGAGAATTATATTTCGTGAAAAAATACATCACGATTAAAAACACATATATTATACATTAGTTTATTGTTTAATTGATAACATTTTATTTAATGCATATTTTGTTGTTCTAAATAATTTTAATTGTAATTGAACTTGATTGTTAACGTCAACATAAATATAACCTTTTCTTTTTTTAATTTCAGGAAGAAGAAATAGTAAAACCAAAACAAGCAAAAAAAAGAAAAAAGGTCATGTCAGATAGCGATTGACGGAAGCAAGTGATAAAAATACATTTTTGGATATTTTTCATTAATTATCATTTGAAGAACTTCCATGTATCGATCGAATATGGATATACTGACAAATCCCAAACAAAGTGGCTAGTGATGAATATGAAATGGCTGCAAAAAATTTTGTAGTACAACTCATTCTTCTGCTAAAAGTTCCGACTCTTACCTGATGAAGCTATTTGGAAAGCAGATTTGAAAGATGATGATCATCAATATTGTATTAACTTTACGAAAGAACAGTAAAGAAAATGATGACGAGGCGAATAAAACAACAATCTTTGTGATAATGCGATGCAATAGTCGATGTTTGGTGAAGATGGGAATTTATGAATTGGAGCCTAATTATAGAACACTGCCTGATTGACCTTTTTGATTTAATTTACTTTATGATGTAATTTTAATTTAATTTGTAAATTAGTTATTGATGTAAAAAATTCATTTAAAATGTATTCTGTATTGAAGATATTTGTAAATATTTGTTATTGTTAGATTTGAGAATTTTGAAAATTCATTATTAGACACAATTTTAAGTATATTGTAAATTACCACATTTTATTACATTAAGAAATTTGTACATTGCCTGTTTGTAAATATATTTATAAATTATGTCATTCATAGAGAAACTAAAATTTACTACCTTACAGAATACTACATTTAAGCTTCGCTGCTCATTGATCTATAGAAATGGTTTGCATGCAGAAATGAATCAAATGCTTGCTTGATCAGTTTTTATAAATTGGATTTTTTTTTTAATTTATTATCCTTACTCCATTCAGAATGACTATTTTTTAATTTTTATTAATTTTGTGTAGAGACCATATTTGTTTTGCAATGTGCTGCATTTTTTACTATTAAATGGTTTTCAGAAAACCAGAAGGGTTATTTATTGTACATCTTGTCTAAATTTTTTTACACAATTTGGTTTTTTAGTTTTGAGTTCAGTTTATTTAGAAACGGGGAGGAAATTGCAACATACATTTTTATACTCCGTATTTCCATTTACGAGATTTCCTAGAATTTCCCTTCGTTCCAAACTTAGAAATTTAAAAACTTTTGTTTATTTTTCGAGATTTCTTCCTTGTCTAGAAGTGAGCAAAACCTTGCATTGTTTATATTAATTATATTGTCAATTTTGTAGAAAATGAAATTTCCATTAATTCTCGAACGTTCATATATTATGTGTAAAATTAAAAGTTGGGGTCAGTTGTATAATGGAAGATCAACCTCTAATCTGAGTTATACCAGGGTTAACTTTGAATTTGAGCCATTAGATTAGATCAACAGTGAATTCGTCCTGGGTTAACTCTTACCTGAGCTTTATACAACTGACTCATAGTTATCTTTCTACCCTAGTATTTGTATGTGTTCCCTTGAGAGCCATCCACTCATATTGACTATTAATGCATAGTATGAAAATTTTTGGTATGCTAGGTATATGGTTTTCTGTCGAGTGCAAAATTCAAAATATGTTCAGTGCCACAGCTACACAGTGAACCAGAATTTGCTGAAACTTGAATCTTTGATTGGCGTGAGTTTCAACAAAAAGCGTTATGAAAATTAAATTTTAATTAATTTCTTTTTTTAATAAATTAAACCCACAGTAAAATTGTAAGAAAAACAAAGTCGATTAACAATTATTGTGAACAAAGTTTTGAGAATTTGAAACATGCACGAATCGCATATTTTAAAAAGTAAGATATAGCTTGATTCGTTGATTTTGATACAAAATATATAATCCGGAGTTGAATTAATTTTTTTTAATACTACATCCGAATGCGTTTGTCAAATTAAATAATATTAACTAATTCATTAAGATACAAAGGTGATAATTATTTACGCTTAGTTTAAGTGTTAGATGCATAAATTATGTAAATAAAATTTTATTTTATATAAATTTGGCAAGCGCAACTGATGACAGAAGCTATTTGTATATGCACCAAATTGATACATAGTGATTGAATTTTAACATATAGTCGGGCAGTTTTTAAGGTGAGTATTTTCTAATGAAATTATGCAAAGACAACTCTCGAAAGAAGAAAATTGTAAATACTTTATTATTGAAACCTCACTTTTAACACCAAAAATCATAAATACTCTTGACATAAATAAATCAACAAAATTACTACTATTACGATTTTTATGCAAATGTGAATCCTGCCTTAACTTTAAAATACTTGGCTGGTATCCTAGACACATTCACGAGCTGGGGTCCCCAAACTTTATGAGTCATCACTTAAATTTGACGTTAAGATGAATAGCGAATGCCATGATTAGGTTATAATTTACCTATTAATTGCCACTCCCATACAAATGTAGTGTTTCGATAGTTTTTTTTGTTCAAGTTCACCTAATATCGTAAATAATTAATTTAAGAAGAAGAATATAGCTCAATTGAAGTGTAATATTAAATCTATTAAAAATGAATCTAGTTAAGATGTTTCGAAGAAACAACCATAGGGATGATACAGGTCCTTCTGTAATAGGACATCCCACAAATGTAATACACGATATTCACGTGAGTAAAAATAAAGAGACGGGACAACTTGAAGGTTTACCTTTGGCATGGCAACGCCAAATTGGCAATCTTTTCACCGAAGCCGAACAAAATAACAATCCTAGCGCATTACTTTATGCTGTTAAATATTATAATTATTCTATGAAAAAAAATCAGGAGTTTGAGCCTTTTAAACATATTGTTACCGAGCAAGATATCCATGAAGAATCCGAAGCTATAGATTTATATATGAACAGCAATGCGGCTCATCAAAGTAGAGAATGCCTTAACAATGATAAGCATTTGTTTACGGACATACCTGAACTATCCAATAGGTGAGTGCATTTTAATATAGTTATTTTAAAAAAAAAGGTTTAATCAAGTTAATCAAGTTTTAATTAAAATCCATATTTCATAATTATATTCTATATTTTAAACAAAACTTTTTGTACTAGGTCTGAAACGCTACCGGCCTTACCACCTAAGAAATTAAATAAGATAAACTTGAATAATTTAGCAAAAAGTGTGGAAGATTTAACGATCGAAGAAAGCGAAAGTCCTATTTTACGTCGTAAAACTGAAGATTACGAGCAAAACGAGGACGATATAATGAACGAATTGAAAAGTATTTGTAATTTGGGAGATGTGAGTGACCGATACAAGAGAAGCAACAAAGATTTAGGTGCAGGAGCATCTGGAATAGTTTATGTCGCCACAGATATAATAACACAACAACAAGTTGCAATAAAAGTAATCGATATGAGTAAACAACAAAGAAAGGAATTGTTGTTAGGAGAAATTAAAATTTTAAAAGAATTTAAACATAAAAATTTAGTTAATTTTTTGGATGCATACTTGGTTTACGACGATCATCTATGGGTTGTAATGGAACTTTTAGATGGTGGACCATTAACAGATGTAGTTACAGAAACTGTTATGAAAGAAGGTCAAATTGCAGCTTTGTGTCACGAAGTATTGCAAGCTATATGCTACTTACATTCCAGAGGCACCATTCATAGAGATATAAAATCCGATAATGTTCTTTTGGGTATGGATGGAACCGTAAAAGTCACCGATTTTGGATTTTGTGCTAATATAGTAGGAGATGAACAACGCCAGACCATGGTCGGAACGCCGTATTGGATGGCACCTGAAGTGGTGACCAGAAAACAATACGGAAAGAAAGTTGATATATGGTCTTTGGGTATTATGGCTATAGAAATGATCGAAGGTGAACCACCCTATCTTAAGGAGCCTCCATTAAGGGCTTTGTATCTCATTGCTGCAAATGGTAGACCACAAATTCCAAAATGGAATTCTCTATCGAAGAATTTACAAAATTTTATTGACGATTGCCTTCAAGTGGACGTTAATAAGCGATCATCTGCTAGTAAATTATTGCAACATCCATTTTTACAAGAGCGCATGGAATTATCAACTTTAACGCCGCTCATTAAAGTTGCCAAGAAAATTTTGCACAAAACTTGAATTTTAAAAGCATGTCATATTTTGCATGTAAATTCCATTTGATAAGACTGAAGGTCAAATAGGAGCCAAACCATATACCTTTTCAGTAGAAAATCCACAATCTTTTGATACCATACTTGGGACCAACTTGACTATAAATTATATTTTTAGTTCAAGTTTATAGTTTTATTTTTATCTCTTAAGAAGATCAAGTCAATTTTATAAATAATTGTATGTGATATAAAGCGTTTATGTAAATAAAAAGTATATATTAATTTTTTAATCTTATAAATATTTGGATATTTTTATAATACCAGTTTTTGATGCAATATTACAATTTTAATGAGTCGATATTTAAAAATCAATTTGGTACTGTTAATCGAGAAATTGAATATATTATAGAGTATTTTTTACCATTAATTATAGTAAATCATTAACAAAGGTTTCGACTGAAAACAAAAAGTTGGCTTTTAAAAACGCCTACAACGAATGTGCAACTTAAAATGCTAAGTTTACTATCCGATAATTCTTATTTTAAACTTTAATTTTTGCAAAATTATCAATGTAGCAAGTGATTGTGAGTTCATTGAAGTAATTAAACTTGAATTTGTTTTATATATGAATTACCTATTAAATAATTACATCACCAATTACTTCAAAAGAACTATTTTACCTATTGGTCTCAAAATTGTGAAATGAAACTGATGAAATATTTACATTATAATCTAACTTTTTTTATTAATTGATTTATTGCACGTTATTTTTATTAGTTTATAAGACTTGACCATAGTTTTACTGTTTTTTTAAATAAACTTATGGCTGTAACTTAATTATAAAATTCTTGTACACCTCTGCTTAAGAATAAAGAACTTTTACAGGTGTTTGGTGCTTTACTGTACTCATATACAATCACTATCAATCTACTAAATTGTATTAAAGACTTTTTTTGACGCAAAATTGCTTTTACAGCAATACTTAAACATTTTTTCTTGCAAATTTCATTCCCTTTATTTTTGTGTATATACATTTATCTATTTCGTCGCACCATTTGCAACTTATAGTGACTTAAAAAAGAAAAATTTTAATAAAATTGCTCTATGGGAATTTTACCATAATTTTTCCAGTTTTTTTTTTTAGTCTAACTCGGAAATGGTGCGACAAAATAGAAAAATGAAGGCAATGAAATTTGCAACAAAAATAAAGGTCTAATAAGTATTCTGTAAAAGCGATTTTTATATGTCAAAACAGGTTTTCAAAAGGTGCAATTTACATTGTTATCATAGAAGTGTTATTTGTTTAACAATTTATTTATTAAATTTATTAACAATGACTAGGAGTGATTATAATACGTTTCTATTACGCCATGATTTCTCTGAAGAAAAAAGTTTCATCGCTCGATGATTGCAAACTCTATAGTAATTTATACTTATATATAAAAACTTGGTGCGAGTTTAGTTACAGAAAAATTGTGTAAGATATTTTTTGTTGTCCTAAAATACCGATATTATGGTACCTATATGAAACTCGTTGTCTAATAAAAACTTCAAAGAAAGGATACAACACCAAATATCTAGCCGTTTTAGATCCCATCCCTTAATTCTTCTGCATCTTGTGATATCTGCATTATGTAAATGCGAACCTGCACAAATTTTAACTGATAGTTCTGCTGCATGTCAATGCGGGCTTTAACGCGAACTTAATTGTTTTGTTCATTGTACATGATGCAGGTCTTCACACAACGAGAACTGCCACTGCCTGCAACTTCTCAGTCTATATCAAGTATTTGTATGGTGTAGTTGCTTTCTATTTTTCTTTTATTGCTAAAAAAGTTGTGGGGAGTATTAACGCAATCCAGTTCAGGTAATTATTTTTATGAAAAGATTAATTTATTTTCAAAAGATTTGGTTTTTCATTGAGTTTATGGTTCAGTATAGTAGCGATTGTTTTGAGTTTAAAAAATGAAAGAAGAAATTGATATTAAACATTTAATCGATCTTGTATCACGAAAACGTATCATCTGAGACAAAACACTTCCTCAATAATAACTCACGTGTGGTGATTATAGATGCTTGGAGAAATGTGTGTGTTCAGAATTGAATTCACAATTTAAAGAACGTCAGATATAGAGATGCAGATTTGGTAAGTAGCATTCAAGCATTTCCACCAGAGTTCCGATTTCGTTAAAACGGACATGCAACTTTGAGCTTTATAATATACTAGCTGGATACCCGGCTTCGCCCGGGGTCTCATTAAAAATATAATACTTTGCTTTAGTCTGAGTACTCCAATGTTTTCCAGTCTTGCTTTCCGTTGCTGATTTATTTGTGAAGCTCAAAATACCTTTTTTTAGGGGGGGGGGGGGATTACGGGAATCTCGTTAATCCGTTTATGCACGTCAGCTAATTTTGTTAGATCTCACTTTCCTTTCAACTTTTTTAACATTTTCTTGCACTAAAATATTTCCAAATCAACATCCAAATTTGGTTAAAATCGGTCGAAGAATCTAGGAGTGTATAGCGAACAAACATACAAACAAGCTCTTTTATAATATATATTAGAGATTAGAGATAGAGAAGAGATTTTAATAATCTTTTTAAAGAAATTGGGAAAGGGGAAACATTTAGCCCCTTAACCAATCAGAACGTCGAAATGAAGTTTCCCGGATTTTGCAAGAATAAGTTGACATGGAGAGCTGGAAATAGTAGCGTTAACCTTAGAACTCTGAGCTGAATATCCAGTTAAAATTTCACTTAGATCGAGCTTTCCAATCGGAAGTATTTGTTGAGACCGACAACTTTTGTGTTTTATGTACTAAGATTATTTAATTAAAGTGATTTAATAATAAAATTTTTTTTAATTAATTAAATTTAAAAAAATTAAATAGTTTTCGTGGCGAGTTTGTGCAACAGAAAATTGAGAAACGAGCGGGAGAAGGTCCGACAAAAAGTACATTTGCTGCAAGTAAAACATGTTATTTTTCTGCAAACGTAAAAAAACAAGGGGTAAATATCCAGTAAAATTTCTGTACAAAAGACTCGGAATTCCAAAGATTTCCAAGAATTCCAACGATTTTCAAAGATTACCAAGACTTCCAAAGAATTCCTTTGATTTTCAAGGAATTTCAATGATTTCCAAGGGAATTCCAAACGAGTGTACACAAAATTTTCGGAATATTTACCCCTTGTAAAAAATTATTGTAAAATTTAATTAACACTATTTTTACTTCTGTGCCGCCCGCAATCATTTTATTTTAACGAAATTTGATTGACATTAAAATTAAAAGTAATTTTCTGTTTAATGTAAAGTAGTCATAAAAAAATGGCGGAATATCCGTGACCAGTGGCAGTGGGCCAAAGCTTGCAAGAAGGTAGATCCATGGTACTATTAAACCATAATAGTACCATGGGTAGATCATCAAAAAAAGTTTGGACTATGGAGTGTAGAGGGCTTTATTTATAATTTTGAAATTAATGAATTCTTTAATTTAATAAAATTGTAATTTTTCTTTCAATGGTTTTTCAATATCTTTTTATATTAAAATTTTGATAATTTGAAAGATTAATAAAAATGTTCAATTTATATTTTATTAAACTTTTTAAACAATTTGGATTATTTTAATTTATTGCTTTTTACACAACCTTGATAAATGGAACTTTTTATATCAAGCGAAGAATTTATGTTTATTATTCAAGTTTAATTCTCAGGTTATGCAATATAGAGTCCTCTACACTCCATAGTTCAAACCATACCCTCTCGGTACGCCAGCGCCATTGTGGCCATTTTCTGAAACCTTATTTAATGCTTTTCAGTGGCCACTTTTAGAATAAAACAGCCATAAGAGATTGTCCTCCTTACCTCTACCCTCCATAGTTTGGACCAAAAGCACCAAGATATTATGTATATCACGAGCAGCTCAGGTTTTTGAACAAGACCATATCTTTAAATGAAACAGAATTGTGAAGCCGATAGAACTGCAATAAACACATGCCTGCTTCTTCAACCCACATATTATGTATGCAGCATATACAACCAGAGGACGGCACCACATTCCACCAATGGTTGAAAAATACGAAAACTATTGTCATCTATATCTCGAAAACGGTGGGACCAAGTAAAAAAATATATAGAAACAAAAATGTAGATAATAAAATTTACAAAATAAAATGTCTATTCATTGTTTTATTTTGTCCCACCGTTTCCGAGATATAGATGACAATAGTTTTCGTATTTTTCAACCATCGGTGGAATGTGGTGCCGTCCCAAACGGACACTTCCGGATGACAGTCTCCAGTCAGATATAAAATATTTCTGTTAATACATTTTCATATACAGTAGAGTTTCGAAATAATGAACAGCAAAAACCATGTTTGTTTTTTAAATATTAATTCCCAATTTATTTTTTCGTCTTCTTTTTATGCTATAAAAAAGAATTAAGAAAACAGATTTTTATAGCATAAAAGGAAAACAAGAATAAATAAATTGGGAATTAATATTTAAAAAACAAACAAAGGTTTTTGCTGTTCACTGTTTCGAGACTCGACTGTAATGTTAGAATACCTCTTTTAGTTCAATCTGAATTAAGAATTAATTTTATAGCAAAAAATAAAATAATAGTTTAAATCTGCTTCTGGTACTTCTAAACATCATGCATTATTTCTCATTCCTTTGCACTCCAAATTTAAGTTGATTTTCATGTTTCTGACCAACACACATTCGTAGTGAGGATTTTTATGAAAACTATGTGATGTCACGTTGCTATCCAGATAGAACACACATGCACATAGCAGTAAAAACATGTATAACATGGCCTCATTGCACGATCCATTTTGGATGAAACAGACTTGACCACCGCATTAATAATATATTCATAATAACAAATATAATGTTATACTAATATTGCAAATCAGTGTGAATGTGATGATGGGCAATTTCAAAATCGATCATATGCTAAGGCTATGTGATCTATTTTTTTAACTGCTATCTGCATGTAGTATATCCTACGTTGAAGGTGAATCGGTAGCCTCACAATATTGTGAGAGAAGTATATGCATCTTTGATAGTTCACACTACCGTATCCACTCTGCTACTGTTTTGATTAATATTTACTACCATTACATAGTTAACCGTCTACATGTGCTGTGAAAGTAAATTGATAATCAATAATCATGAAAAATTAAGTTAAACATGGAGAATTGTTGTTTAGGTTGTTGTTGTTGTTAAGGTTGTTACAATTTTCAATAATCCGCTTCATGCTACAGCTCTTGCAGTTCACTATAAACAGTGAATAACAAAAATATCCTAATGCTCCTATATTAACAATGTAAATTGTACGTTTTGAAAACGTTTTTTGTATGATAAAAATCGTCTTTAAAGCAATACTCATTAGACATTTCTTGTTGCAAATTTCATTGCCTTTAATTTTGTTACTATAGATTTTTTTATTTTGGCACACCGTTTCTGACTGACAGCGACTTAAAGAAAACTCTGTAAAATGCAGAAAATATTATCATCTACAGGTCCGTTTGTTTGCTTGCACCAACTTGATCCGAGCAAGTTAGTGCAAATAAAGGCTTTTGTTGATTGGTTCTTTGCTTTCTTGGTTCAAGTTAGTGCAAGCAAACAAATTTTTTGCATTTTGAGTCTTGTTTAAGCTGCTCTGTCAGAAATTGTGCACCAAAATAAAAAATGTATAGTAACAAAATTGAAGGTTTTCTTTTTGCAAGCAATGTCTAATAACTACAACTGCTGTAAAGGCGATTTTGACATGACAAAAAACGTATAATTTATATTGTTAATATAGGAGTGTCCGGATATTTTTGTTATTCACTGTTTGAGATAAGTTGTTCGAAATTTTATCCTCTTCTACATAATTTATAGCAACCATTTGTATCCCAAAATCAACAATAAGTAAGTTTAATAATAAAAACTTTTAATAATTAAAAATTTATACAGGTATAAATAAAATGAAAATTTCTTTAAGATTATATCCAAACATCTTGAATAAACCTTTTCGTTTTAATTAAATCTTTTACATAATCTGTTGCATCATTTACTTGCATTTCATTAAACTCAGTTAAACACGAAATTAAACAATCTTTTACCTCTTGCGCCATATTTTTCACGTCCCCACATATGTAAATAATTGCATTCTCCTTCACTAATTTATTAACTAAACTTTCACCTTGTTCCTTCAGAACATGTTGAACGTAAACTTTATCACTAGTGTCCCTCGAAAAAGCTGTAAACAATTTACTTAATACACCACTTTCCAAGAATTTTTCTACTTCTTTCTTATACAAAAAATTCCTATTAGAATAGCGACATCCATAAAATAACCAAGAAGAACCAAAATTTATTCCGTCATTTAATAACAAACTTCGATGCTCTAAAAATCCCATAAAAGGAGCTATACCCGTACCGGCTCCTATCATTATAATAGGAGTGGAGACGTCAAGTGGTAATCGAAAATCGTTGTGTTTTCGAAAATAGAACGGTACAGATCCAGAATTGATATTCAATTTTTTTAGATTAGATACAATACCACTAGAATTTTCCGCTTCGGTTTCTTCAAATTGAGAATTATTTTCCAGCCAGCTAGAGCACACTCCTTTGATATCTCCATTTTGAACAACAGAAAATGTTATGTGAATTTCAGTTTCACTCGCTAAAGGCGACGACGAAATTGAATATGGTCGTGGTTGCAGTGGGGGTAAATGTTCTAAGAATCTTTCAACAGTCGGGAAACAAGTTGGAAAAGATTTTAACACATCTAAAAGAGTGTTATTTTCTGTTACAAATTTGATATAGTCTTTAGAACCTTCAATAGAACACAAAAATTTCAGTTTTTCAATTTCTTCATCATTTGTAGTATAACTTGCTAGAGTTTTGAGAAACATCTTTTTGGGAACGCTATGAATATCTAAATGCTTCAAAAATAGTTCATAAATTGTTCCAGTTATTGGGATATGAACAGGAATAACTGGTTTCTTTTTAGAAGTGTCTTTTAAAATGCCTAGTCGATAGGTTTTCCTAGCTAAAGATGTCAAGTTCAATCTATCGATTAATTTTTTTACTTCTTGTTTATTATTACATGGTAAAATTCCTATCGTATCTCCAGGTTCAAATTTATATTCAATCCCCTTAAAATGTATTAATTACTATTTATAATTCCTTTTAAGCGTAGTGTCATACTTACTTCTAAACTGAGAATCATATCGTAAACTGCATTCACATCGTCACCACGTGAAAGTAACTTAGAACTTTTTATTGTGGTATTGTAAACAGGAGAATTAGCAAAGGGATAAATTCGCTGTAATTTACCTTGAATTTCCTGCAAAAACAATTGGTAATGCAACAATAACTATCAAGGAAGAAATTCTTGCTTACCTTGCATTCGCTAGAATCACTTTCAAATTCAATACTAAGAAAATCACCCGACATATTTTCTTCGATGTTAATTCTAATCACATCACAACCTAAAAGTTTTCATGCTGTCATGACACATAAAATTTATTAAGCTAATGTTGCCAAATTTTCATAAAGTCGTTAAATACAAGAAATTCTCATTTACAGGGAGCGTAAAATAAAATCTCATAAAATCTTCAAAGTGAGATTTCAAGATCTTTTTGCTTCGGGTGGTGGGCCAAACAGCGCAAAAATAAAAATAAAACCATAAATTTTTTTTTTAAGATAAAAATAATATTTATTAAAAAAATAGAATTTTTCGAATTAAAAATTATATTTTATAAATACATACTAAATACCACAAATCTACTTAAAATTTCTTATTTTAAGTTAATTTCAATTTAAACATAATAATTTAACAAAATATAGTAGATTTTGTTGATTTTTTATTGTTCGAGGGGAGGGGGAGAGGTTAATTACCTCGATACACCTTCTCTTGTATCCGTTCTCGATATTAATTTAAAAACAATGTAGAGGGCCATGTATCCTAAAATAGTTTGCACAAATTTTACAATTTAAAAAAATTAAAGCGGCATTCAGATAGAGATTCTTGTCTTGCCTTGCTGACGTAGAACTGGCAAGAGCCAATCAGATTGAAGTATTAAATAAAATTTTCAATTCATATTTGGGAGAGGTACTCATAATTTTTCCACTTTACCCAAAATAATAATATTAATGTTATGTTATTCTTTTTATTTTTTATTTATCAATTTTAATTGAAATAAATTAGTAACTCGAAAACGTTACTAACTTTTGAATCACCGTGTGTGTATAATTCTTACAAGAAACTGTTTATCAACTGTTAATAATTTTAATAAAATAAGTATTGGCAACGTGGTGTTATAGATGGACAGAATTAGGAATACTTTGATACCAAATTGAACACGTAAATCTAAAATAAATCAGTGCTTTGTAAAATAGTAATTGTAGATCAGGTGAGTGTATAATTTAGTTTTTACTTTAAATTCATCCGATAACTTTTCTTATATTGTTCTTTATTGTGAATGTCGATGGCAGTTTGTGGAAATATTATCTTCTACTAACTAGTAATATAAAGGAAACAAAAATAAAATGTTAAATTTTCGTTATTAAGTAATTGGAATTAATGAAAACAAATCGTCTGGATGGGAAACTTGGTCAAAAGTTACACCCTCGTTGGTTGGATAATTAATTTCGTGAAAAATTGGTAACAATAAATTACGCATATTTCTTAATCGACGGTTTGACATAGGCAACTTTTGAAACTTTTTTTCTTTAGCTATTATTTTATCACAAATTTGTGATCTCTGATTATTAAAGTAATTTAAATAGTGCGCCAAATTGTCTATAATTTTGTTTGGTAACATAGATGTCCCTAGTTACGGAAACGTCACAAAAGCCGCCAATATTTTTATGCGCATTTTTACATTAAAATTTATACGAGCTTAATTTTCTCTTGAATTATTGTCTATATTTTTAAAACGGGAATTAAAGATTTTCGAGTGGATAATTAAATTAATAATGAAATTAATCCAATTTAACTATTGGGTAGCGTAGTAAGAAAACCTTTATTATTAACAACGCGTTTGCTCAGCGCCACCGTCGTTCGTGCCGATCGTAATACTAAATGCTAATGGACGAACGTATGCGTTGTTCAACTGTTTAGGTGGAAGTCGCCATTGTTGTTCCTTGAAAATTATTAAAAAACTTGATATATCACCCAATGCATTCGTCAAATTAAAAGTTAACGGATTGTGTTAGGAAGTTTTGATGTTATCGATTAGTGGCAAATAATACGTAAGTGCTATTTGTTTGTAATAAGTGTATAAAGTGGTGCAATGTTTTTAAGGTGCGTGCCTTTATCTACGCTAGTATTTCGTTTCATAAGCTTGTAGTTGTCACGTGGGAGGACAGTGATTCAAATTTTGCATAAAAATATATTTCAAAAAAAATAATTTATCTCGAAAAGTCAAATTTGAATTATAAATTTTGGTTAATATTTGTAATTAGTAACGGTTATGTATGTTAGCAATGAAAATAATGCTGGTATGTTGACACTTTTCATTTCATAACGACAACGCTTTTATTTGATTGTTTAAAATTATTGTGCTTATTTAGACGCTATGGAATTAGCCGGCGATTAGTTAAATCAATTTGTCGTAAGTTAATTTGATCCTTTGATTTTATAATTTATTTGTGTAGTTGGAAGTATTGCAAAAGGGCAGCAAAGACTCGATTGAACACTGAATGAATGGGATTGCGTACAGCCTCGGCGAGGCGTCCCCATGTCATGGTGATGGCCCCAGCGTTAACAAAACCCACACAATCCAATGGTTTTAAGTTGACTTCGAGTAGTCCTACTAAGTCACCTGCAACATCTTTAACTACTCGTACCAATGATGATCATGATGTGTACAACTCTTTGGAAGGCGAACCTTGTAAAAACTTGGTGGAACTAGATCATATCGATTTAGGAAATGCGGCAGATAATCTTAACACCCTTGCACTGGTTTCTGAAATTTTAAAGAAAAACAGTAATCTTTCAAGTGTAGGAGGAGATAGTGGTGCAAGTATTTTAGAACTCGGTGGTATGATGAATAGTAACCCACTACATATGGGCGACGATACAGAAAAAATGGGTCTTCAAAAAACTGCTGGATTGGATGTGAATTGTTTTAAGGACAGATCTATAAGTGACGTCGATCAATTAATATTTAATAATATCGAAGCCGGTTTGCCCGATACCGATATAGGCAACGATATTGGACAAAATGTAGATGATTTAATGCAAGTTTTTAAGTCCATCGGCTCAGGTTCTGACAGATTGGAAGGAGGAGAATCTGATTCCATGTTTCCCTTATCGAGTGCAGATTTGCCTGGTAGCTTTTCTTCATTGGAAAAAGAACTTTTTAACGATGTAGACGTAATGAGTATGAGTATGGAAGAGCAACTGCTGGATGGAGCCAATTCCTTAAAAGAAACTCACACAAACGAATTCCTTTTAAATTTACAAAAGAAACATACGAAATTGGAAAGAAAACTACAGTTTATGATGAGAAGGTTACGTAAAGTCCAAGCCAAACATATGGGTCAGCATTTTAGTGAGGAAGTTGCAGGAATTTATGAACAAGTTCATCGTTCTTTGCGACGAGCAAAGGATGGTAATTCTCAACCGCCACCACTACTGCCACTGCAAGATCAGCTATTGGATCCAACAAAGTTTGGTATTGTTAGTGTCCCCGATCCCCCAGTTATCGTAGAAAAGTTGAAACCTATTTCAAAGAATTCTGCCAAAAACTTGGTAAGAAAGTTGGAAATGTCGACAACTTTACAAGCAAATGCAGTAGGAAGACAAAGGCACATGACTCGCTATTTTGGCTCTGGGTCTGTCGAGACTAATTCCTTACGTAGTTCTTTAATTGGTGCAACAATAATACCTCAGTGGAGTACCGAAAATGTGCGTGATTTACAAAGACTTACGGGTTCGTTGCATACGGAAACGCGATTGGTACAACAAGATCTGGATTCTGAAGCTACCGTTAGTAGTTCTGGTGGTGAAAGTTGTGACGAGATGCAATCTTACAATAATTCTCACCAGCAATTTCTTGCCATGTAAGTATCCTTTTGTTTCTTGTTGCACCGGTTTCTTTTATCTCTGTTGTTCTCTGCTGGCTTCTTCATTCATATGAATTTGTTTGTCTTTTTCAGTGCATAAATGAGACTACAAATTTAATTCAATAAAGTCTTTTTTAGTTGAAACTCATAATAATATCATAAATTTATAGTTTTAATAAGCCTATTGATGGAATGTATTTTTCGTGGTGCTATTTATGAGGTTTTTGTGCATAAACCTAAATTTGAAAGCTTTTTTATCTAGTAGTACTGAGTAGAAATTAGGCTTTTTCTTTCTTATTTTGATATCAAAAATGCTGCACAATGGTTAGGTACTAATATTATTAGTTGGAAACTGCAAGGTGATTATTTTTACTTCTGTATAGCATTAGAAAATTATTTTGAGCTACGCTTTTACAATGGATCATTTTAGTAATAAACACCAAAAGCTGCACAGCTAACGGATCCCCACCAGTTATTTGGAGAATATTTCAAGTCGGTATCATTCTGCAACAACCTCCAGGACCCTGTCTCGTAATAAAAATTTACCAATACTACAAGTTACAAGTAATTTTAAATACTTTTCAAATTATTAATCTGATCAACTAGCTGAGTGGTTTTTTGTACTTATTTATAAAATAAGCTATTCTAAAAGCATTGCCAAAAATCATTCTCCAATGTTTTTCAATAGTAATAATAATCAACTTGTACTTTTATGTACTATTATGAAACGCGACCCAGGTGGTAAAAAGTTTATAATATGATTATGAAATATAATATAAATATGAAAATTACATGTTATATTATGTAATTCTGAAGCAGCAAGTGGCCATTCCACTTTTAGGTAAATTATAACATTAATTTCATCAGAGTGAAGAATTTGTATGCTTTTCTCCTTTGTTACACAAATAACTATTTGGTCAGAAAAGTAGCACTTTTCAGCACGGTTGCTCTATATAAAATAAAGCTGTTTTTAGCAATGGGCGGTAAAACAAAACTATCTTTAGCTAAGAGCGGAAAAATTAAACTTTTCCCAACATACAGTAAAGTCAAGTTATACACAAGATACTGATTGAACATTTGAAAAGATCGATGGCGTAAAATAAGAAAGCGTTACACGGGCGGTAAGTCACTTTGTAGCCCTCGCGTGTTGCTGACTTGGGTTCCAAGTCTCGTGAAAACTCATGAAATTTTTATCAACTCTGTAGAACGCAAAATTCAAAGTGATTACCCCCTTGCGTGCTTCTCTCCTATTATAATTTTATAATTATTGTTATATTCTGATTTGTCGGCGTTGAGATAAGTAACACCGGCTTTGTAATTTTTGTGATCACAGATTCTTCATCAGAATCACAACATTTTGTGATAATACTGCAAATAAAGAAAAAAAAAGTCTTTGCATGGGATTCGAACTCCCGAATTTCAAAGCATCCGGATATACTGCGCGTTGACCCTTGCGCTCTGAGAGTACCCGTAAGAAATACTTTCATATTAATCGAATTGGAATAATAATTTTGATTTTTAGCTTCTCCTTTATTTATAAATAAAAATCTCGTAATAAATTGGTTCTGCCATTAGTAGCAGTGAGCATTCAATAATGATGTTTTCATTTATTGTTGTTCTTATATATATCTGAAATAACAAACTTTGTCGCGTTGCATAAAGGGTGCATTTTTTATGATTCTGTGATTGTAATCTTCGATTCTCTGCAAAATCTATGATTATATTGAACAATTCGTTTTTGGCAACTTGAGGTACATTTAATTTCTTAGGTCTAAACTTATCCAAATTCTTTCTTCGATAAATTTAGAAAATTGCCACTGAAATACTCAAAATATTCATCATGCTTGGATAAAAAAGGACACACTTTTTAAATTTATTCAATTTTATTTTTTCAATTGATTCGTTATTGTGAGTTTGTAGTGACAGTATTCTTACGTTACCTAGAAAATAAACGAAGGTGATTATTAATTATTATTTATAATTTATTATAATTATGTAATAATAATTAATTAAATTAATTTTATTTCAATTTTTTCATAGAAATTTTAAATATATTATAAATTATTAACCGGCGAAATTAAAATTGAATCGATATTTTAAAAATTAACAGATTAAACCAACATTCAAATAAGTTGTAGGGTTTTGAAAAAAATCTTATTATCCAACTGCGGCGGAGCCCAAAAAGGAGGGTTATTTTATTGTTAGTTGAACCTGTTAATTTAAAAAAATTTGATTTAACAGAAATCTTATCAATTAGCTTAAATGTAGTTTCAATGTGATTCTTTTTCAAGTTTACATTCACATCATTTATGTGATCATGCTGCTGGACCCTATTTATAATAAATTAAAATTTTAAATCAACTATTTTGATTCAGCTTATTTCATAATAACATGATTCATTACAACATCACAACTCACAAATCTAGTGTACGCTCAGATCGTAAAAAGTTTTAATCGCCCTCTTAAAACTTTTAATTTTAATAATCCTAATTTGGGTCCCCTGGTTCGATTTGGGGTTCTTAAAATTTAGGAACCCATCGACAATTGCTCCGTTTCATTTTGCCGAAAAACTAACATAATCGACCCTAATGGTGAGTAACCATTTCATATAATTTAATGTAATGAAATACTGAAAAAAATTTTTTTCTTATTCCAACTTCTCTGCATATCATAGTCAAGGGTGAAATTTGATCCACATCTTGACTAATGCGACAGTTTTTTGAGATTTATTAATTTTGATTGTTTATTTTTATAACTTTGAAATATAAATAATGATAATAAAAAGGACACGAAACGTCGGACACAAATTAAGAGTTGTTCTTTATGACCATATTCTTAACGACATCGTTAAAAACAATTATTGAAAATTGCGAGAATTTTTGTTTCGAGATTTTTGAGGAGTCTCGAGAATTCTGAGATCAACAGAAATTGTTACAATAATTGTTTTTAATACTTGATTGATCGATTTTTTTTCTACCAAATTTTGTAAACCATTTATAAACCCTACATAATAATTAAGTTTAGTCGTCTAAACGCCTACGGTAATTTAAATTTTTGAAAATTTTAAACCTATTTACTACCCTTATTCATTGGAATATCTTTCTGCAGACTTCGATTGGTGAACCCGTGATTAAGGTGAATGACAACTCATACTAAATTGTAAGAGTAAAATTGTATAAATGTTGAAATAGTGTTAGAAAAATACATATCTTATATCTTGTAGACCTGATGATGTTATAAAGTGAAACCGGTTGAAAATAAAATATAAAAGTATACAATCTAATTCTAATTTGGTTCAAATATTTTCTTGAATTTTATATTTTTCATTTAATTTAGAGAGGTACGACTGAAGATCGGCAACAACTGTGAAATAAGGCCTTATATCGTATTACTCATTATTTTTTAGAAATATTTCATTTTTAAATAATTTTAATCCTGTCAAGTGATAATTAATGTCTTTTTGGTTTTTATAGTAACGATTTTTCTACGTATTGTATTTCTTTACTTTACTGTTAAAATTTATTATTTTAACGTTTTGTTTAGTTCTGTTAAATCTTACAATCTAATTCGTTTAATAACTGAAGAATAACTTAAAAATAGTTTATCTACGACTGTCAAACAATAGTGTCATTATACGTGTAACCATGAATACATAACTTAGCTTATATTCTACAGTGGATAATGCATTCATTATCCACGGCTCCTGTTCATTATCCACGGCTGTTGGCAATTTTTATTTGTTTTCCTTATAAATGACAAATGGCAACTTGATTCGATAGTTAAAAATTAATAAACACGATACAACTTAAAGTTAAATAATTATATAATGCGGTCTTAATTATTATTGTTTAACAGTCGTAGATAAAGAATCGTATTAAATTCGTGTATAATGGGCCATATTACACGAGAATAATTACAAAACTCGCTCACTGAGTTCGCTCGTGTTGTAAACAATTCTCGTGTAATATGGCCTTCATTATACACTCATTAAATAATATACTATTATATAGTTTAAACTATGGTGTTAGAAAGAGAGCTGTTTCCATAATGCCGTTTTGTACAACAAGATTGCAACGAAAACCGCCGTACTAATAAATTGTTCTTGTAGATCATTTTTTACATTGTGCTTTAAATTATTACCACAATAATTATAATAAAATATTTATTCAAATATCATATCACTTGGACAAAATACAACGTTAAAATGAATTATGCTTTAAAGTAAGCAAAGCCCTTCTAACAAGTCATTAAATTGAATTTAACTGATGTTTTGTTGGAATACCAACTTCCCAATTGCCATGTTTTCCAATTATGGTTTCCATATAACAGTACGAATTAATGTTATTCGTACTAATTTTCTTAAGTTTCTTAATTTCCATATAATGCGGTACAAACTAACCGCATTATAGGAGGGTTGACTGTACTCTTATATGTACATGTTCATAATAAAATATAATCGTAAATGCTTTTGGATGCATACAAATGAATTCGACTGAGCGTCATAATATTTTATTGGTTATTCACTTTTCCAACATGTTCGTCAAAATGTATACCTTAATTAATTGATAAATTTAGACGAAGAATCGAAAACAATTCCTATACGGCTTATTGAGGAATCTTGAATAAGTAGATAATTTCAAGAATTATTTCTTGTTCTTATTTTGTTTAGTTTAATTTGAAAGAGGAATGTGAAGCATTGCTCTTAATAAATGTGGGGCTAAACAATTCACCTATCGTTGAAACGATAAGACAAACTAAATTTTTTAAATCATACAAGTATATTTTTTAGGATTGTGAACCACTTCAATATAAATATCAATCCAATTTTTACAATAATTGGAAAATAATTGTAATATAAATACTACCTGGAAGTTTTATAGATTTAATTTATTCTTGCTTAGGACATTTTATATATTTATCTAACAATTAAATTTGAGTGTTCTAAATAATGTTATCAAAATAGGATTTATTTTTTCCTGGAGAACTGTAAACTGTTGCAACTTTGAAATAGCATTTACAAGTTCAGTTCTGTAGCTATTGCATTTTTTGCAAGTTGAAAATTGCAAGTAATGCAAATTTTTTAATTTAAAAGCGATTGCTTATCCTAGAATTATTCGATTTATATTAATTGAGTACTCTTGCGATAATCCTTATAAAAGGATTCAGTGATGTTTGATGTACTTTTACAAGAATGGCGAATTTTACAAAGATGGCGTACATCTTGATTATTCTATAAATTTAACCAACTTTTGAGTAGGTGAGTCTCTATGGTATCTACTTTGCTTTTAACCTAACGTTCTTATTTGTTGCTCATTCATGTTGTCTTTCTATTTATATTATTATTTCTGTGGGTTTAATATCTCATCAATAACTATGTAATTCCAAGCTTTACTTGTAGTTTAGAATGAATTATAAATTAATAACAATAGCAAAAATAACAGACGACAAATATTAATATGAAACTATCCAGTAAGGTAGAACATTTGGTCATAAATGCCCATATAGGCATCGACCCTAGCACCGAAGCGGAATTACCTTGTTGGATGCACAAACTGCATCTTATTACATTTTCTCTTTTATTACAAATTTAAAAAAATATTGTAGCTACAATCCTGAGTTCTGGAATTAAAAACGCTTAGAATGGCATAATTTCGTTAAAATCTATTGATCGTTTTTGCCATAAATGTTGTTTTTTCTTATTTTTTCTAATCCTGGCTGCGTCTCACACACTGCTGTGACATAAAGCCTAAGATCTAACTGGGCTACTTGGGAAAGTAACGAGAAACCACCTCATTTATTATATTCCCTAGCAAGTCTTCTTGGCTATGACATTCTAAGAAAGCAATTTTTTTCAAACTTGAAAAGTAACTTATATAATAAATAATTTGTACTACTTAAGTTTGAGTTCTACTTAAAATTTTGGTATACAAAAACAACGATGAGATTACTGTTATCAACTGCTCAGCAAAGCAGGCAGCCAATTTTAATTTAAACTTGATTCAAATATATAATAAAATAATTTATTAATAAATGGAATTTGAAATGTTTTATAATATAAAATGCTTGTGTTTTTATTTTAGTATATAATTAATATACCGCAACACAACCTTTGATAAACGTTTCCCACACAATAATGTTGAGCTTCTCCTGTGTCGGTGTCACCCATGCTAGAGGCTATTTTTTTAGTTTAAAACTTTTGTCCTGTTGTCCTAATTGTCCTAAAACTACTGTACCGTTTTAACTGTTTCAACCAGTTATAATAATGTGTTCCGTTTGTAATAATATTTCTGCAGTTTTATAGAGATTAATTAAGAAATGAACCCTGAATATATGAACTAAACGTTGTCATTGGCAATTGTTGGAGAAAAAAATCAATTATTGCCACACTCAACTATGCGTAAATGTTTCCTTTTGAGTGAAATTGTAGAGTATATAAAAAGTTGATCGATGCTGCTATAAATTTTTCTTAAATGAATTCTTCTGAACGACTTTTTAATTGTTATTGCTAGTCAACAAATAGTATTTTTATATAACCTTTCTTTTTAGTCAAAAGAGAGCGGCATGGCGGTATGCAGTGGAGCGTTCTGCAATTGCATCACGATGGACTTGGTTGAAAGCTCAAATAGGGGACTTGGAATATCGAATTCGTCAATACAGCGACTTATACAAACAAATTCGTGCCAGCAAAGGAGGCATAACATTGGGCGGCGAAAGTCCACCTCGAAATATTCCAACTTCTCCAAGTACGGTAAATGGATACCGTGGGCAACTTCCTGGCGCTTCACCATTGAAATCACTTGATTCGACTGCCAATGGAACTGTACCTATTCCAGATGTTCAGTGCACTCGAACAAGGCCGTTAGTTAATTTTCGAAAACGAAAGCTTTTACAAACTTGGGGCCTTCATGCTGTATCAAAAAAGGCAGCAAGGCCTGCTACCATGAGATGTGGTTGTGTTCCACCTGGCCTACAGTGTGCGTTGTGCACAGGTAGAACGGATCCAACTCGTCCAAGGGATCTACCCGATTATCTTAGTACTACAGAATGTCTCTCTCGATTGGATTCATCTTTTCATCCTGTGTTTTCATTATTGGAAGGTTAGTACACTTCTGATTTAAATTACGAGTATTGTGGTTATCTTGAGTATAATATAAAATAAATATTATGTTTTGCTTTCTAAATCATCTTGAAATCATTTTTATGTAAATATGAAAAAAGTTAATTTACTCATACTTGCACATTCTATAAAAATTATTTTAAGAAAATCGATGGACAAATAAATTGCGCTTCACAAACCCAAAATTTATTTTTATGCAATGCTCTTTTATGTGTAAATCAGAATTTTATTTTACTTCTCATTTGCATAAACAACAGTTTAAATAGGAATTGTTAAAAGCAATTAATTTAGTTATTGTGGTATTCTAAAAATAAAAAACCAAACACATAAATAGCTTATTACATATATTATTTACAAGGGCCTTTAAGTTTATCAGTTTTTTTGCTTCTTGAAATGCTAATTCTATTCAGAAATACTCTATTATTGCAGTTGAATTTTGAGTTAGTAAAACCAACAATAATTATATTTAGTTTTAATAATTTGAGTAATGTGGTAGGGTTTTTATATACACGAAGTGTATTATTATAGAAGTTACCGATTTCGAGAAAAAATTCTATCTCCACCTTTCATTCAGCTGTTTTAATCTATTCCTTATTTTATTCGATCTCTCAACTCTTCTTATTTTTATGTGAATTTTAAAACCATAAGAATTAACGTTGTTAAATCAATTTGAATAAATATAACAAAGGAATTAAAAAAGACCTTGAGCAGTGTTAAACCAGTTATAACATTTTTTATTATAAAATTGAATTTGTTAGATAAACCAAAATTGGTTTACCAAAATCACGATTGCATTTTCATGTTTTTTTTCAACTCATACAAAAAAATCTTTGTTATAATATTTTATGATTATATAATATACTTTTTAATAATGTATATTATGCAATTGCAATACAAAATTAAATCTAGTAAATCAAAAAAATTGCTAATTCAAAAAAGAAAATGATTGTCAAATAATTACAATTTATATTTTTTGTAAATGAAATGATCTTCACTTTGTTATTGATGGTTCTTGACTTTGTAAAATTTTTCAAGGTTCTAATTTGAAAGTTAAAGAAAGTTCTATTTTAATATTACAACAGGAATTTTGATAATTGTAGCTAAATAAAAAACAACAAAATTAATAATAATACACTTTCTTTGAGATATAATAAATTGATTTTTTAAGCTTAATTTTTTTCTGCTGTCTACCAAAGAGATTTACTAATAAAATTTATATTACAGATGCTTCTGCAAGTATTCATTTTGATGCAATAATGAAAACTTCAGAATGGCAACATAAGAGTTCTAAGCCCAATACGAAAGTTTCAAAATATATGCTGAAAGGAACTGACAAATCTGGTTCATCTGTAGAACATCAACCAAAGAAACAATCTGACCATCGACGAAAATATAATCGACTTATTAAACCTAGTACCATAAACGCTCTTACAGCAAGTGAGTATTACTTTTATATACGAATGTTTTATTATTGTAGAACTGCGATTAAGCCAGTTTGGAAATTAATAATAATAATTTTGTGAATCCATGTTATTCAACCTACAGCAAGTATTCTGCCCTGCTAAGCGAAATTGCCGTATGTGCAAAAATTGACAAATTGAGTTATTGGTATATATGTTAACTACGAGCATTTTACTACATCTTTAATAAACAAAAAGACGAAAATCCCACAATTAGTTCAAATAAACGTGTTTCACAACGCCATTGACCGTAAGTTCCTTGGTTAAAGTTAAATTATAAAGTCGAATATCTCAGAATGACTGTTTTGCACATACTGCACTCTCGCTTAGCAGGGCATTGTATATCAATTAATCGATCTTACACCTGATCATAGGTAAATAATATGGCAAATTTCTGCTTCCCATTATAATAACTAACACTGAAAACTGAATCAATAAAAAAATCAAGAGATTTTTTTTTTCACGTTGAAAAATATTTTTATTCTTGAATTTCACATACGGCACTTTTGCTTAGCAGGGCAGAATATTCGACAACTTGTACAATTAAGGAAGAGCGGTAGTCACAGTGTTTATAGCTTATTGCCCATTATAAAGGGTTTTCCAATAAGGACTTGACAACTTTGAACTTTAATTGTGAACGCACCCTTAAACCAATAACCAAACTATCAGTGTCAAAACATTTAGTAAAGACAACATTTTTATTATGGTAAAGTACACGAATGTACAACGTCGACAAATAATTGAAATTTACTGCAAAAAATCCGAGTCGGTGACTGCAACTTCATGAGCTCTAATTTCCATTTTTATTTACAACTTTTTATTTTCTTTTTGGGTAATTATCGTCCCAATAGACAAGCAATTCATAGTCTAGGGAACAAATTTAAGTCTAAATATTCGCTTCTGGATGTTCCCATGCCAGCGAGACAATGGGTTGGTCAAAGTGCCTAGAATATTGCTGCCGAAGAAGCATCCGTCGCAAATTAACCAAAACAGTCGATTCCATGGCGTTCTGAAGAATTGGGCATAGCTCAGACTACACTTTGACGAATTTTTTAAAAGGATCTTGGTTTGCACCCTTATAAGATCAAGTTAAGACAAGAACTAAAGCCACTCGATCATATGAAGCGACGTACGTTCTCAGATTGGGTTCTGGAAATGTCGATTGGGCGTCTAGATCATGTGATTTAACACCTCGAGACTGTTTTTTATGGGGCTTTGTTAAATTTTTGGTCTATGCCAACAAGCCGGCGTCGTTAGAGCAGCCGAACGCCAATATTGAATGACAGTCATCAAAAATTGGGTTCAATGAAACGACCGCTGCAAACGTGCCCGTGGCGGACATATGAACGAAATTAAATTCCATACATAAATGTTTTGATTGTACTTCAAGCCAATAATAAAATTTTCGAGATATCTTTAATGGTTTGCGTTATATTTAAAAAAAAAGTTGTCAAGTCCTTATTGGAAAACCCTTTATAATAGTTGCTACCAATTACGATAAAAACATTTAATTATGCAAAAATTACACTTATTGTTTTGTCTGCCTTGCTAATGGATCTTCCTTAATTGTGCAAGTTGTCGAATATTAATTTTGCATTCATGCACTAAATTTTTAGTTTTATGAAATAATAATGTGATAATTATATATTGGTTTTTGGGTTTACAGAGTAAACTTAAAATAATGTGATATTTACACACTATAATCAATATAATAGGATTGTACAGGGTTTACCAATACGACGTTTGTTTTTCAATAGGTGCATATTTGGATATTTTGACAGTTCTGACATTTATTTTTTTGACATATGTATAGCAGAAGCTTTGCCATTTGTGAAAATGTCTTCAATTTCAATCGAAAATCGAATTAAAATCATTGAAACCTATTACGAAAATGGTCGATGTGTGAAAACCACATTTCGTAAAATTCGCGATATTTTTGGTCGTCATGATCGGTCTTTTGAAACCGCTATCGAGAATTTGGTGGATAAATTTAAGTTTACTGGTTTGGTATATAACATACCAACAACAACACATATTCGTTTGGGTCGTTCAGCGGAAAATATCGCTGCTGTAAGTGAAAGTGTCGAAGAACGTCCAAATTTATCGATTCCACGACATTCTCCACATTTGGGGACATGTTGACAAATTATTTTTGGCCTATTATCGATGATATGGATGTGAGTGATATGTGGTTTTAACAGGATGGCGCCACTTGTCACACAGGCAGAGAAACAATGGCTTTATTGCAAAACAAATTTCCAGATCGAATAATTTCGCGTAATTCAGCAATAAATTGCCACCCAGATCGTGCGATTTTTCACCGTTTGACTATTTCTTGTGGGTCTATGTGAAAGATCAAGTCTATGCGGATAATCCACAAACCATCGCGGCCCTAAAAGTCAACATCAAACGTGTCATTAGTGAGATAGAGCCTCAATTATGCCAAAATGTGATTGAAAATTTTGACGAAAGAATCGATGTCTGTATGCGTGGTCGTGGTGGGCATTCGAAGGATATTATTTTTCATTCATAAATGGCAGACCTTCTACTTTATATATAAATAAAAATCCATAGCATTTTCATCCAAAATATGTGTTTCATTTAAAATTTAAAAACAAACGTCGTATTGGTAAACCCTGTACTATCTAACAGTTTTTTTCAGTTCTAGGACTATACGCATGCTCTTGAACTAAATTTTTGAGCATTCAAGAACATTTTCGTTAAAATTTTAACTCAAGAGCATGCATATAGTTCGAGAACTGTTTGTCGGAACAAACCTAATGACATCTATAACTTTTAATTTAATTAAATTGTGATGTTTTGAATGGTAAAGGACCTATGAAAGAAGTTCATACTGACTAACTTTGTATAATATGGAATTTTTTATTGAATATAATTGCAATTTTGAATCCACGCTTTGTTTACATACACTTGAATTTAATGACTAACGGCACGTATTATCTGAACTTATATTCTTAATCAACCTAAGGCCTATACACGATATCTGAAATAATTTAGGTTTTACTGTATCATTTGTAACTGTAAAAATTTAATTATACTAGTGAAAAATATTATTCTTGATTTTTAATATTTTTGTTTTTATAGAAATTAAAAATAAATTCCGTGGACGAAAGCCAGGCGTGCATTCCTCCTTATCAAGGTTGAGACGAAAGCGGCACTCAGAGAAGTTAGCATTGTCACATTTACAAACTGCAACTTTAGAAAGTGGTAATGAAGAACACGATCAAATTGGCAATTCAAGAAGTACAAAGTCGCGTAGTTCGTCACCACTTTTATCGATGCAACCAATACCGCCTGGTTATAAAAGAAATAGTCGTATTAGTTCATATGATATTGATAATATTGTTATACCATATAGTGTAGCGGCATCAACAAGAGTTGAAAAGTTGCAATACAAAGAAATTTTGACACCTAAGTATGTCTTTAAGATATATCTTTGACAAACATACGAGTAATAAATTTTAAAAATTTTAGATGGAGAATCGTGGATTCTGATTTCGGATGTAAGGTGAAGAGTAACGGTGTAGTTGCAAACGATCCTGAACCCGAGAGTGATGTAAGTTATTGCTTTGGCAATATTGAATCTTAAATTTTGATGAATATTTCAAATTACAGAATGAAGATCTCGTGGACGAAGCGGCATTACTTCGCCATGAAAAGTCTGAACTCGAAGAACGGAAAAAATTTTTGAGTTATTTAAAATTTCCTTATGGCTATAGTCGTTCTCGTGCTCACAAAAGAATAGATAGTAGAGCCGAATCGAGTGGATGTAATACTCCCGATCCCATGTCTCCACACACGGGAGAAAATTTGGAGAACACTGTTTCGCCTTTGACTTCGCCGCCTGCAACTCCCCTTTCTATTCATATGGAAGATGGCGGTGGATCGATACCTTCAATTAACGTTTTAAGGAAACGCACCATATCGCAATCAAAAGCAAAAGATAAGGAAGCACTTAGAGAAGAAGTTTCTTTAAATTTGGCAGAAAGTGATGATGTTTCCCCATTCGAAAGTAGATTATTTCCACTTGACGATGACACTTATGATCATATGCTAAAGTTGATGCCAGAAAATCATCAATTTAAAACTAATTATAGAGCACAAGATTGCACCAGTCCTAGTAGTTGTTTAGGTGACAGAGCAAATTCTCCAGACAGTGAATCGACAGAATCAGCTGTGGGTGACGAAGACCCAAACGATCCGGAATGGATCGATATGGAAAATAATAAGGATCGTTATAGAAGATAAGTTTTTTATTGTAATTGCTTTTGTTAATTACTATTAGTTTAGAACTTGAGCTGACACAGTAAACATATTTGGATTAAGCTGTTGTTTCTCATGTAGCTTAAACCACTTGAATTACCAAATTTAGGTTAGCTTGGAATTTTGTATTGGAACTGCAAATCTGTGATGTCATTTAGGTGTAATATAAATTCAATGCTGTCGTCATTACTTTCTAGTATTGTATAAATTAACACATCTAAATACAGAATTCAAAGCTTCATATTTATCGATGCTCGAATTCGTTTTCTCTCTCATTTATTACTTCACCACTAATGTAATAATGTTAGTCATTATCAAATCATTCGTTTGTATCATTTGAAATAAGTTATTTAAGAGATGTTTAAATACATACCAGAATTGATGTGTTTAATAGAATGTTTCTTTTAATTTTTGTTTACATAAACGAAAAGTCGAGTTACGCATACACGAATTATTGGTTTACTTAACTGTGTTTTCGTTGGCCATCATTCGTAATATTTTTAAAATATAAAATTTATTTGTTAAAAACATTTGTTATTTTATTTTGTTACTGATTTTAAAAAATCAAAATATTCTCTGAAAATAAAAACGTTTTTATAATTTGGATTCTTTTATGAATGAAATTCACTCGTCTAAGCTTGATGGACATAATATAATATTTATTACTTATGTACTACAAGACAATGGTCTTATGTTTATTTTTAATTCATAAGTTTGTTTCACATTCGTGTAATCTTTGAAAGATTTAATAGTCGTTTAATTTTTTTTCAAGTTGCATTTATATCGATTTTTAATAAGTCATAAATACTGAAAAATTATAAAAATAAAAATTGTTAAACTATGTTAAAAAATTTAATTTTCATTTATGTTGTAAATATTTAGTTTAATTTTAATTAAATAAAGTACTTTTGTATTTAATCTTTGTTGTATAGTAGTAAACGTCATTTTAACCAAATTGTAAGATACTACTGATTTTGTATTTGTAAAATGATGTGCATAAGGCGAAATTTGAACTATTCTCTGATGCACATGTGAAATAAATTCTATAAGCTGTTATCAGATATTTTGACTAAACGTGAATGTGCTCTTTATAAGAGTGTAGATTGTAACATGTATTTAATGAGATAATTAAAAAGTATTATAGTAAGTTGATGTTTATAACTGAAATCAGTTGAAGAACATTTTTACTTACCATATTTATTTAGTTGAAGATAACCTTTTTATTTTTTTAGTTATAAATTGAATTTATTTCGTATTTTCTCCAAACGAACAAAAATAAAGACGGCAGTGAGAAAAAAAACTAATGTTGTTTGCATGAGACTGGAACACCTAGCATGATTTGACTGATATAATTAATATTAATATGCTATAAAAAGATTTGCATTAAAGCTAAAATTAAATCGTTTATTTTTAATTCTTTTTATTTTTTTTAAACACAAAAGTTGACTGATAGATCCAAAATCAATGTTTTGTGCCAATACTGGTAAGAATATTTTATTAAACTCATATTTTACATGAAGGCATTGTTCACAATGTAAGTAAGACATAAAGCGAAATTTTTTCATAAGCCGCAAAAGTGTTCACAATAAAAATAAGTAATATCAAACTGCGCATGTGCTGTTAACAAAAATATTTATTAATTTTAAATTCAAATAATTGAAAATAAAATCTAAAGAAATTATTTTGACACTAGTGCATGAAAAGCACTTGCATTATTTTTAACTGTGTTGGATCAAGCCTTCCCCATCTCTCTCTTCCAGCTTGCATCTTCTAGTTATTTCAGGTGTCATATAATTATCTTTATCAGTTGTTATATATTGTCTCATAAATATACAAACTCTTGCACTATACCTCCAAGGTATTGCCATCAAGCATAATGTGGATTCCATCATGGTTGTTTACGTTCAACATAACTTACTTTTGCTTCATTAACTATAATCCTACCAGTTTAGATGCTCTTTCCACCTATTAAACTATGTCATCTGCGAATCTTAAACATGTTTAAGGTATTTTGATTTTTAATAGTGTTAAGTTTTATAATGATACAAACGTACATTGTATGTCGCTTGATGTACGATTTCAAAACATTTGAAATTACCACCAAATATATTGGTTTAAATCCCACATTTGGGAATGTTGAACGTCCAAATTCTTCGCTACATTGAACGCAACCGTTGGACGAACTACTACTCAGCGAAGAAAAGGGACGCTTTCTTGGAATGCTGCTGCGAAATGGCCAAAACGTGTGTTTGAAGTAGCAAGCAAGTTTTCTGTTGTAAAATTTTTGTAATAAAATGTAAATTAAATTTATAATTATTATTACAACTGGGACTCTTTTAGCCGGGGACTCTCGTGCATCGCATCCACCATATCGGTTCTGTTAAGTTGGCTCTTCTATTTTAGAATTTTTTTTAATTCATTTGGGTGCTGATAAATGCTGTAAATTATTTTGAAAGAACTAGGTGTCCTAATTTTTTAAAGCAAAAATTTTTAGTAATAAAAATAATTTTTATTATTACAAGGTACCCGCGAGGTGCTAGCGAATGTTGTAAATTATTTGAAGACTAGCTGGAAAGCCCGTCCACGGACGGGCATCTACAACCCGATTGGTTGGAAACTCGATTGATGTGCAACTCATCCCAGGGGGAGTATTGAGTACAAATTGACCAATCAGATTGTTTCTTTTTTTACCAAAAAATGACAAGCGTGGAGCAGCAGCGTGCTGGGATTTTATGTATTAAGATGGCCATTTTCATGGTACTATCATTTTATTAAAAAAAAATCTTTGAGCAAGATATACCGAAAAAAAAACTTTATAAAGTAGTTTTGCATTATTTTATTAGGTTTTTTAATTTAATTATTTTTATTCCAAGTAAAATATGTTTTTCTCCAACCGTATTAAAAGCAGTACATTTTTAGTAGCATTACCTCAACTAAAAGTTGACGTTTTCGTTATTAATATAAAAATGCGAAAATTGCTAAGCAACACTTTTTTTTACGTGCACTAAAAAAACTTTTTTGTGCATGACTTAAAAGTGATTTTATTTTTTACTATTTTTGTGCGCGATCGATCTAAATTTTTGCATATGCCTTCTTACCGATAATTCACGGGGGTGTGTCTGTGACGAGGGGGGAGAATTTTTTGCTCAGTTTTTTGATATCTAGCGCCGTTCTCGAGTTATTGCTAATTCAAACAATATAGAAAAAGCACTCTTCGAAATTATACAATTTTTAAATGTCAAAGTGACTTTTCTGATATTACATCAAATAATGTTTTAAAATTAAGTATTTATATTTTAAATTTTATTTAATTTTTGGTTGGAGAAAAAGTAATATGTCTCATTTGGATTAAAAGTGTCTTTGTTTGACGTGCAATTATTGCATTCGCTCGGCCCCGCTGGCGCTCCGCCTCGCAAATGCAAAAATTGCTTGTCAAACAAAGTTTCACTTTTAATCCGAATAAGACAATGTACTATCATTACAATATTGTCTTTTTTTTAAGTTAAAAATAAAAAAGCATAGTACCTATAAGTATTGACGCACTTACGGGAGGGTGATCTTCGAAACGAAGTGTATGTGAGTCTTCAGTACATATTTGTGGTGACTTGTATGATTGGCATCACAGAAATTGGTGCAACGGTAAATTGTTCAAATTGTAATTGGTACTAACGAAACAATCAAACAATTTTGAAATGTTTGGCTTGTGTTTTATAACCTTAACTTTATTGTAACGGTAAGAATATGGAGATTGTAAATAATCATAGATGTAAATAACAAGTATTATTATAATGTTGTTTTATTATTAATTTAAAAATATTCTTCTGATATAAATAATTTTGTAAGTATATTATGAGTGCAATCAAATTGTGGGATCTGTGGTTTTATTAATAAAAATATGATTATCTTATCCCAGCTACAAGATTGTTCATTGTTGAATGCGTTTTGCATTCCCAATTAATTCGTTGTTCCTTTTGTTCTAATCTTATTGTGTTTATATAGTACTTTATGTTTCCTGTTTATTGGATTAAATACTATACTTAAGAATTAAATTAAGCCGAATTAATAGTTGGAATAAAGCAATAACTATAGTGATGTATTATTGTTTATTAATTTAAGAATGAAAGAGCAACCTGACATACCTACAAAACAAATACAATACTTCAGGTATTTATAAAAAATGTGATTTCATATTTTGTTATAGCTTATTTAAATGTATAAAGGAACTATTACGAAGTTGAAAATTTTACATCGCAGTGTTATTAAAATAAAATTTATAAGTATGAACATGTCCGTCCATCTTTAAGTAGAAAAGACATAATTGCTGCGTTCTATTTACCAAAATACTAAGTTAATCTAAGTTGACGAATTTACCCGAACGAATGACAGCATTTTATTTGTTTAGCTTATAACATATACATCGTTTTTGTTACTTTGTTTTGCAGAAAACTAAAAGAGATCAATTTAATAAGTAAAGTCAATCAATAATAACTTTATTATCCATTTAAAAAAAAATAATTCAAACTGGCAAGTTCGTTCGGGTATGTTCGTGAACTTAGATTAACTTAGTATTTTGGTAAATAGAACGCAGCAAATATCTGTGAACATAATACATATAAATGTATTTCAATGGTAGACAGGCAAAAGTTTGAATTTTTATTTTAAAAACTAAATTTTATCTTGTGGTACTCCTTACTTCTTTCGGCTTTCGAATGTGATTTTTAAAAAACATTATCTTGGAGAGATAACATTAGCATGTGTTAATTATATGTTCTTTTTATTTTAGAGTAGAAAAATGAATAAGCAACTTATACGTCAACTCTTAAGAGAATCTATAAACCAGAACTATATTTCGGTATATAATATAATCAATGAGAAATTATTGGAATTAGATGATTCAACTGCTGCTAAAATTTTTATTGAATGCTGTCGAGTGTTTTACGAAAAAGATAAAGATTTGTGGGTTGAAAACAATAAGAAAAATATGAACTGCTTATTCCAAGTTTTATTTATTTGTAATGGACGCATAAATGAAATTGATGATATTCTTTTACTGGGTTATTTTCAATCTATGTATTTTTTAGTAGTACATTTACACGAAAAGGTGAGCATATTGTTAGTTGTTATTATAATGCTGTTACATCTCTAAGTTACGTTTATTTATTATTTTTTTACTTTTTAGAAGAAATATGAAAAGCTATTGGAAATGAATAATTTGCTCATGCCAAACTTTATGGATCAATCAAAAAATGAGAAAGTTTTAAAAGTATATCATTCAATCTGCAATCGTATTTATAACATAATTTGTGAGTTCAGCAACTCGGAGAAAAACGGTATTTTATATCACGACTTTTTAACTTTACTATTGGGAATGAGATTTCTTCATTATCCGACAAAGGTAGCGCTTGCAGAATCAACTTATATTTTTATAAAAACCAAAATGTTTTCTGATTGCGGTGAACATATACAACACAATTTATTTACATTTATATTGGAGCTTATTAATAAGAAGAAAAATGAAGAAGATGCTGCTGAACATCTTGAAGATGTTTATTGTGCCACTTTAAAAATTTTAGAAGTTTTTATTGGCGTTAATTTAAAGCAACATAAAATAAATAAAGTGCAAGAAATTATCGATGTGGCTAACTCGATGACATCAAAAAGCTGTCATACCATCATTTACCAAAAATTATTTGGGCTAATTTTGTCCGTTACTAAATTATTAATTAAATTAACCATAATTGAAGATTGCATGGACGAGGTGACAAAAATGTTTGAAATTTGTATCGAAGACTTTAATGATTTTTGTAAACATTTTGGATTTTTACCCAATTTACAGAAAACTTGCAAAACAATCAGCGTCTTAATGTACAATTGGGTGGAATACTTTTTAACATCTAAACCGAGCTGGACATTTTTAGAACAAAATCAGATTCAGATTTTGCTGTTTAAATTTGTAAGTGGTGTTGGTAAAGTGGTCTCTAAAGTTCCTTTAACGTGTTTAGTATGTTCAAGTTGTGAAGTACAAACCGATCTTAACACTTCCGTAGAAATTACCTCCTTAATAGGAAACTTGTGGAAACTTTCCATTGCTCAATCTCAAGAAATTTCGGTTTCTTCATGTCTGATTGTTTTACATTATTTTGAAAATTGTTGTACACATATTAAAACGTTGAAAGATTTAAACTGCCAATCGTGGAAGAGTTTGTGGAATCAAGTTGGAACCAACATTTACAATGTCGGTGTAAAATTGTACGCCCGAAAAAATCGCGATTGCTTGAAATTTTTTATTTTGGTTATTCGAACTCATAATTACTTGGAAGGCATAAGTAGAAATTCGATTTTTAAATTCAATATCGTAAATTCAAGTTTGATGTGTTTGACAGAAATTTATCTTCAATTTAATGAATACAAATCGGCTTTAACATTTGCTGCCTTGGGAATACTTATTAGAACAAATACTTTGCAAAAGGTTTATAGGGATTGGGTTCGAGCCAAGTCTGCAGTTAGAGAGAGCAACGATGATGAAATTTTAAAATATACAGAATTAACTGTTGTGGAATGTTTGCAACAAAATATAGAGAAAATTAGAACCGTTTATCCAGAGTTTAGTTGCGATTTAGAAAATTCTGATATTATTAAGTTGTCGATCGATGAATTGGACAGTTATAAAATGTTATGGCAAAGCAAGGTGCCTATGAAATGCGCATTTTTGAAATTATATGAAGTTGCAGATTTGATAACTTCGATCAAGGCGTTGATAAAATATTGGGGTTTTAATGCTTTCTTGATTAACGAAGACATTTTTCTACTGTTACCTAAAATGCTGGACAAATTGGAACATGAAAGTGGCCTCGATAAGATGGAAAAGCAGATTTTATTGGCATCCTTGTATGTAATTCAATATTATTATGAGACTTGGAAAGCTAGAAACAGAATGATTGACACCATTAATAACACGGTCGTTTTTGAAGAACCAGCTCCATTGCCACACGAACAACCTAAAAATCCCAACGACGAGTTTGACTTGGTGTCTTCTTACGTAAATTTGAAAATTGATGTGCATGGGAAAATATGGGATATTTTAAGTAAATCGTTGGATATATTTCAAAAATGCTTATCTAAAACTGTTTTACCTTCAACTATAGAAATATTAAAAGAGTACGACGTATACAAAATAATTTTAAATATGGTTTATGAATTTAAAATACACTGCCATTCTTTAAAAATTATTTCTGCATGTTTTCTGGGTCTGCAAATTAGCAAACTTTTGGAAAACAAAATTTTTACGTTAGAAATGGCGTCGTTGCTGTTGGAAGAAAAGATGTTGAGTTCCACTATGTTAAAAGATGTTATAGCTGAATGCAATTCCATGGAAAAGGAATTATGTGATTTCGATGATGCAACTGCAACGCTAACCCAATATTGTACCAGTAAAAGTTTAATGCATCTTAGAGAAGAAAATGTAAAATTGGGATACCAAGAGTACGAAATAGCCTGCAAATATTGTAATAAACTACCGCAGGAAAATAAATATGAAGCGATTAAATTAAAACTACAATTTTTACATGTCAAGTACCTTCAACTTCCTTGTTCGTTTAAAATTGAAGGGCATGATTTGCATTCTTTGGAAAAATTCACAAACGTATATAACAATACAGTCATTAGTTATAAGGAGAATGGTGAGCATTATTTAAGATCTTTTTTATACGCTAATGTCTACTTTATACTTTTTTTTCTAGGTCGATATTCTTTATTTACAACATTATTATATATGGAAGTGAGTCAGTCTGTAGCCGACTTCTATAAATGGATGCATTTACCAAGGGAAGTTAGATGTTTTTGTCGAGATATAGTAACATTAGTTCAATCATTAGTGTTTCCCATAAGAACAGCATATTTCATAATATATCTTGCTCAAGCCGATTTGTTAAGCAGTCGTTTGAGTGACTGCCAGAACAAATTAAGAGAATTAGCAAACATTTTATGCTTACGAAACGACAAACCTATGGATTTGGAGCGTCAATCACCTATAAAACAGACCAATAACGTTGATAATTTAATAGAAAGTTTAAGAGATATAAATTTGAATAGTCATAACAGTAGACAATTAACGGGATCGCCCGAGTTGCCCATTAAGGACTTTCAGTTTCCTACATTTATGAAACATTCCAACAATTGCGACTGTTTTTATTGTGTAAATGTCGAATACAAGTGCCTAATTTTGATGTACGTTACTTTGGTAGCTCAATTAAACTTAAGTCAAGGTAATTTAAAAGTTGCAAACAATTACTTTCAAAATGGTTTGAGAATTTACGATTACATGGTTAATGCGAAACAACAGAACTTTTTTAAAATTAAAACTACGAAAGAGCTTTCCTCTTATCCTTTCTACAACTTGCAAGATCTTTTATGTCCCACTTATAGCACTATGTTACTTGAATATGGTAATTTTTTACTTAAATCAAGTAATTTTACAAAAGCTGATATTATTAATAATAATCTAATGAATTTAATGTCAAAACAAAAATATAGCAATATGTTTTTATATAATGAAGCACGTTTTCAAAAAATGCTAATTATAATGACTGAAATGAATCTGCAAGAAATATCTGAAGTTAAAATCGATGCTATGGACAACAATGAAAATTTGGAAAACGTTAAAACACCTGAAAATAAAAGGACCAAAGTTGTATTTGAAATGCGCACTCCTACTGTTAGTTCCATTGCACCAAAACGCCGATTGAGAAAAATAAAATGTGATCTTTCGTTTGAAGATGAAGATGATAAACCTGCTACACCTAAGGTTTCAAAGAGAAAAATTGTATCGAAAAAAGAAACTAAAATGAATTTAGCTTTATTATGTGAAACGCCTGCCCCAATTAGTACTCATTCTTATGTTGCCACAAGTATTAAAAGACCAGTACTTCAGAAAATTTCGCCGATTAATAGTACTAAAAGCAAAATTTTTACAAATTTAAATATTCCAAGTATAGTTCCTATGAGTCCGAATGCTTATACGCCAAATGCTATGAAAGCTCAAACAACAATAAAAAACCTAAGTAAAAATGGAAAAACAGCAACAGCTTTAAGTGAGCACGCGAAGGTGAAATTGAAGCAGAATTCTCAAGATGTCAAAGACGGTATACGTAAAAACTTAATGGGTGAACTAAGCGAAGTAGATGATAGTAGAAACAAAAGTAAAAGCATAAAAAAACCTCCAATTACAAAAAGAATAAAATCAAAGGAACAAGAAACAAAGTTACCAAGACCCACAAGGTCTTGCAAGAGATTGTAATTATTATTAAGAGATGTAAATTATTAAGTATGCCATATAGTAATTGATTGTTAACTAATTAGTAAATAATAATGTAATTTTAATATGTTGAGTATCTATAAATACAGAATTTTAATTATTTTGTCGTATATATTATTATTCTATAAGATTTTATGAATGAAATATTAAATGTGTGTAGATTAATTTAACTACATAATATTATGACCCATTGAGTATATATTAAAATTAAATATTACACTTTCCTCAATTATAAATTTATTTATCTATGGACTATAGTTTCGACTAATCAGTCTTTTTCAACATATTCCGTCAAATAAAATATTACACTAGTCAAACTATAATAGTCCATAGATAAATAAATTTATAATTGAGAAAAGTGTAATATTTAATTTTAATTTAACTACCTTTGTATAATTATTTAAAAATCACAAATCAATTCTAAACCACAACCTAATCGTATGCATTTAAGTAAAATTCAATTCCACTTAACCTACCTTTAAAAATTTTAAGAAACAAAAATTATCAACGCTTTATTAAAACAGCCTGAAAACAAAAAAAAATCTTAAATTATGGCAATCCGTAATTCTCTTCAATAAGAGTAAGACTGACAAAATTTTATAAATAAGGGAACTAAAATAATACAATAAACTACCCCTTTCGAGGCGAACCTATGGCTGAAAGTCAATCAAACTTAAAAATGTTTTTTGGCTTTATAGAAAAAAAGAGTTTTAATCCTCCAAATTTTTGATCCATTCATGCACATTTTAACGAATATAAATTTCGACTTTTTCAGGTGTCTAGTTTTGGCCACCCTATTCTTTGTCATTGAGGAGAGGGATAGGTATCCGGACAATTATTCGCCAGACAATTGTTCAAATAGGTCAATTGTCCGGCGAATAAAAGTCCTGTGCGAACAATTTGCGGCGAACAATTATTGTCCTAGAATCAGGGATATGGCCTTCCGTATTTACGTTTGAACGTTATTTATGTACTACATTTAAATTATTTCCTTTAAATGTTTTGATTACAATTGCTGATGATTTAATCATTATTCCTGGAATCGGTGGGAATTTCACGAGATGATGATAAGATGGGTGATGGGATGACTTTTAGGTACATGTTTCGAATTTTTTGATGATTTTGGTGTCAATCGTTAGAGCATCGTTTGAGCCTAAATGAGCTTCCATTATTTTCGTTTGAGCCTCAAAGGTCGCGAAGTTATTCGCAAAAAACAACTGTAGACATGATGCCCCCCCCCCCCAGTTTCGAATTTTTTGATAATTTTGGTGTACGGCTTATGATTTGGCTTACGTATGTTTACTTGGGGAGGGGGTCAAAACATGAAATCGTCCTTTACACTTTCGAATTCGAATCTGAAACTGCAGTAGAAAATTGGGGTGGTCTAGGTCATCAATGTAATAAAAGTTCCTATAAGTATATCTTCTTTGCCGTAACTACGGTGGGGCGACTGATGCGGTTGCCCCCCCCCCCCGGACATAAGGCAGAAGGAAACCCAAAACAATGAACGCCGCTGCTTTTATAGAAAGTCGGCAGGAGGGGCGTGAAATGTTACTTTTGCACCGGGAGTAACTTTGCCTAGTTAGGGAACGTTCATAAACCATGTAGTTTGATTTTGACCTCTTTAGAGCCCCTCTCTCCCACCATGTAGCTTAACGTAGCTTTTACCATGATACCCCTTTACACCGCACCCCCTTAAACGGAACGTAGTTTTTTTTTCTACAAAGTCCGGAAGACAGTTGGTGCTTTCTGTTAACAAAACTATTAAAAAATTATTTGGTATAAAAAATTAATAAGACCGATATTTGTATTAGTTTATATTTTTTTATAGTTACAATTTTAAATATCCATATTATGTTGTCAGTTATTATTCTGCAAATTGCTTTCATTGTGCCGAAATAAAAGAAATGAAGAAAACTACGTAGCTAGACTTTAACTTCTCCCTACCCTCATGTAGTTCTGCGTAGCTTTCTACCTAACCCCTCCCCCCCCCCTTGACCAAACCACGTAGTTTATGAACGCTCCCTTATGATCCTGATCAATAGATATAGTACTGTTACATTTTGTGGTCCGTATGAACGGGTGCTGAATGAGTTAGCCGAACATAAGGAATTTAACATAATAAAAACTTATTTATGCAAATTCCTGCTTCCCTAATTATTTTAGAGAAAAAATGAAAGACAAAAATAATGCAGAAATATAAACTACGAATGATGAAAGCTGGATTTTATCTAGCTTTACTTAAAGGGGCACAAAATGCTTTTGAAATTGTTAAAACTTTTATTTATCAGACTTCCTATGCAATAAATTCAATTTATTGATTTATTGTTTTTTAAACGATTTAATTTTATTTAAGAGAAATTATCATCCTTTTAAACTCTTTTTTTATTTTATTATGATTCTATGGTTCTCAACATTTAGCGAAAAGGAGGCATCTGGTCAAAATTGCCCATATTTTACCTGTTTGGGGACTCTTTCGCCCTTTTTCCAAAAAAATCTCAAATTTGCCCATGGCGTGGGTAATTGCCCACGATCTGGCAACACTGAGAGCGCGAGTTGGTAGTTGGTACCGGACAAGAGCGGACAGCAGTATTGAGCAGTATAGCAGTATAAACAAAGTATTCAACTGTTATACAAACATGTGTTATTAATAAATAATGTAGTTGTACTTGGGTATAATTATTATTTGTCTATTCTGTGATTTGAACAAGTATAAGTGGAATGCATCTAAAACGTGCTATATACACTTTAACAATGAAATAAAAAATTGTGAAGTGCTCCGATTCTTTTGACTTGAAAAATGGGTTTTACAAAAAACTGGTGTCAGAGTAAAGCTACTTCGCAAATAATTCAAATTCCGAAAGTACGTACGACAATAACGAAATGTAAGTAGATTTTTGCTTTAATTTAGTTTTGTGTGAATATTTATTACTATTTAAGATGGATGCACAACACGTGCAACTTTTTAATACGTGGGCGTCCACATAATTTTTTCCAGGGCGCAGGTTAAATTATAATTTAAAAAAATGTATTTCAATTAAGTTTGAATTTGAAAAGAAATTTGGTTCTTTTGAGCAATTATTGTTTATAATTTATTTTTCTCTACTTATTCATCGTGCAAAAATCATTTGCACGCGAACAAGAAATACTCAAAAATAATTTTGGTGCAACTAGTAAAGCGACATTTTCCACAGCTTTTCGATATTTTTTTGAGTAAGGTAAAATAAGTTTAAAATTATTTGAAAATAATCGATCTTCCGTTATACTATAATACTGCCGTCATAAGGAAGAACACCGTAAGTCGGAAATTTTTGAAAAATGAGTTAATATCAACTTAGTAATATGATACGTTATTCTACAGATCTAATACGATAAAAAACAGAAAAATTCTTATTAAAAGGTAAAAAAGTCTTCTAAAAAACCCCGTAACTTAAAATAAAGCTATATTTGCTAAAGAAGACCACCGCAGGTAGTAAATTATAAATAGAATCACAGTAAATGATATGAAGTTGCCGTGTTTTTCTTCCGTATCAACAACGTTTCTGATAGCCTATACCAGGGGTCGGCAAGTAGTTTTATTAATTATTATTAGTATGTACAGTGATTTGTACCAAATAAATTAGTCCGGATAGAAAAGCATAAACATTTTTTAAAAAAGCATCAAATAACCTACCAAAAAAGCATCAATTCAATTTCTAAAATAATATTGATTATTAAAAATTGTTCCAAATCTGTGGCAAATAATTAAAAGGGAATAAGTGCTATTTGCAAGTTTGTGGGAAAACGCACTTAAAGTTTCTACCAGTATTCATATTCAGAAAAACATTTTTTTAATTTAAAATATTATGTTTCTAGATTAGTTCGCTTTAAACTTTTTACTATATAAGGAATTATAATCAAGTTTCTTTTTTTTCACCAAAAATATAATAGTT
The DNA here is from genome assembly GCA_947369205.1 of Cantharis rufa. Lineage (NCBI taxonomy): Eukaryota > Metazoa > Arthropoda > Insecta > Coleoptera > Cantharidae > Cantharis > Cantharis rufa. Next base: position 34,219,507 of record OX376304.1, read on the forward strand.
ATATCTTTTGTGTTAAAAAATGTTGCTATTTATTATTAATAAAACGGACATAAGTTTACCTACGTTCCTAACTTATTAAACCGCAGAACAATATAAATGGTATAAGTATACATGGTTATTAATTGTGAGATTAAAAGCGATTATAAAAAGGAAATAACTGCTCTTATTCTAACTACTTTATGACATTTAAATTGATAAAAACGGTTTATTTAAACTTGATGAATTTGCAGCGTTTAAGTTTATAAGGATATAACACTACTTACCACTTACAGTATATACCAAGAATATTATGTAAAAATTGTTGTTTACTGATTAGAAACACAAAATCATCACAAGAATAAGTAAATTTTATTTCAATATTTGAAAAGACATAGTTAAAAAATAAAAAACTTATAATTATTCCTATTAATAAGAAAACTTTTAACTCTTACAAAGTACATGTAAACTTTATAAACTAAATTAAAAAAAAAACACGTTTAGCCAGAATGTATTAAAACTGCAATAATTATTATTATTGACTTGATAGTTTTTTGTTCTAAGCATTTTCATCTTCTGAAAAATATCGATCAATATCTGGATCTGTGTCAGATTTTTCTGTGTCACCTTGATCAGTTTTTAAGTTAATATAAAATTCTTGTACGTCTTGATCAAGAAGATTAATTATTTCTAGCAAATTTTTCTTTTTTAATTGCGTTATTGCACGGGGACCATCATAAACCTCGGGTAATTTAATCTTTTCTAAACAGGACAAAGTTTGGCCTTTTCTAAAAAAAATAATTTCTTTGAAATTTTCTTCTAGACTTAAACTTTGTTTATACTTCACTGTCTCTGATCCATCAAATCATAACCACGCTACTTCTTTAAGTTTAAAAATTTTGGTTTTCTTTTGTAATGGTCCCTTATTAGACGACAAATAAGAAAAATTTAGAAAATGGCTTTGTTCCATTACAAAAACTTTGAATTTATTCATCTTGCTGGAATTTCTAACTAATTGATACCAATCCCTTGGTACGTGAATTTGAACAGATGATTTTTTCTTTTCTCTTTCAATAACAGAATGATCAACATCAAATTCTAGATGTGTGTGGCCAGGAACTAGGAATTTATGTTCTACTATTTTAAGAGTAGGATGGTGATGAATAGCCCACTGAAACATTGCATTGACCATCATGTTCTTATTTTGTCCACCGCATGTGTCAGAGTAAAATACTGCAGTTTCTACCCTATGCGGAATTTCCTTTAAAAATCTAAATAGACACGAGGCTATTTCATTGGCTCCTCTGCTTGCAACAATTTCTGGCCACATGAAATGACCAGACTCTCCATTAGTACAATCGTGTATTGTTAGGTTGTAAGTTGAGAGTTGTCTCAAATAAAACATTTTATTAGTGCTTAAATGGGGGGTAGGAAGTACTTTCTGTAGATCAAATGCATATGTCTTATAAGTAGAATCTGCTTTGGATCTAGTTTTATCGGCCGTTTTGGCGTCATATGCTTTTTCAGCAGCAGCTTGATGTTCTTGCAAATCTTTCTCACATTTGGTCTTTTCTTCAACGCTTGTTGCATACTTTGCTTGAGCATTTAGTGTATCACATTTTGAGCAAGTATCGTTTTTTGGTTTCTTAAATTTGAGTCCTAATTTATTAAACTCTCTTGAATATATGGTGACTGAAACAGGATTCTTTGGATATTTTTCTCGGTATAATTGATACATTTTTGATATTGTAAGATCAGCCGCTAAGTACTTTTTATTTGAATGCCTCCTAGAATAGTGACTGCTGTATGAAGGAAAACAGTTAATATGTGATACAACTTCATCAATTTTTGCTTGTGGTGTTTTATGTGGTGGTGGAATTGAACCTCGTAAGTCCTTGTGCGTGATTCCGCTGCTTGAAGAAAGTTTATTTAGTACAGAACAAGATACGAATTTTTCAGTTTCTCCTAAAGTGTTCAAAAAGCAAGTTTTACATACTGTTTTATCTTCACTTCCAACTCGGAAAGTGTATATGTAGGGTAATGTCTTGCAGGTTGCCACCCCATAGCCTTTTTGATCATAACTCGTAATACAATTAACGTATTGTTGATATAATCACATATACAAGAAAGGGGAAGTGTAAAGGCACTATCCTGAGCTAGAAATCATTTAAATTTTCAAAAACTAAAACTTTACAGCAAATTTTCAAAAACATCTAAAATCGACACTTTGAAATTTTGTCTTGCAGGTTGCCACCCCATGAAAAACTGTTAAAAATGTAGAAAAAACCAAGTAAAAACATATGATTTATATTTACACTTAGTGGCCATGAAAAAAACATTAATGTAAATTGATATGAAAAAAATTATTTTTTAAAATTTTATAAAAAATTCGAAAAAAATTGTTTTTATTTTTTTTTCTGTAAATTATATTGTAAATAGTCAATAAAAAAATTGAGACAAAAGTTTAATACGTTCTTATTTATTTAAAATGAATTTAGGTGAAAGGTGGCAACCTGCACTTTTACACCACTTTAGATTATACGTGAAAAAAAAACTGCCAACTCATGATATGTTTAGAAATTTTTAAGGAATATGAAAATTGAATGTAAAAGCAACACAGCAAAAATATTTACCTTAAATTGTCGACGAAAAAGTTCAATTTACGGACACACAAAAAAAACACAATTTTAATTTTTCAATTTAAAAAAAATAATATTTCACACTTTTATCCAAAAACACCCTGTTATTATGTCGGTACGCACCTTCGACCATTTAAACTTATAGACACGCCGTTTCCAAATGTGTCCGAAGCCAACATGTTCTGCGCATCTGACGTCATGAAAGGGCAAGAATTCGAATATGGCAATAAGTTTTGTATTGAAAGTATGAACTAAAACTCGTATTTTTTACATTTTTATACCCAAATTAATATTAAAAGATATTATGATGGGGTAATATAAATAAAACAAACAATATAATTAACAAATTAGTTTATTTATGAAATATTACTGACCACAAAACATAATAGTTTTAATTTACTTACTCTAACTCTATTTAAATTTTTATTTAGACTTTCTCCTTGATGATATAACCTAAGGTTGCAGTAGTGAAAACTAATGATTTTGATTAAATTTGTAATAAGGTTAGATTCAACATCATGGTCATACATTTGTATATTCTTTGCATTTATGGAAAACTGAACCGCGGACATTGCACATAATAATATTATTTCTTTCTTAATAAATGTGTATTATTATTATTATTATTATTAATTAACTTGGTCATTCGATTTTGTTCAGTAAATAAATTGTTTGTTTCGTCCATAATTCGAATTTCACTTTCAGCTATTTTACATATAAACAAAATGTAATTATCAAAATTAGCTAAACAACAAACTATTAAAACAATAAAATATTTTCAAGCTTTCGGGAACGGATGTTCCCTTTATTTTTTTTTAATCAATTAATTATTTATAGTATTATTTATTTATAGTAATAATTTAATAATTAATTATTAATTAATAAATAATTAATAAATTAAATAATTAATAAATAATTTTGATAAAGGGAACATCGGTTCCCGAAAGCTTGGAAATATTTTATTGTTTTAATAGTTTTCTTAGCTAATTTTTGATAATTACATTTCGTTTATACCTTTAATAGTTAATAATTTTAATAATATTATATTTTACATATATGAATCAAGTCTTAGGAGGGTTGTATTAAACACTGCTTAACATTACTTAACATAACATTACATTAATTTTTACCAAGTATTAATGTTGAATTTAAAACATCAGATTGAATAGCAGTTAAACAAATAATGTCGCAATCTAAATTTTTTTTTTCACTTTCTTGACTACAAATCCAGATATATATTTCACAACATTTGAAACATAAAAATAAACTTCTGGAATAACTTATAATACTAGTTAAAGCGTAATCGTGATCATTAATTTCATATTCCTCATAATTTTCTATCAACTGGTTGTCAATGGTTTTCATTGTGACTTTGTTGGAGGTGCTCATTGATTGCAAAATAATTAAAAAAACCGAAAAACGCGTAAAATTAAAATTATTTTAACGAAATTTACAGGAACACTAATGAATGTCAGTTGATGTTTTGCCCTTACGTGACGTCATGCGCAACGTTATAATGTTGGCTTCACTATTCAACCAGTGTAAAATAGCATACGGCGTGTCTATAAGTTTAAATGGTCGAAGGTACGCACCAAAATAGGTTTAAAAGTGACAACTACTCGTTTAACATCGATGGCCGTCGGAATTTAAGGGTTGACCCACCTAGAATGTAGAAATTCGGCTGTGGTGGCAACCTGCAAGAAGTGGCAACCTGCAAGACATGACCCTACGTATTTACCCGGTTTTTGGTTGGCTTTCCGTTATCAATTTTCTTCCTGGTCAATTTTGTTTCTTCAACTCTCACTGATTTAGCTACAAAATCTACTCTTCTATCATGATCTCCCAGTAACCAGTATTCGTTAAATATTTTTTTTCTCATATCCTCTAATAAAAAAGATTTACATTTTCTTCTGCAATTATCCCGCAGTGGTTTCAAAATTCTTTGTTTTTTTATTACCCCTTTGACACTTTGATATTACATACCCAAGTTTCTTTTTCTTTTTCGATCAATAACATTTTCAACAGCATATGGTTTTTCACTTTTCCCGCTTTTTTCTTTGCTTACTTCTAGATCATTTAAATTACTTGCGTCACTATTGTTAGATTCCGGTTGATACCTCATATCCTCCTCATTCTCATCATGAAATACATTACTGCTAACAATCACACTATTTTCATTTTCTTTATTTTCCATTATTTCAAAAGTTTTTTCTGTAATAACTTCAAGAAGTAGTGTACTATTAGTTATAAGATTTTCTTCAGGTAGTATTGCTTTTTGAACCATGGATGGGTTCAATAATTATTGTGTTGTCATTTTTTGTTTGTGTTGCAACGGTTATATTATTTGTATCAATATCTTCTTGTGTTATGATATTATTACTTTCAAAATTGCTATTTGTATTGATTACATTATCATGATTCACTTGATCTTGATCTATACTATAATTGACTTGCTTAATACTATCTCTTGTAGGCTTATTGTTAAAACTGTTGAAAGTTGTTGCTAACAAAAAAATTTCATCTTCTGTACTAACTGCTTTTTTTGAATGATTTGTATATTCATGATAAGTAACTGGAACTCTAAACTGAGCGTTTTGATTGTATGCTGCAGTATTGTTCATATCTTTTTCAGACAACACACAAGTAGAGTAAGCATTTCTATTATCTGATTCGTTTTGAAAAATACTCGCTTGTGACACACTAATGTTAACTGGAAATTCAATTTCTGTATTATTGTTGTGTAACCATCAAAATGTCTAAATTACTTACCAATTGGATTTAAATTTGTACAGTTTGCTATAATTCGCTGTGTTCGTGACAGGCCTCCCTTTTATTATTACAATTTTCACAATTGAAATCTGAAAATACCCCGAGGTTGCCAATTACTAAAATCTTCCGTACGGAAACCACTTTTTATCATGATATAGCGCTTTCGTTCCGTTCTTATCAATTTCTTAGATGTATTATTTCTTTGTCTGCTTAATGACGAGCAATTTTTTTCGTCTTGTTCTCGGCATGGTAAATCACACAATTATTAGTCTGTTAATATTAATATACTTCGATATTTATTGTCTTTTTAATTCAAAATTAACAACACCAATAGCACTAACCGCACAGAGATGATGCAATATATTACAAAACTATTGCTTTACTAACAGTTCAACAATAACAATGTATGCACTTAATATAAAAGTGCATACATAAAATATGCACAATTGCTAAAAATATACGAATAAAAAGGGTATATGTTAACATAAGAACATTTCGTTCTGTATTTTTAATAATAAGATAGATAAATATAAGAACTTACGTCCACAGATACAAGCCTTATATTTACTTATATCTTTTTAATTTCATTGTTTATATTTCTTTTAGCTGATGCGAAGTTATGAAAGAGATATAAATGTACTTAATTTGTTTGTAGTAAACAATTTTATTCAAGCTCTAGTTGTATATGAACTTATATCTTTATTAGTGAAAACTAAAACCAAAAATCAGAAATTTAAGTTTAGTTGTGACTTATTAACTAAATATGAAGGAAGGGGTGTAGATATGCTAAAATTCAAACTAACTTTTCTATTCTTTAAAACTTATATGTGCAGTTGAATTCGATTTATTAATGAAGATTAATATATTGAGAGTGAGAATATGCAATTATCTCAAAATTGTCATAAATCGACTTATGTCCTTTTAACTATTTGCCACAGAAATGTTCTAGAGTACAAATTAATCATCCTTCTCACAATGCATCCGCAGCTTTTTCTAAGTGTGCTTGTAGGCTGGAGAATGACCTGGCGTAAAGTGTCATCGGTGTTAAGTTTAAAATTAAACTTTTGCAAATGAAGCATAAATTTAAAAAATCTAGTTTTTATAAAGCAACGTACCTATGAAGGCACTGGAAACACAATTTAAAAAAATAAAGTGCATGAAAATTCAAAATAAGCACCAGAAGCATAATTATAAAACATGGTGGCAAATAGATCTTTTTTTTAATGAATCGCTTAGATTATGTAATAACTAGCTGGAAAGCCCGTCCACGGACGGGCCTCTAGAACCGATTGGTTGGAAACTCGATTGATGTGCAACTCGTCCCAGGGGAGTACCGGCTGTGGTTTAATATATTTTTCGGTTGGTAAAAAATGACACGCTGTAGCAGCAGCGAGCTGGCATTTTATGTATTAAGATATTTATAAGCTGCTTCGAATTTTCAGAAAAAGCCTTAAAACTACAGCAAACCGAAAACTTACATGTTGTAGATAACGTAATGAAGAAAACATAGCTACGTAATAGCTATTTAAGGTCGTGCTTGGGAAAGTTATGCATTTCGTGTGAGTAAGCAAAATATCAAAGCGAGCGTTAAGCGAGTTCTGATAGCTTACGAACACGAAATGTCACTTTCCCAGCGAGTCATCGTATCGAGCTTTACGTTCAAGACAGGTCCTTTCCAAAAATAAAATCATAAACTGATAACAAAAATTAGGGTTGGGTACAACTCGCCGCGCACGATTCGCCGAGAGCTTCTAGCGCCATATATCAATAATCTAATTAGGTTACTCGATGGATCCGTGTATTGCCATGGTTGTCTTTGTCAAAACGTCTCGAAGCGCCCGGAGCGGAGGGGACCGGAGCGCTAAATTAAAGAAAATACTTCAATCTGATTGGCTCTTGCTAGTTTCTACCTAAGCAAGGCAACTACCTAAGCAAATCTCTATCTGAATTCGGCTTTAGAGACACGCTATCGGTATGGCATATATTTATTCGTATTCCAGACATTAAATATGTCTGTATAAATACACGAGTATGGCACTTTCGCCTGTTATACATCAGACTTGTGTAAATTTTACAGCTTCAAAAATTAATTTCTCACGTTCGAGACCATCCAATCGGTATGGCACATACAGACTTGTCTTCTAGACATTAAAATCAATCGATACATGTTTTTTCCAAGTGTGTTCCTATGATACATGGACTAGTGAAAAATTCGACATCTTTGAATCAGTATGGCGGGTACTTAGCGACACCGGAACAGTATGGCATGGTCATAATCGGTGATGACACATTTTTCTCTATCATTGGGCAAAAAATTAGCTTTTCGCTAGTATTTCAAGAGAACATAAAAAAACGACACGTTTAATTCAGTATGGCGGACAGTTGGAGACGCCGCATCGGTATGGCATTCAACTCCCTCATACTCTGGCTATCGAATATATAATATAAAATAAGAATTACCTTTTCGCTCATTACCCAAGGGAATAGTTTATTTTGACACATTCAAAGTTTTGCGCAGCGCAAATGCTACACCTTCAGGCTGCCATACTTGCGCTTCCCTGTTATTTATAACACTGGCTAACTTTTCAAAAAGTTTTAGCTTTTCGCTAATCATACGTCGTTTTTCTTGCTGGCTCCCGGTCTAATAGTCTTAAACGTAAAAATCTTTTTATTTGTATGTATTAATAAAAATCACAAATTAACGTAACACAATAATTGTTTCAAATACTAATAGTTGGATAAGATAATCTTACTTACCAATCTAATTGCACTTACAGTGACTTTATAGAGACACGAGCCCCTAAATCGGTCCAGGATGTTGCAAATTTAAGCAAAAAATATATGCTCTAGAATGGCATATTATTATGCTTTAAATTAAAATTTTTCCCATGTTAATAAAATGTACCAATACGTAAGAAAATTAATTTTTATTCTGCTTTAAGCTATATATAAGCAAAAGTTCTGTCACTGTAATTGCACTTAATTAGTGTTGCCATCTGCCATCGTGTAGTTCTAACAAGTAACAAGTTGTTAATCGTTAGAAAATAAAACAAAGCTAAATTTAATCTTTAAAAATGTTACCCGGTTTATATGGTAGCAAAATAGTGATAATCTACAAATTCTACAATCTACAAATCTACAAACAATTGGCAACGCTGATCCTTCATGCGATCGCGCCAGCGGCAGATTGCCGCCTTTTATGAAATGTGGCCCACATCCCTTACCTAAAGCTTGTTTTAAGCGGCGTTCAGATAGAGATTCTTGTCTTGCCTTGCGTTGTCTTGTGTTGCGTGCTCTTGCTTCGGTGTTGCGTGGACGATTTGAGCGTTTACATAGAAATTCTTGTGTTGCCTTGCTTCTAAGCAAGCGATACAACAGCGATAGTGACATCTATATTTTTACGTTCGACATCTACTACATTTTTATACAGAGCAGTACAGAGTAAACACCTGTCACCTTAAATTATAAGTAAACACTTTAGTAAAAAGTAATTTGTTGGTTATATAATATATTATAATAATTGTATAAAATATATAGATATCGAAAGTAAACTGTGGTGTGAAATAAAATTTCTAAATTATCCGTTTCCCTAATATACCTCGAAATATGCTTAAAATAAATTCCAATTACTATATAATAAAATGTCCAGATGTGGTTTACCTGATTTTTTCCAGAAAAACGAGTTTGTCCAAAAATAAGACATTATATACAAAGTAATGGATGTTTATTGATACAAATTATTTTCGTTTGCAATAAGCCGATCTACGGTAGGTGTTATTTATTGTAATAAATGTATTGTATTATATTTCGTCGGCTTGGAGCAAAAACAAGATAACTCCATTTTTGGACAAAATGAGTTATCTTCACGATTGGATACGAATCATACTCAACTACGTTCTGGCAAAATCAGATAATTGTACTAACACTAATAACATTTTTATTAAGATATTTAGTTTTGAATAAGTACACTTTTACATTGCCAACTCAACATTCAAGTGGCATTTTCTCAAAACTATCATTTTGGAGTATCTTGTTTTTGCTCCAAGCCGACGATTTATTACAGGTAGGCAAGGCAAGCACGAACAATTTAATTTTTGGGGTTTTCAAAATTTTCCGGCTTTTAAAATTTGTAAAGATAACGGTTTAGAATACAATAGAATTTGGTTTTACCAAAATTTACAAATCATTTAAATTTTTATCTGAAGTAAATTTTCAAATTTAAAATACTTCGATTTGATTGGGTCTTGCTTCGCTTGCGTTGTGTTGTAGAACAGATGGCTGTAGCTTCGGCAGCAGTCACCAAGCGATCCATTATTTGTTGAATTTTTGTGGGGTCGGCTGGTACTATGTTTTCCATTGGAGGTCCTTGTCTCCTCTTGATGTGTTCTTTTTTTGCCGGTGTTGTTTGGCGTTCTATCCACATTTTGGAATGGCGTTTGGATTTCTGTGGTTTCGTCATCTACTGGAAGCATATCTTCTGGCAATCTGGCATATGCAGTGGGTCTAATATAATAGGCACCTCCGACTCCGTTGTCAATAGTACTTCTTCTAATACCTCTGAGTCTTCTGTGAAAATGCTATCGTCGACAATATATTGAGTATTATCGTACGACGTCGACGGTATTGGAAAATTTCCTAATGTTCTATTAAAATAATATATAAATGAAATGCAATTTGATATAAATATTAACTTACTTTCTCCTAACTTGGGCGGTGTCGAAGAAACTCAATACTCCCATCAATGGCCATTGCTGATATGTTATAGCCCCTGAACCACTTCTGTGTGTTCTTCAAATTTAATCTTTTCTTTGCGATATTTTTCGTGCAGATACTTATACTTTTTTGTTACCATATTGACTAAAGCAAAAAATATAATTTTAACATTACTTGTAACATTATAATAGTTTTTGAATCTTTCAAAAATAATACATAACAATTTTACAATAATAATAATAAAAATAGAACAAAAACAAGTTTTTACTAACCTGTACAATTTAATGCTGCTTTTACTGCATTTTCCTTCATTATTTTGTTTTTATAAGCCGGACATGCTTTATTCCACAAAGCAGGATAATTTTCAAGAATTGATGCCAAATTTTCATTTCAAATGTACATTGCTCGAATTTTTAAAAATTAAAAAAATGTGAAAATATCGTGGAAAGGCAATAAGTCTTAAAGCGCCATTAAGACTTTCTGCCTTTTCACTGTCTATATTTTCATACGATATTTTCACGTTTTTATAACACGATAGGGGCCCGTTTTGTATATTTGCTTACGGGCCCTAGCTACTCTTGCACCGCCACTGCTTTCAGACCACTCGCATAGTCTCAGAGGCTCATTTTTTATAGTTATTTTATTGTTAAAAATTTTAAATAAGATCTTCTATATAAGTTAGTGATTATTGTTGAGGAAGCGGTCATAAAAACAAATAAATTTGCCGACGTTTCGGGTTCTTTATTGACCCATTTTCAAGGCTAAAAATATAAATGTAAAAACAAAAATTTGAAAAATTAATGATAACAGAATGACTAAAAATTACAAAATTACTAAAGGTTACAAAAATTTACAAAAATAACAAAAATGAATAAAATAAAATAAGATTGAAAAACCTATAGATGGAATACTAACCTAAATGGAGAAAAATGGAGGTTAAAGAGCCACCATATTTCAAATTACCCTCCTCCTGGCCAATCTCACTGCCACGTGGTGTCTTCAGATTTAAATTCTTCAACAAAAGAAACACTCGACCACCTCAAACAAGTCGTCATTTAAGAATGAAAAAATTTTTTTTCAACCTAAGTTAACTACTTTCTTGAGGTTGGTACCAGTTAGAATTTAAATTGAAAAAACCCAAAGCTAAAAACACCCAATGGAAAAGAAAATGGACAAAAAGAGAGGAATTCAGGTAAATATTCCATCGAAAGACCAAAAATTATACCGGATTCAACATGTCCAAAATACGTTTATAGCCTCCGTCAAAGTATTCAACATCCCTTTTATCATTTATTGACGATTTCTGTGCATAGATGTGAATCGACTCCTTAATTTTTCTCTTCTTGTCTATCCTCTCCCGGTCTACAATGTCAATGTTGTCATAGTCAATGGTCTCATCCACCATATGTCTGCATAAAACCGTAGGTTTTTTAGAACTCTTGCACCCCCCTTCTCTATCAGCTAATCCGAGGGTACGAGCGTTCTTTAAATCCCTCGCGTGCTCTTTTATGCGGACACATAGTTTCCTGCCTGTATCACCAACATATACCGCATCGCAATCCATACACGGGATTTTATAAACAAGACCACTATGGTGGTCCCCAGAGATTGGATCTTTGGTTTTTGAGAAAAACCTAGAGTTCTTGTTGGGACAACTTAACCCTAATCTAATCTCTGGAGAAGATCTCAAAATAGCAATTAATTGCTCCGTAAGTCCTCTAACATAAGTGAGGCTAAAAATTTTATTATCAGAGCTCGTGGATCTACTTTCCTTATTATTTTCGTTACCTTTCTTCTGGGTCAGGGCTGTATTAAGGAGGAAGTTAATGATATTCTTGGGGAAGTTATTGCTAGAGAGGATATGGGTTATTTTTAGGATGTTCTTGGAATGGAAAGATGGGTGTGAGGTGGTAAGGACTTTGTGGATGAAATTACGCCCGACATTAAGAATTTGGTATTTAGGATGACTTGAAAAATAATTTAAAAGTTTTCCTGAATACGTGTCTTTGTGGTACCCAATCAGTGATTAGTATACCACTCGGATCCCTAATGACGAGTAAGTCTAGGAAAGGTAAGGATTTATTCTTTTCCAAGTTCCATAGTGAATTGAAGATCCACATGGAAGTCATTAAAGTGATCCAGAAGAAAGGGAACGTATTCACCTTTGATCACGAGAAAAAGATCATCGACATGTTTTTTAATCAGTCTTATGCCGTTGTTGTGTCTTTGATTAAAAGACACAACACGGTCATCAAGAAGGATGTTCATACAGATGTTGGCAAGATCAACAGATATGCTTCCACCCATAGGAACCCCCTTCTTTTGTAAATAAGTTTTCCCGTTTGCTACAAAATAGTTTTTTGCCGTGATGAGTCTTAAAGCTCTCATTAAGATATCAACAGGGATGTCCAAACAATTTTGTAGCTTAGGGATCTGATTATCAATATAATCGATGACTAGAGTCCGGATAAAAAAGCATAAAAATTTAAAAAAAAAGTGCTTAAAAAAGCATCAAATATTACCAAAAAAAGCATCAATTTAATAAAAAAAGCATCAATTTAATTAAAAAAAGCATCAATTTAACAAAAAAAATCAATTTAAATAAAAAAAGCACAGATTTTATTCGTCATCAAAAGCATTAATTTCATTTCTAGAACAATTTATTACTAATAATTGTTCCAAATGTTCTTGAGTAAAATTTATTCTTCTGTCAGTCAAAAGATTTTTATAAACAGAAAAACTTAGTTCTACATCGACACTGGTGATTGGCGCAAACTTGAATTTTGCTACAACCGAGGGATCCATTTCCAAATTTATAGTTGTTTGTCCAGATATTGTTTTGGCTATGTCATCCAATAGTTTTAAACCATCATTTTTTTCTAAAACATCACTTAGTTTTTTTTAATGGCAATCCCAACCTGTCCTGGGACGTTAGACGTGGCGTTTTTAAATTTTTCTACTAAATCAAGCGATTCAGTTAAAAGCATTTGCTGCTTTTCTAACCGTTTAATAGTATCACTTACATATCCTAAGTTACACTTAATGAAAGCCAAATTTGCTTTCAACTCTGGATTTTGTAATACATTTTGACAATCTTTTTGACAAAAAGCATATAAGCATATTTTTATATAAAAAAAAAGCGCAAAAGCATAATAATTCAAAAAAAAAAGCACAAAAAGCATAATAATTCAAAAAAAAGCAAAAAAAGCATATAAAACATGGTGCCAAATGGATCCTTTTTTGATAAATCGCTTAGATTATTTAAAATTTTTGAGCTGCTTCGAATTGTCAGGAAAAGCATTTTAGCTACAAATCCGGACTCTATCGATGACCAATTTCACGGGAACATTGGTGAATAAAGATGACACATCTAGAGAGACCAAAACGTCATCATCCTGAAGGGAATAATTAGAGAGTATATCCATAAGTTGAAACGCGTTTTTGACATAACAATTGTCTTTATGAAAAATCTTTAAATACGGAGCAATGCATTTAGAGAGAGGGCGAAGAGGACCATTAAGATCAGAAACAATAGGTCTCAAAGGTCGACCGTTTTTATGAATCTATATAACACAAGTGCATTTACTGCAGCTAGTTGCAAACTGCACGGTCAACAAAAGTTGATTGCATAGTTCACACGTTTCAGGTTATGTTTCAATTTCAAAGAAATTCGGTATGATTCATCACTTGGAACGACAAAAGTTGGACCAAGTCAAACTTTTGTTGATCAACTAAAAAGTTGGTCAACTCGATTGAAACAGATGTTTTCACTACAGTTTTCATTGAATTTTTGTTGATCAACTAAAATCGGTCAACTAAAGTTGAACCTTGAACCGTGAGAACGCGCCTTATCCGAGAAACATCATAACTAGAGCTGGGATTTTGTGCATTTGCATATTCTTTAATATTACAATTATTCTTTATTATTACATAACAATATTCTTATGTTGGCATTTTCAAACCTTCGAATCCTTCCTTTGCGCAGCCTAAAAGTACGGTGTTTAGAGAAATGAATCATAATACAAAATACTAATTTTTACCTTGTTCCTATCATAAGTGCGTTGAAACAAATATTTTATATAAGCCTCCATTTCTGCCTTCGTGGCGTATTCTTCGCACACAAAGTCAAAAATAGATTTAACAAATTTCGTATCTTTCAATTTGTGTTTGCCATTTGCCCCCGTCCAGTTACATTGCTTTTGGGTATTGATTGTAAGCGATGTTTTGATTATATTGGATATCAACTGTTTTGGGTATTTTCCTCCTCTACGTTTTAATTTGTTGATCTAAAAAACATTAACTTAGCAAACTTTTTATTAGCTATTGTAGAAGTTGAACATGTACCGATAAACATGTACGTACATAATATGATGAACTTGAAGCCACGATATAGTGTTCTTTGCGTTACGATTTAATGCGATTTAATGCGATAATTTAATTCAAACATTTTTAACACTCTTAATTCCGACTGCGTATAGAATAATAAGTGCAATTTTTCGATGATATATAAACAATGCTATATTACATAATATTATTTATCCACTAACAAGCATTCTTTCTGTCGGGATTCGTCATTCCTGCAGGAATGAACAATACACTGAAAAAACAATTTATTTCAGTCAATGCAAAATTTATTTCTCTCAAATAAATATATTCTTATATTTGGTGAAATACGCGGTAGGTATTAAATCAAATAAATCATAGAATTGACAGATTTATTTGGACCAATTAAATTAATATTCATGTCGAATATAGACATACATTGAAGCCAGATAAATGTGTATTTAATGCAATTTGATAAGTTGGTAAGTGTAATGATACCATTTATTTCTCCCAATTAAATGTGTGTTTAACGCAATTTGAAATTTAAATTAGTTTAAATATAGGTACTATTTATCCATGTCAATTGAATGCATATTTAACGCAAATTGATAATTAGATTAGTTTGAATATACGATTTATTTGAGTCAATTAAATGCGAATTTAACGCAATTTGATAATTTGATTAGTTTAAATATACTATTTATTTGTGTAAATTAAATGCAAATTTAACGCAATTTGATAATTTGGTTAGTTTAAATATACGATTTGTTTGTGTCAATTAAATGTTTTACTTATCTTGAATACAGCTGCATATTCAACTTAAATATCGATACACGATAAAGCCAAATAAAATTGTATTTGACGTAAATTGATACAGTAGAGTCTCGAAATAGTGAACAGCAAAAATCATGTTTGTTTTTTAAATATTAATTCCCAATTTATTTTTTCCTGTCTTTTTATGCTATAAAAAAGAATGAAGGAAACAGATTTTTATAGCATAAAAAGAGGACAGTAAAAAATAAATTGGGAATTAATATTTAAAAAACAAACACGGATTTGCTGTTCACTATTTTGATACTCGACTGTAATTAGATTACTTCAAAATATACATTTTGTGTGTGTCAATTTGTAATAACATAAAAATTTTGCAAAATTTACAAAAATAGAATTCTAACTATATCCTTGGCCACTATATCTCCTTTGATTAATTTTCGCAACTAATTATTAATATATAAAGTAACGTGATTTTGTGACATCCAAATATAACATGTAAAATTAATAGTAGTAGTATTAAAGTATAAAGTAGTTTTTTATTAATCGATATTACATAAAATCTGTAGTTCTATAAAGCCGGCTACAGACTATGTGCACACGTGTGCGCACGTACGCAAACTTGGAGCATACGCGTATATGTGCACATAGTGTGTATAGCAGTTACCACACATCACAAACTTCGTCTATGTGTGGCATGTGTGGACGTTCGGATGGAAGTCGGTAAATGAGAAACACATCAAAGAGATAATGGTCTCGTGCGGATACGTGCGCGCATTCCAATGCAATTATTTCCAATTCTCAAAAGAATTTCCAATTCGCACCAATGTGTTCAGATATCTACAGTTAAAAGTTGAAAAGATTCAGTTGCTAGATGGAAGAAGACGCAGAAATTGTGGCGGCTGCTGCCACTGTTTTAATGTTAACGTGTGGTTTATTATTGAAATCTAAAAAAACAAAAATTACGAAAAAAAGAAGAAAAAGAAGATGGTGGATGGTTTCCATTAACCAAAGTAGATTGAGGTGGATTTAAAAAAATTATCATTCTTTGTTTCATTTTTTACATGTTTTCTATTAGGTATAATGGTTCTATTTCTATTCTCCTTCTCAATTAAGTCGATGCTATCCAGTAAGATTTTTTCCCGAACATTAAAATTAAGACTGTATAAAACGATAATAAGACCGACAGTAATGTATGGATGTGAGACTTGGACACTGAGGAAACAGGACCAGATGATGCTGGAGGTATGGGAGCGGAAAATCTTGAGAAAAATATATAGAGGTAAGAGAACTGAAGATGTATACCTGAGAAGAACAAATAGAGAAATAGAGGAATTATAATAATAAGAGCAAATTTATTTATATAAATATAGTTCAGCTTACAAAACATAATATTTTACGGGGAATATACGGGAATTGTACGGGGAAAAAAGTATAGTGAGTGTTATCAAGCTGCAGAGGTTAAAATGGGCCGGACATTTAATCAGAATGGAAAGCACAAGAACGCCAAAGAAAGTATGGGAATCGGAGTTTGGAGGTGTAAGGAGAAGAGGCAGGCCGATGAACCGGTGGAAAAACGATGTGAGAGAGGACTTGCTTAGTATGAATGTAAGAGACTGGGAGAGCAAGGCAAGAGACCGAGTAGAATGGAGCAAGGTTTTGAAACAAGCCATGGGCCTACAAGGCCTGTAGTGCTGATATATATATATAATAGTTCTGATCTTCTTGGAGATCTCAGAAAGGAACGATCGGGAAAATTCGAAAACTTTTGCCGGATGTCGCCGGAAAATTAGACAGCAGATAATAAAAAAGGATACTATTTTAAGAAAAGCCATTTCTGCTGAGGAGCGATTTGCAGTTACTTTAAGATTTTTAGCAACGGGGGATAGTTTTCAAAGTCTTGGATATCTATTCAAAATTTCTCCTCAGCTGATATCAGAGATTGTACCAGAAGTTTGCAACGCTCTTATCTCTTCGCTCAAGGACGAAATAAAGGTAAAAAAATATAAGATTTTGTTATAAAGTTTTTATTTCACGAAGAAAGGTAGAAAAACTGAAAAAATATATTAATATAAATTACTCGAGGTGCTGAAAAAAATTTTTAATCGATTGTGGTGATGATGATTCTCCACAATACGTGGAATGAGTTGAGGCTGGTGATTGGCTAGATGCTAGGTCAGCAGGAGAGTTGTGTAATTGATATGAATACGTGGATGTTGGCTGAGTGTACGCTTGTGAATGATTATATACATTGGGAGAATAAAAGCTGGTGTTTTCCTCGATTTGAGAATGAAATACCAAATTATCAACTCTATTCATGACAATTGTTTGTTTTCTTGGCTCCATTTCGCGAAGCATGCTTGCCAGTAATTGTCCATAGAGAGAGCAGTCGTTTTGCAGTTTTTCAGGAGCGAAACGTCGTAACAAAGTTTGATCTAGAACAGAAGAAGCTTTCTTCATGCATTTCTTCAGTTCGACTGTGTCACTATCTTCAACTGTTGTGTATTTTTTCTTAAGTGTTTTTTTCTGAGGTGATTTGAAGGTCTTTTTAGGTTGTTCAACACATGCGACATGTTCTTCATCATCTAAGTCTGAAAATATATGCGTAATTTCTGCATTGTTCGTGAAATAAAATAATTACCTCGTCCCTCAATACTTTGCTGCGTATTATCCCCTTCGTCAATAGCTTGTGATTTTTCGTGTTCATCACGTTCTGCTTCAGAATCGGTTAACTCACAATCATTAAAGTCACCCTAAAAATGAAAATAAAACGTGCTTAGTTATGTGATCACTATAATTGTTTCAGCTTCCCAAGAATTCGCATGAATGGCTGACAATCGCCAAAGAATTCGAAGAACAATGGAACTTTCCTCATTGCCTTGGTGCTCTAGATGGAAAGCATATCGTGATGCAATCACCATTCAATAGTGGTTCAGAATATTACAACTACAAAAATTCGTTTAGCGTTGTTCTTATGGCGGCGGTGGATGCCAATTACTGTTTTACATACGCCGAAGTCGGTTGTCAAGGCAGAATTAGTGACGGTGGTGTGTTTAAAAATACGGTTTTTTACGACAAAATGGAACGAGAACAACTAGCTATTCCGTTGGACGTACCTTTAATAGGCCAAGAGCGGACACCTCTGCCTTTTCTATTCCTTGCAGATGAAGCTTTTCCCCTTCGCCGAAATATTATGAAACCATATGCAGGAGTTCATTGCAAAGGCAGTTCAGAGCGAATTTTTAATTATAGACTTTCCCGAGCTCGTCGCATAGTTGAAAATGCATTCGGTATTCTAGCTGCTGTTTTTCGCGTATTTAGAAAACCAATGCTATTACAGCCCGAAAAAGTGTCTGTAATTACAATGACATATGTGTTCTCTTGCACAACTTTCTGCGAAGAAGTAAAACGTCATCAATTCGATACACCCCACAAGGCGCATTTGATGTTGAAATAGAGGGTGAGATAATTCCTGGCCTCTGGCGAGAGGATCAAACAGAAACGTCTTTTTTACCACTTGCCAAAATTGCTAGAAAACCACCAATAGAAGCAAAAAAAATTCGCGACGAATTTGCTGTTTATTTTAAAACAACTGGGAAAGTTCCATGGCAAGAGAAATATTGTTAAATACAATGTTTCACGCAACAATAAAAATAAAGTAGTTAAATCATAGTTGATTTAAGGAAAAATATCCTTTTTAAATATTTAGCCTTAACGTCTATTATCGTATTATTTTTGTATGTATAGATGCTTACCAATAATAAAAAAAATAATAAACTTACCTCTTCCGTTCGTAAAGTAGGCTTTATTTTTCCGACACTTTTCAAAAATCCATTCATTTGGGTGAATGCAAACCAACTAGGTTTATAAACTTCATCAGACCCTGCTCCTGATTTTTGAGAAATCATTATTTTATTTTTGATGCTTCTATAAGTGGACATTAAGGCATCTCGTTTTTTTTTTAATTCTGTGACGGACATCTTTATGCTTAATTCTTTTTTTATGGTTTCCCACGCATCCGCGACTTCATTCCTATTTTTGTGGCCCACATTTTTTGCATCCCAGATTATGGGATGCCGTTCGTAAATACATAAAAATTCTAGTATTATACTATTTGACCAAGTCATGTCGTTTACTTAAAATTAAATAAAATAGTTAAGCAAGCTAGGACTGAAAAGTGCAAACTAGGAACTCACAATCACATGTGAAGTTTTCCAGTACGAATGGCACACCACACGTGTGCACATGATAGCGCATGGTCTGTATAGTGCATTCGTTGCATATTCGCATCAAGGTTAAATTTTGCAAAAGATGTGCACATATACGCGTATGCCCCAAGTTTGCGTACGTGCGCACACGTGTGCACATAGTCTGTAGCCGGCTTAATAATGGTAAAAATTCACCACTTTACACTTTTTCTATCCTTATTGAACACTAACTTATCAAACAACCTTAAGCCGGCTACAGACTATGTGCACACGTGTGCGCACGTACGCAAACTTGGACTTCGTCTATGTGTGGCATGTGTGGACGTTCGGATGGAAGTCGGTAAATGAAGCACACATCAAAGAGATAATGGTCTCCACCATTACCATCACCACACGTGTGCATATGATAGCGTATGGTGTGTATAAAGCATTCGTTACATATTCGCATCAAGGTTAAATTTTGCCAAAGATGTGCACATATTCGCACATACCCCACATTTGCGTACGTACGCACACGTGTGCACATAGTCTGTAGCCGGCTTTAAATTAAAACTCATACAATAAAAATATAATCAAATATAAATTTATTTATTAACCTAGAGAAGTAACAATTAATTAAATTATGCACGAAGTGCATTAATAATTACAAATTACATTTATTGTTGATATAATTATAAGTATTACCATTTTTTAATCTGTGGATATTATACGGAAGAAAATATTCCAATTTTTGTTGCTCTAGTCTAGAAGAATGCATTGGATATTACAATCTGAATTTAAATTAGTATCGACAACAACTCTATACAGGCTTGAAACTGCCTCTCGTATCCTATAGTCTCTAAAATTATAATATTATTAAAATTATTAGCTATATAGTTTTAAACAAATGTAATTATCGAAGATTAGCTAAGAAAACCAATAAACCAATAAATTATTTTCGAGCTTTCGGGAACGAATGTTCCCTTTGTCAAGAATATTTATTAATGTCAAAAAATAAAATACATAGTTACAGGAAAGATGCAGTATTGACATTTGTCCGATAGCTTGATTATAACTTTTTATAAAAATGAATATTAAAAAAATCATAATAAGCTATCGTGAATTAAGAAAAAACCAATGGTGAAAAACTTAATCCCAATACTAAAAAAGACTTAATTAAGAAGAGGGCTGTAGATGTTGCTGAGGCCGTCGATGTCAGTTTTTCTATTCATGGTGTTATTTCTCTTCTTAATTTCAATCATTTCGTGCAATAATCTGTCCCTGTAACAGGTAATTGTTTTTAAAATTGTGATGTTATTGAAATTCATATTATGTCCATCTTCAAGAACATGTTTTGCAACAGCGGTGGACTCTGGCTTGTTGCATCTTATGGAGGAAATGTGTCCGTTGGTTCTTTTTTTCAGCCATTGGTTAGTTTGGCCAATGTATGAAAGTGGGCAGTCATTGCAATCAATTTTGTAAATTACTCCAGATCTTTTCTCATGGGGAATCTTGTCTTTTAAGTTCGTAAATTTTTGCCCTAATTTGTTGAGGGATCTAAAAGTAATTTTTATATTAAAAGGTTTAAAAAGGTGTTTAATTTTGTTGCTAAGTCCATCAACGTAAGGTATAACAGCATATGGAGTGCTTGGTTCTTTGGATTTAGTGTGGCCATTGTATAGTATGTCAACCCTGTCCTTAATTAGTTTTTTTATGAGGAATTTAGGGTAGTTGTTTTTAATTAGTGTTTCTTTGGCAATCTTTAAGGTGTATTTCTTGTAATCCCCATGTGTAAGTTTAATGGCACGATCGATTAACCCAATAGCGGTCCCAATTTTGTGTGTGTTGTGATGGTAGGAATTGTAGTTAAGATAACGTCCGGACCATGTTTGTTTCTGTGTCCATTTGTAATGTAAAGTATTGTTATGTCTGATGACTTCGATATCTAAGAATGTTAGTGTGTTGTTGTTTTCTTTTTCTAAAGTAAATTCAAGTCGAGGGTGAAATCCGTTAAAGTGTTGAATAATATAGTGTTCTTGGTCCCTAGGAATGGCTGTGAAGATATCGTCAACATATCTTTTAAAGAAAGGAATGTGAAAAGGAAGAGATGCAATACGGTCATTTTCTAGAATTTCCATAACTAAATTAGCGAGAGTTGCAGAAATAGGGCTCCCCATAGCCGTTCCGAAAATCTGTTGAAATAGTTGACCGTTGTATTTAAAGTATGTGGTTTCTAAACAAAGTTTAAGTGCGTTAATAAATTTAGATTTTGGTATAATGGTGTGTTCCTGTATTAAGTCCCATTTGTCTTCGACAGCTTGAATCGCAAGTTCAATAGGAATGTTTGTAAAAAGGGATTTTACGTCCAAAGAGATGAGTATATAGTCTTTAGGTATATTAAAACTTTTTAAATCCTCTACGAAAGTCCAAGAATCTTTAGTGTGATAAACTGATTTCCCTAGAATGTTGGTGATAATTTTGGATAAATATTTAGAGAGTTTATAAGTGGGAGAATTAATGCTAGCGACAATTGGCCTAAGTGGTGTTCCTTGTTTGTGTATTTTAGGAAGGTCATAAATTCTAGGAGGTACAGCGTTTCCTATTTTCAGTGAGAAGTGGGCTGTTTTCTCCACATATTCGTGTTTGATCCAATCTGAAATAATACTGTTATTTTTTATTTGTATGTTATTTGTAGGATCTTTTTTTAGTATTTTGTATGTTGTGTTGTCATTGACCAAGGTGTCCATTTTGTTTTGGTATTCATTTTTATTCATAAGAACAGTGGTGTTTCCTTTGTCTGCTCTTGTGATTATTATATCTGCATGTTCTTTGATAAATTTGTTTAAATGAATGGTATCTTTAAAAATGGTAGACTTTTTATTGTCATCTTGTTTGTTTCTGAAATTTTTAATTAAGTTAGTAAAATTTATTCTTAGTTGGTTTTTTGTATCCTGGTCTAAATTATGAAGTGCATTTTCTACTCCAACGATTATATCATCAGTAGGAAAATTCTTGTTAGTGTAGGGAATTGCATATTTTTGTCCTAACTGTAGTGTTCTTTTAATTTCATTGGGAATGGATACATTGGTAAGATTAGTAATCCATTTATCTTCAATGATGTCGTTATGTACAGGTGTTTTGGAACCATTGACTAAAATTGAAAATTTATTGTATTGTTTATTCCTGATTTTGTTAAATCGTATTTTTATTGAAATGTTTTTTTAAAGAGTAAATATTTCCAAATATTCTTCCGCACATTTCTGTAGGACAAGTGTAACTTGGAAGTTTCGGATGAAAAATTTTTAAATGATGTATGTATTTAAAAAAAATATCGTCACTCTCTGCCGCAATACCTCCAATCACCAGCACACCAAATTTTGTCCGGAGATACGATGACATAATGTTCATTTTTGTTATCTATTGTGGTAGCCTTAACAAAGATATCGGTAGCCCTGGCAAAGATATCTATATGTATCACCCCCTACCCTAAATCTATCTATAAAAGTTTTTTTAACAAAATCTAAAATGAAAAAAATTTTTTATTTTTGTACGCCACTGAATTTTTTCCAAAATTTTTATATACGTCACATAATACCGTAAGAAGTCACAAATAAAATTTCTCCAAGATTGGTACAACAAATTTTTTCGGTCATCTAGCGGATTTTTCGAAAATAAATTTTTGTAAATTACTGACTGTCGATTTACTGATTCTGAAAACATTTGCGAAAAAATTTAACAAACAGCCTAAACTTGGTCGCTACCTAGTGGCAGAACCTTTTACTTATAAAGTAACGTTCCGTCAGTCCGTACGACGATATTATAAAATATTTCCCACCGAACCACCTATTTTTGTATTCTAAAATTAATTGTTACAAGCCCTAAACTCAATTCTTATGCTGCACTCGGTATACAAATCAACATTAACCTAATTTTGACACATATGTCACAAAATTATGACGTTTATTAAAATTTTGAATATATTGTTTTATTTTTGCCAGCCATCTGACCAATTCTCACAAAAAATATATAAATTAAGATTTCAGTTAATATTTTCTATAATTTTTCTGACCTGCCTCGCCCTGTTACAATTGGCTCGGTTTGTTTTCTCACCAATACTTATACTTTCAAAGCTCCATCGACACACCAAATTTTAGCTGAATCGGTTAAACATTTCCGGAGATACGACGACATTTTCATTTTTTTTAATTTATTTTATTGTGGTGGCCCTGGTGAAGATTTCTCTGGCAAAACCTTATTTTCACCATTCCAGCCCACGAGGCATACGTCCAATAAGTTTGATTGCAATCGACGCAGAAATGCCGGAGAAAATCGATCGACAAAAACTTTTTTCATGTTTTTGACAAAAAAGTTAATTTTATTTTTTTCATGTTGCATTAGTGATTTCTATCGAAGGATTACATATGCTCTCATATCCATTAGGATCAATGTACCTACGTACCAAATTTGGTTAAGATCCCTTCAGCACTTCTTGAGTTATTCACTCTTAAAGTTTCAACTTTGACAACTTGTGATTTTTGACAGACGACAAATAGAAGATTAATTTTACCTATTCTGGATAAAGCCTTTTAAGGCCTTTAAAATAACATATCGCAAGACAAAATATTTTTTAAAAATCCCGTATTATTTTCTTGTGGTGGCACTCCTGATTGATAGATCGCGACGAAAACCTTATTTTCACCTTTCCACCGTGAACCCTACCACCATACCAAATTTGGTCGTAATTGGTTGGATGGCTCGGAAGCAAATCGATCGACAAAATTTGACGACCGACAGACCGACCGACAGACAGACCGACACAGAAATTTTTATTTTACTTTTTGCAGATCTTTACGTTTCTGAACACGGTGATCTCGAAAATGCAAAAAAAAAAAGTTGAAAGTTTTTTTCGATTACCATACCTCCAATTTTTTTTTAAAATTGATTGGAGGTAAAATCTGAAAAATTTGCTGTGCAAAACTCACACTGTAGCATTTTGAATAAGTATTATTGTTAAACAAGGCTACCTATGCACGAACCTATGTACGAGTATTTACTATATAAAACTTAAGATTAACTTTGCAGTATTAGCAAAAGAAACTGAATAAAAAATGTTTAAAAATAATAACAACAAATGTTTAAAATAAAAAGAAAAGAATAAGCAAACAACAAGTAAATGTAAAAATAAAAAAAAGAACAAAACTTAAACCTAACTCACTTCACCTTTTGACGTGAATACGTCTATAAAATCGGTAACACGTTCAAAAATTAAAAAAAATATGTAACGAAAAATGTGTGTTTGTACAAGAAGTATTCCGTACATGTTTAAGGGCGTGAAAACGCTATGTTAAATCAATGGAGAAAAAGTTGCTCTATTCTGTCGAGGCCCACAGAAAAACTATTTTGAATTTGATGGTAAATGAAAATACTTAAACCATATAATTTATAAATGTTATTTTTAGGGCACTCAAAAAGGTGCATTTTAAAGCATGTGTAATATTTCAAATTTTACCTTTTTAACTTGATTTACTTATATAGCAGTTATATTTAGCATGATCAGACGAAAATTTACTTCAATTTACTTCTTTAATTTTCAAAAAATATTTTGTAATAACGGCGTTAACCTCGACAGACAAATTTGCAAAATTATTGTTAAATTTTTATTAAAATTCATCGAAGTCGGATAGGTTGCATAAGCTCCTATTAGAAAATTATGAAAAACAGCGCAGCCATTGTTTTACAGACGTATATTACGTATTTCCAAGTTAATTTACTTTTATTTTTAATTTCAAATTATTACAAAATTGTCCGTACCTACATGATATTTGCATAATAAATTAGTTGATATATCTCTCTGTTCAACCGTAATTTTATAAAAATTATTCATAATTAATTATAAATGAATAAATTAGATTATTTTTTTTTACTAATTTACAAATTATTGTAATTATTAATACATGTTTTGGTTAAATTAAAACATGGATTAATTACAATAAAAGATAATAAAGTGATTATAATATTACTAAAAATTCAAACTATATCTAATTTATTTATTTATAAGTCATAAAATATATTATCTTTCAAGAAACGAAGTGTACGCATTTTTAAATTTTATTTTAAAAAAAGGCTCCAAAGAAGTCTGCTGAATTTTGTATATGATGAAATATAAATAAAAGAAAAAAGTTGAAATTATTATTTATTAATAATACAAAAATTTTAAAAAATTAAAAAAATTTTTTTATGTAATTAAGACCTTCCAATCACCAGTGCTACAATATCGTAATTAAAGCACTTAATAAATTGAAAAAAAAAATTCCTAATTTTCTATATGTGGTGGATCTCGACATTTTAAACCCCTTGTGCGTCTGTTCAGAATCAGTTCTGGAGCAATACAATCAACATAAAATTTCACCAATTTATCCAGCATATTACGATACCAAAAATCGTGGTCCACTTTTATTTCTTCAACATGCAGATCTGTAGCATCTCCCGCATACACAATAAAATAACATATTTCCTTTTTTGAAATATGTAATTGCCCTTGAATCTGTAATGAATTTAAAAGAAACTTTAAAAAACCATTTCAGAAATGTACAGCAAAATGTGCACAATGTATATTATTAGTAATTTTAAAAGCAAGAATTCGATATCAAAAGTTAGTACAAAAATGAATAATTATGAAATGTTTAATACTTGAATGATAAAATATTCATTATGCAAGTAAAATTCAAGTAGAATTTGTAAAAATGTGTCCAAAGATCAACATCGTATTATTTATACCTGATAGTAATAAGCATGTGTTTTTTTAAGTTTTAGTTCACCATCAACTTCTTCCAGACAAATATTTTTTTTCTGTTTTACAGCATCACGTAACGATAATCCTGCTTTGTGTACACTATGCAAGCACTTCACTTCAACAATTTTATCAGCATTCACTAGTCCTACAATAAAAGGCAACGATAAAAAAGAGTTATCTAGATATAACATTTAAAAAATACCATCTGGAGTTGCTCCCAAAAATCAATGTTCCGTATCTACAAATAAGCCATTTTCTCTTACTTCTAAATTGTATAGTTCAGAAAAGCGTTTCTTGGCTACAGACAGTTTATTTTTCCATATTCTATCGCCGGAGTGGTAAATGTGGATTCAGTTCTTAGTATTTTTTTAACCAGTGTATTACATGGAGTTGTGCTTCTTCTTTTAATAACCTCGTAGAAGTTTGAAGCGGTCAATCTTTTCGAACGTTCTAATATATGCCTCGGATTATGAAACTGATTAACAGTATCTCTTTCAATTTTTAATTGTTCTGCTCTTGAGTCAATCTGAAAATTTAATTTTTATGTAAGGAAGTACTTGATACAAAAATAGAATCAAGCTGAAAAATTAATTACTATTATACCTGTAATCTTTCCATTAATGTTGCACATTCTTCCTGCAAAACCTCTTCACTGGGTTCTACATAGGCTATTTCCGGACCATATTCCTTTTCCAAATTTTTTGCCACTTTCCGCTTCTTTGGTTTTTCCGATACAAGCTGTGATTTTTCATGCCTGCTAGCAGCCTTTTTATTTTGCCTTTCTATGTATTGCTTAAAATGCTTGCCCGGACTGTCACCTGTGTATTGCTTCCATGGATGTGAATGCCAAGGAGCTCCCGAATCGTAACGTAATCCTGCAAGAGCTGCTCGTGTCTGAAAACTTCCTCTTTGAATTAAATTCAATCGCTTTCCCATGTTAAACCGAGCAAGAACATTCATAAAACATTCTGCCCTATTGGTAGTTTCGTTCTCTAATAACATAGGGGCTTTTAATATTGCATTATTTATGGCACCATATAAATAATGATGTGCCCCAATGGATATTAAATAAGGCAATGTACTAGCGGTCACATCTCCCACCTTATCACAATAATAATCTTTGCAGTTTGCGTGATCATTGAAAACATGATTTATGCTATTTCGCAGATCATCTCTTAGTGACTCCAACGAACCTTGTGCATTATTATAAATTGCTTGTTTGGCCACCTTGGTTAAGCTTTTTATTACTTTTTGTGATAAAGATGCCCTGATGTTCAATGCAACATTTTTAGTGTCAGATTTTATCCTGAAGAGAGATTTACCATAATTTTTAATTACGTGGTTGGTGCATTCGAGTTTTTCCACCTAAAAACCATAAAAATTTAAATAGGTGCTATAGTTATAATTTGTTTACATACTTGTAAGCCATACTCGACTTTATTTTTGATATTGCTAAATACCGAAGAATCACCATCTGCAATGAAGGTTTTATACCTTACACCATGCATTGCCACACTACGAGAAAAACCTTCTACAATAATGTCTGCTTCCATTGCTCCCGAAGATCCACTTCAATTTTTATAGCATACGTGTACCGGGGTTTGTTCCTGCCTATTAGCGGCACGGGTACATATCGAACAGTACTTATTTCTTACTCCTAAGAACAGCAGTTTTCCTGTGCGTCTTCCAATTATTATTGCCTAAAATAAAATTGTTTATAAATTTAAAAACAAAAACAATTGTTAATAAATGCTTACAACTCCTGATGCAGCATCATAACTGTGGCCGTAACTTCTTTTGCTCCAACCACCATCCAGCAGAACAGTAATAAAAGGAACGCCATCAGGATCTACATCCCCATTTTCAATCGCTGCGTTTCTTTCCTCTATGCCATTTTTTTCTAACTCTTTCCACATTGCATCTTGCCAAACCTGTAATATAATTTTATATGAATCAATTTTTCTATTAAATGCATTATAAATAAACACATACTTCACCTAATTCTGTTTGAACGCTTTGGTACTTACGTGCAGACATCATCGGAATGTCCATCAC
This sequence comes from Cantharis rufa, assembly GCA_947369205.1. Classification (NCBI taxonomy): domain Eukaryota; kingdom Metazoa; phylum Arthropoda; class Insecta; order Coleoptera; family Cantharidae; genus Cantharis; species Cantharis rufa. The sequence goes on from OX376304.1 coordinate 34,247,733, forward strand.
GTGAAACAATTCTTCGGTGTGTGCAAATGTACTGCCTGTGGCCAACGTGCCTCATACCGCAGCTTTATTTAAAATCTTTTTGTTGGGATCTTCCGTGTGCCGGGTAATTTCCTTGGAACATAAATTGCACTTAAAAATAATGGAAGAACTTAGACCATCTCTAATTTCTTTGTGTGGCAACAGTTTTCCACTAGTGCACTTTTTTGAATGATCATATTGCAACGATGTTAACTGTTTCATGAAATATAGAATATTTACAGTTCGATATCCACTGAAGGAACTTTGTAGTTCACGATCTGGCTCTACCTCCAATTGATGACTTTGTACTCTAAATAAAATTATATTAATATCGGTAACGTAGAAATAAAGTAAAGCTTACCTGTCGTACTCCTCTTGAGAACCAAAAACAAAATTACAATCTTCAGAATTGTCGTCTCTCAGATCTTCTTGGGGTCTCGGTAAACTACTGTTAGTACTGTTGTAATCAATATTCTGTAATATTTCATCAAGAATTGCCGTTACTTGCTGTCGTACTACTTGTTTATTTTTATAATATTTGTTTAAAGTTCGTGCTCTCAGACCCCTTTTTTTTGCTTCGAAAGGCATTTACGTCGTACCATTGCACAGTGAATCGCCTAGTACAAGCTAAGTGGACAAAAACATTCTATTCTATAATTTGATTGTTCTGGTAATAATTAGTAATATTTTGTTGTTTTATTGAATAATTACACATTTTTTAGTAATTTAGAAGCTTGGGAAATATTTATATTAAAAAACTTAAGTAAGGAATAAAAAATATATTGTAAAAAATATAATACACAATTTAGCACAGCATACAACTTATTAAACTAGCAAATGAAACTCAAGACTGATAACTATTGTCACAGGACTCATCATCAATCTCACAATCAGACAAATCAGGTACTAAGTAATCTTCATCATCATACGCACACGGTTGAACATCGTTTAATACCTGATGTGTTGATGTATTTATTGAAGGCTGGACAATTAAATTGAGAACTTCCACAGGTAATTTGTCTGTTCTCTTTCTAGGGACTTCTCTGAGTGAGTTGATTACAGGATCGGACGTTATCAAAAGCATGTTTAGTAGGTCTGTATTAGTGGAAATCCGTGATTGTTTTCTTGTATGGTGCTCTCGGAATCTACGGCAATCTATATTTCGGGCCTCTTGAGATTCTTCCGAGAGCTGCCCTATTGGAAGAATGCATGTTTTAATAACCTCCGTACTATGTACCAGAATTTTGTGCACAGTTACAGGCATATAGTACCACGAATATAATTTAAGGTAAAGGCTTCTGGTTTCGGAACAAAGTTTTTCAAATTTGATTAAATTAATTTCATAACCGGAGGATAGCGTTCTTAATAAAATGCCAAACTTTTTAATTACATTAACATCCAAACCTGTAATTTCTCCACTCAGTTCCGGATTCATAAAGAACCTGCGAGCTGTGTTGCCGTCATTGCTGTTGCCATACCTAGGTTTTGGTTTGTCTACAATAAGCCCCATCTGCTTTTTAAACTTCTGCTTGATTTCTTCCGAACGCTGTTGTACACTAGATTTCTCGTCATCACTTCTAGTTGGCCACTTTTTTATGTCCAAACGATAGCTAATATGTAACAAGCACTCAAAACAGCGAATCCACGCATGCAAAGTAGACAAACCAAAACCGTAATGTTCTTTTTTAACAACTACATCTTTAAAATCGCCATTCATCATTTTAGGGGTTGCACCACAGATGTAACATTTTTGTGCAGAACGTGTGTCAGTCAAAGCATTGATTACTTTTCCGTCTGTCATTGTGAGTAAAAGGTCATGCTTCACAGTAATTTGAGATTCGCCAATCTTACAAAGTGTTGGAAGAAGTTGAGAAACTTCATCCAAAATTTTGTTAGTTTCCGTTACAGTAAACTCTTTTGTTTCCTTTGAAAAAATAAACTTAATTGGTCGGCAATAGAGTGTGGATGATGGTCGCGGATTTTGCCAAATAATATTTTGGCTTCACTCAACCTCAATGGAACAAAAGCAAATACGAACAAAAACTCATCAGTAGCATCGGAGTTCTTAAATATCTGTTTATAAGTGCTGTGACCAGAACTCCCATCACATCCCCATTTGCTAATTAAAGTGAACGACGAATTAGAAGGTATATTCTTTAAAACTTCACTTTGTGCTTCAATTAAACGTTCAGTGGTTTTATCTAGGATGGCTTGAAGTTTAATTTCGGCGCGCGTTTCTGTCACAAAAATATGTTCATCTGAAGGGTAACACAACTTTTTTGCCTTGCATAAAGTATGATAAGATGGAAATACAGGATGTCCCGCTGTTTGGTTTGGTTAATTAGTTTTTCAAGACCAATTAAGTTGATTGTAAATTTGATTTGAATTTCACGTAACTTAAAGCTCGTTGTAAATAAAATGTTGCACATATAAAATGAACAAACTTTAATGTGAAAATTGTGATACGGAAGCTTAACAATAGATTACGTGGCCCGGCGTAGCGTAGTCGGACCTCCAGGGTCGTACTAGTAAAATCGCGGCAGCTGGGGCATCTGCGAGATGTAACCCAGGTTGTTATTTGCTTATTGCTTGTAGCTCGATTCCTTACAAAATTACCCTGAAAAAGAAGTACACAAGAAAACTGCCAGTGAGGGTTTGTAACGGTACGTATAATAATCGGAAAATATGTTGTCATACAACGCAGATTTCTTAAGCTAAATAAAGGGGTCGACCTCGGCATGCATGAAATTAATGCTAAACAAATACACAAAAAATACAGTTTGGCCACTCCAACAATCTGGAGGGTTGATGCTGTCGAAGACAGCGGCCTAAATTTGCGATAAAGTAACGGTTTCGATGCACTTTAATAATTAAGAATTACTCACATTAGTCTGTTGAATTCAAGACACAGCAAAAAGCGAATAACTGAAGTAATTCCTCGAACGGCAGACGGTAATTAAATAAAGCTGGAAGCGGAATGTTGTCTTGCAGAAAAGCGGGATTTTCGACCCTGCGCACAGTCGTCGTATAGCAGATGCTCATTCAAATAAAATGGACGTAAGCGTCCTTACAAATATTCGTCATCAAAGTTATGACGTCACTACGGTAACGATGACGGTAATTCAGCACGTCACCACAATAAGAAATGCTTGTACTTGTACCAGGGTTAAATCACTTCCTGGATTTATTATACTACCAAGGTAGTCACAAACAAAAAAGCGGAATTGCGTAATCACTTTACGCAGCGCGGTAATCACTCACGTGATCTACACAAAAATCGGAAATAAGCCACAATTACGGTAATTCACAATACGATACGCATGAATCGGTATTCAAATTATTCGGCGGAATTATTCGCTCGCTCGAACGTTTCAATCAACGTGCACGGCTAGAATGCCTCCCAAAACTACAAGTTGTCCTACCCTCTCCTAAATTGTTCGCTCTGGAATGTTCAGGCATAGACTTGCTTACCCAAAAAGGTCAAGCTTATCTCCCGGCCTTGAGTAAAGCACTCGATGCATTCTGCAATGTAAAGATTGGAGCGTGTCGGTAGTTTGAGAAGGGCGCGGAATTTAAAAGAAATTAAAATATAAATTCGTAACCGTAACAATTGTTATTAACTAAGTACAAATAAAAACATAAGAAAGTATTTAAAATGAAACACAGTTCTTTTTAGTTGCGTTGCATAGAACGGTTACTGTGCGAATGGTGCCGTCACTCACCACATCCCCAACCGCGCATCCCCCACTTAGCGCGGTGTAAAAAATGCACTATAATAATAAAAAAAATGATTAAACTCCCGCCTTCAATGACCACTTTCGCGTCTGTTTGTAAGAGTGACTGGTGCATTTAGAGTCTACGTAATAAGCTAATGCTTCGTCACAGTTCAACTGCCTGCCACCACAAATAATATCACCAGATTTTCTATTTTCCAACGATTCTGGACCTCTTCTAATCAAAGTAGCTACCTTTCTGTTACCCGCCAAACGATTTGCTACTTCAGCAGCTGTGGTCAACTCACTGGCACTTCGCGATCGCACTAAGTCTTCAACCCTACGTCTTTTAGTTTTGAAAGACGAGTCTTCAAAGTTATTTTTGGGCCGACCTTGACACTGACTACTTCTTGATGACGAGGAAGCACAGGGGTGATACATACTTATGTTAATTTTTATATCTGCGCCCTCCAACCAAATCTTGTTTTTATTTAAGAAACGGTCCATCATCGAATTGGCTGCAGTCCACTTTTCTGAAAATTTTGCAGAAATACTTGAAATTTTGGACTCTAAGTGCCTCTGTGAATCTGAAGTAACATCAGTAAAACTAAATTTTTTCTTAATAAAATACAATAGACGAGAGTTTCGTTCTTCTTTTTTGTATTTCCGCCATTCTTCAAAAAACTCCATTTTTATAAGAGAGCACACGCGATCTGAAAAAATTAATTTAAAAAAAATCGGGGATCGATGTGGTAGTAAATTTTATGTCATTTTACAGCTTCAGAGTGTCGCTATACAATATTAAAAAATTAGCTTGGATACATGTGGATAAGAAAAACTGTATGCGTTGAAAATTTAAAAATGCTATAAATATTACAATTTTGTCGTAGTTTTTTCAAAACCTATTTTAATACAAATGGGCTCTCACTTGATTCAAATTTTAAATCAAATAAGAAAATACTTACCTTCCAAAGTAAAATTCATCATAATAATAATAATATTCTTAACTATAAATCTCATTAGATGCTATTAAAGTCACTATAAAATTGCAACTAAATGGTATCCTTAAATAGAATTACCTTATCACTGCACTTCAACCGCTAATTACTCATCGCTCTGGAATGTTTACCATAATTATAATCTCAATTCGTGACCCATGGAGGGTAGTTATTGTGATGGGATCATCAATTAACCGATTTTTTTAATTGACTTTTGTCCACCTAGATTGTATTGAGCAATTCACTGTGGATTGTATCTAGTAATGATTGCTTTTTAATTTATGTAGTATCTTCAAAATAATGAAAAGAATTAAAAAAAAAACCATAAATTCCCATTTCTAGTCAAATCCACTCTGGCCAAGTTTTACAAACGTGAGCACGTTAATCCTTGAAGATGGTTTCACGATTGTAAAACTAGGCCTACAAATACCGTCAAATTCCTGGTATTTTGTTTTATGTAATTTCAAAATTCTAGTTTATGCTTGTGATAATAAAGATTGTAGTTTATGATAATTATGTAGTAAGATTTCGAATTATGCAATCAACTTTTTTTCAAAAATTTGTTTTGTAAAAATGTTATTTTTACTACATTTTTATAATTATGGCTATTATAAGGTGTCATTTCATGATTATTAATGAGGCGAATATATAAATAAAAAAGAACACTTTCCTCAAGCTTATGTTTGTTTCTTATGAACTAGTTTCGGCTATTTTGGTTTCATCAGCATCAACCTTCATCAGCAAAAACAACATTGTTTTTTGTTGTGTTTCTGAATTTTGACGATTATGCTGATGAAGGCAAGATAGCCGAAACTAGTTCATAAGAAATAAACATAAGCTTGAGGAAAGTGTTCTTTTTTATTTATCACCTACAGTGGCTCCAAGAATTATTAATGCACTCCTAGGTTAACCATGTAAATTGCACATTTTGAAATATATTTGAAATATATAATTGAAATATATCAAAATATATAATTGAAATATATAAGTATATTGTGTTAAACAAGATAGCGATAATCTTCGCTGAAAGCTCAAATATAATTATTGCATTTTATTCGTTTTAACTAACTTGTTATATTGAAGTTCTAATTTTATTAAAAATATATTAAATTTCGTCATCCAGTTTTACAAATATATAACCCAGCAAGGGCTTTTATGACGCACTGCGTCGACAAAATAGCACAGAGTGAATTCTACTCTCATTCACATAATCTTCTTGACCAATATTCCGTAACAAATGGTACATACTACTTATGTTCGTCAGTACATATAATTGACGTAACTTGTTAACACAAAATATCAACGCCACAAAGCAAAGGAAGGATTCCTAACGGAGTCAATAAAAGTTTACACAAGTAAATAGAACAACATAACTCACATTCGTCGTTTTCGTCCTCGAGGTGGATACAGCCTGGTCCGGTCTCATGTGGAGCATGAATACTTCTCCGCCTAGCAAACAAAGATCTCGGAGCGCCTCGATAAAAACCCGTCGTCTTCAGAATTGTTACCCCTTTCATGAAATTAAACCCGACGTCTTCAAATTATTTTAACTTCCTTGAAACTAAACTCGACGTCTTCAACTTATTTATGCTTTCACAAACGGCCTGAACGTAGCCTCCAACATGAACAACATTCGGATAAAATCTCAGGAAAACCCATACTGCTATTAATTTATTTTGACTTTAATTGCGGATCATCGCTCTTGAATGTACTAATAATTGTTCTTTGCATTTTTGACAACTTTGTTACTAGGACCTTACTTGTAACTTATGGGTGCCAACGACTTGCTCAGCGGATCTAAAAATTTGAGCGTGGTCTACTCTTGGAAGTTTAACACAATTAAAACAATACAAATATTTTATATGTAATTTAATTTCTCCCTTTGTTTTTCGTGTAATGAGCAAACTCATTTAAAAATACAACATGTACAGAACATCGATAAACATATAGTCAACACAGCAGTATATTGTGTTGGCAACAAATGCCATAATTATTATAACTAAAATTTATGATGACGACATCACGACAAGAACTGACTTTAACAGTCGTAAAATACAACCGATCAACATCTACAAGTAACGGCTCCAGCCTGACCAGAGGCATAAAAAAGTCCTCCTAGACCGCTTACGAAAAGCGTTAACAGCTGGGTCAATGGCGCAGCAAAATCCCCTATTGACCAAGCTTTACAAAAATTACGGGGCGTAATTGTCCACTAAGGGAGGACAACTAATTCCCATAACGGTGTAACACCAATTCGTGTTAAACTTCGACGAATATGATGACAGACATGAATACATAGAAAAAATCAAACCAAGCATGAATATATCGAAAAACAACAATATGACAATTATTCTGATACTGACCTGAAAGGTCCACAGAACGTGCACACAGCACCAAGAAGGTACTAACTGAACAATACAAAAATAACAATACCTTGTTACAAATTTAATTTCCATTAGTAGACGCAGGTGTCCATGGAGAGATTGTTGAAGCAGGTCGGCATCGTGCAGTACGTAGCTCCAATTAACATTGAGAATAACCCGACGCCCATAAGATATATCACGACAAACAGCACACAATTCAGAATAACTCAGCGGCATAATTTATTACCCATCAGATTGGAAAATTCATCAAAACTCGAAAGTTCGAAACAAACCGCAATATCAGAAAATGACAATACTTTAGTATTTCGACACCAAAATTTAAAACTTCATAATATTTGAATAAATTCGAAACGCGCAGTATCAGAAAACCATTTCAGTTTCAATATTTTTGCACTAGATTATAACGTTATTATCTGGAATAGTTCGACAAAAACTCGCACTGTCGGAATTCGTTCAAAAGTTCTTCAAAATAATGAAAAGAATTAAAAAAAAAACCATAAGTTCTTCAAACTAAATTGGCTCAAAACCCCAAGGGTGGGTCTTGGCCGGCCTTCGCTTCGGGGGAGTGTATCTGTTGCCCCGGCCTCGGCGTTGTGATGGAGTTGGCCGGGAACTAACCATCGGTAAGGGGTTCGGTGGGGGGCTAGGGATCGGCAGTGGACTGGGGGGCGGTAATGGGCTGGAGGGCGGTAAGTTCTCCTCCTCCTCGTCCGAACTTTCCCAAATCAACATTCTAGAACGGTATGGCGCAGAAATGAGGTTGAGCTGGGCTCCTCTCCCTCTTCCTCGGGAGGTACTGGGTCGGTTCAGAGAAGCCTGAACCTCCATTAAAGGCTGTAGTCTACGGACGGTATTACGGGCTGTTCGCTCCTCCGGGACCAAGTCCGGGAGCCGTATGCTCATAAGCGGCACGGGACTGGGACGGGGATGATTTGCTCGCTCCTCTGCTTGGCAAGGCGCGCAAGTTGCCTTAGTCCGGTCGGGCAACCCGCACCCATAGCAGAAACGTCTGCGTGGCCGAACACATTGACTGTAACTGTGGCCCCTATCGCCACAGTTCCAACATCCCGCTGGACTTCGCTCCATTATTCTGCAAAAAAAACAAGGTTCAGGGTCATCACGGAACCACGGCAAGGCAAATGCACAGGCAAGATTCATGCACCAATTACTACTGTGGTTAAAAACTCTACAGATCGTATAGGTAAGCGGTACGGGTAGTTATTACCAAAAGCATCATGCGGTAGGCGATAGAAGGTAAGCGTAAAAGGTAAAAAAAATTATTTTCCCAAAAAAAATTCCTAACATTGCCATTGTCCAAATCATGGACTGACAAGCAAGACCCGAATTCCAACGTAAATAACTGGACTGTCACATATTTGTTGACGCTCTCTTTGGTGCACCAAATTAAGCACAAATACCTAAATACACCCATCAATTGAAATCAAAACTCGCGGACGGTACAGGTTGACAGTCGATAAAATTGGAGTTGCGCAGCGGAAAACTAAACAAAATGCAAAAAAATCTGCTCGTACCCATAAACTAATCTTTTAATGAATCTTAGCCCAAAAAAATCTCGCAACAAGATACTAAAAAAATGGAAACAGTTTTACGCCTTGTCCTGGGCTCAAAAGGTATACTAAACTCAAAATTCTCTGATAAGAATACTATTTTCATCTAATAAATAACCCAAAAAAAATCTAATAGCTAAAAAAATGGAAACAGTTTTACGCCTTGTCCTGGGCGCAAAAGGTATACTAAAAAAAACTTCTATCTAAAAAACTGAAAACTCCTAACTGCTAAAAAAATGGAAACAGTTTTACGCCTTGTCCTGGGCGGGGGATTGGTGAAGCCACATCACACGGACAAAAAAAACAACAAAAAAAAAGGCAACACGGTACTTCTACAATGACCTTATGAGGGGGACGCCTTAAGGTCCTTGATATGCCAACGCCCGACATTTTTCCCCCCGGAATCGACAAGTTCATAGGTTAAATCGCCATGTTTACGTAGGACTCGGCATTTGAGGAATTTGGGCGCTAATTTGGCCGAGAATTTCTTGGCGGCATCCGACAGTACAAAATTCTTTTTCCAAACGGTATCTTTTTTAATCGACAAAACTCTAGCTGGCTTAGGTGGCGGAATACTAATGGGGATCGGGTTGTTGACCGCTGGTTGCGGCATACTCCACTTGGAAGTTTCATAATCCAGCGTCAAATCAAAAGCGTGTAAAAAATCTGCACCCATTAAAAACGCATGAGGTACCGCGGGAACAATCAAAAAGGTAAGTGACTTGGTCACATTATTTAACTTTATCGGAACCGAAATTTGTCCTAAAACTTTCGAACATGCCCCGTTAGCAATATTTATTCCATAGGTACTCGTCTTTTTGTAATTTAATAAATTTTTAGATTCTAAAAATTTAATGCCTTTTTGTCCTATAAGGCTATTGGTCGCTCCCGAATCTAACAAAGATGAAAAAATTCGATTATTAACTGACACTTCTAAAAAGGGACGATTATCATGAGGTTGCTTTAAGAATAAATTATTTTCGTTATGCGCATCTGCGGTCGAAGGAATTCCAAAAGAAAGCGAAAGTCCGAAGAGATGACAAAAATCTGAACCTACAATAAATGATTCTTGCACGTCCGGTGCGATTAAAAAAGGAACGGCATTCGTCTTATTCAGCGCCGGATTAACCCTATTTGGCGCCCTAGGCTAATAAAAATTTGGCGCCTATTTAATTTAAATAATATAATTTAAGTAATTATAATAAAATAATAATTTAAAATATAAAATACATATATTTTGTATAAAGTACAAGTTTTTTTTATTAAAACCAAGAAAAAACGGATATACTAAATAAATTTACAGTCAATTTAAAGTTATTGCACATAGTATTAGTATAACCTTTATATGTTTACCTTTCGACACTTTAAACTCGCAAAATTTTTAATTAGTTCTTCGAATTCTAGTGTTTTTACTATTTCCGATTCTATAGACAAAATAGAAAGATCTGCAGTTTTGTCATCAGACAAAGAACTTCGTAAGTATGTTTTAACACGTTTGAGCGTTGAAAAAGATCTTTCTCCTGTACAGTTTGTTACAGGAAGACATAAATACATTCTTAACACAATATCCATATTCGGGAAAGTGCAAAGTAAATCTTTGCTTCGAATAATATGTAGCCACGTTTTCATTTTGGAGTCTGTTTCTTCGCTTTCTTGCAAATCGAGTTCATTTATAAAATATTTAAATTGAAGGCACTCGTTTGCAAAGTTAATATCTAAATCATTGGCGTATATATTTTGAAGTTTCGCACATTTTTCATTAATAATTTGATCGTTGGTGGTCAATAATTTTGAAAGAAACCCAAAGCACTCCACATTTTCCGCGTATGCACTTTTTCGTCTCTTTAGTTCTGTTATAATACTATCTGTAATTGTATAGTATGCATTTATTTCCATATCTTTTTTTCCACTAAAAGTAGTATCACCTGCGTCAGTTTCACCTGACAACAATTTTCTTTTTTTTATTCTTTTATTATCTAATTTATAAACCGCACAATTGGTTAACGTTCTACCGCTGTCCTCGTATTTGTCAAAATTTTGTCGCAAATCTACGATAAAATTAATTAGTGATTCATAAAGCTGAATAGCTGTTAATATGTCCATATTCTGTTTCTGCAAGAATTTACTCGTTTTATTAAATTGTACTAATATGTCTTTCTAAAATGAAAGCATAATACCGGTTTCCAAATTCGACATTTTCTGCATTATTCCTTTTGCCTCAGCTTTAGTTTTTGGAGTTTGCATATTATCATGTAAAATAATGTGTATGGCAGTCTTAAAAGCTTCGTAACTATTAAACAGTGCCGTAGTGGCGTCGCATCTCGCAGACCATCGAGTAGCAGAAAGTTTCTTTGGAACAAGTTGTTCTGGTCCGTGGCTAGTTTTGTTTTTAGTTAAGCATTCTTTCATTATTTCCCATCGATAGGTTGTTGCAGAAAAGAAAACATAAATTTCTTCAACAAACATGAAGAAATCAGTAGCTGCACTACAACATTCTGCTGCACAGGTGCCGACCAAATTCAATGAGTGTGCAGCACAAGGAACAAATTTCGCCAATTTATTCTTTTCCAGAATTCGAGCTTGCAATCCGGAATACTTACCAGACATATTGCTGGCGTTATCGTATGCTTGTCCTCTGCAATTTTGTAGATCTAAAGACATGTTTTCTAAAACTTTTAAAACGGCTGCTTCCATATTGACTGCTTTGTGCCCTACTTTACTTACAAAAGTAACAAATCTTTCTACGGGGCAACCATTTTCGAGAACATACCTTACAACAAACGTTAACTGGTCGGTATGCGATATGTCGGGTGTAGAGTCAATTACTATGGAGAAATATTTAGTGCTTTCAATTTCTGAAGAAATGTGTTCCCTCACAGCTATTGCCATAAGTTTGATAAATTCATTACAAACTGTGGACGACAAGTAAGAAACATGACCCTTCCCTGGATTGTCTTTTGCTTCGATGAGGGTTTTTAAGAAAGGGTCAAATTCTGCCAGCAATTCTAGTGCGCCTAAGTAATTACCATTATTGGAAGCTCCAAATATATCAGTCGTGCCTCTTAACGCTAAATCTCGAGATGTTAAAAATTTAATAACTGCAACTATTCGCTTAAGTACATTTATCCAATATTCCTTTTCAGTCAGATACAGCTGATGAAGATTTGTGTCTATTTTCCCCAAGGTATTGGACCGCTTAATGTATTTTTTGGCATTTTCGCAATGCTCCAGAGAGTTTTCATGTTCCGAAATTCTATTAATGTTTTTCCAATCGTTAAAACCATGAACAAACAAATTGACTTTTTCGTTACTACTAAATAATTTGCAATATAAACAGTATACATTGCAGGTTGTTGGTGAATACAAGAGCCATTTACGAGCTATAGTTTCCCCGTTATAAAGCTTTTTAAAAAAAATGTTTCTTGAAGCGTATCTGCTTTGCGTACCGTATACTCGTTTAGACTTCTCAAAATCCATTTTCGATATGTTTTGCACAAAAGGATTTTTAATTATGTAATCGCTAATTGACGCTATCGTCAATTTTCCATTTAGCCGGATCTTTAATTACCCTAGTAAAAATAACTTGTAAAATCGTATAAATTTTTTTTTATGAGTTTGTAGTCGGTTTTTGAAACAGCAAATACTTATATAATCCACTAAATATTTTACAAAGTAATACATATACAACAAACTAAACATTCGACCAAATAAATCTTGTACAACTTACTAAATATTTTACCAAATAATACATGTACAATCCATTAAACAGTGTACAAAATATTGCATGTATAAACAACTTTACATTGTTTACAGTATTGCATATAAAACCATTTTACATTGTACCATATATTGCATATATAAGCGATTAAATTTTAAACAATCTAATACATGCAAAATCAATTAAATATTATACAATATCGAACATATAGTTACGTATAAAACGGGTGTATGTGTTTAAATGCAATTACAAGTAGAATTCGCGTTTTACTAAGCAAAAGTTTTACCTGTTTTTATTCGTTATATATTAGATAAATATATTCATGTGTATCCAAGTAAACATTGAACAAGGTAACCACATTAAAAAATTAATGTGTATTAATGGGTACTAAAGGGTAAAAATACAAAAAATAAATTTTGTTTATTTAAAGTTTAATAAAACTATATGTAGAACAAAATACATACAACTTACAAAATACATCTCAATAAAAACTCACAAAAAGGTAACTGAAGCAATACATAGTATTTTAAAAACTAAATCACATTTTTATTTGAATATAAAACAAAAATATAGAAACTTTAGAAAAAAAACAAATATTTATACAATTTTTTACGTTGTTTGAATTATTACAAATTTTTTCCATACTCTACAAGTTATCCAAATTTGTAACATACAATGCAAAAAATATACATAAGTATGATAATATAAAAATAAAATAAATTATATTTTAAAAATAAAATAACAAATTTAAATTCACATAGTAACAAAAAAAGTAAATAATAGTACATTGTCTTATTCGGATTAAAAGTGAAACTTTGTTTGACAAGCAATTTTTGCATTTGCAAGGCGGAGCGCTAGCGGAGCCGAGCGAATGCAATAATTGCACGTCAAACAAAGACACTTTTAATCCAAATGAGACATATTACTTTTTCTCCAACCAAAAATTAAATAAAATTTAAAATATAAATACTTAATTTTAAAACATTATTTGATGTAATATTAGAAAAGTCACTTTGACATTTAAAAATTGTATAATTTCGAAGAGTGCTTTTTCTATATTGTTTGAATTAGCAATAACTCGAGAACGGCGCTAGATATCAAAAAACTGAGCAAAAAATTCTCCCCCCTCGTCACAGACACACCCCCGTGAATTATCGGTAGGAAGGCATATGCAAAAATTTAGATCGATCGCGCACAAAAATAGTAAAAAATAAAATCACTTTTAAGTCATGCACAAAAAAGTTTTTTATGTCCGACTGTATTATAATAACATGATTTCAATATCACTTAGCGACCATAAGAGAACATTTTATGGAACTAGTCCGTTTTACTTTATTAATAAAGTAAAACGGCCGCCTGTCAATGTCAATGAAATAAACGTCAAAATTAATATTTTATTTAATTTAATTTATAAACGATTACATTAATTATTATTACTTTGATTATAATAGTTGTTAATATTGAAAACACAATTCACATTATTACTAATTGAAACCGGTAATGCTGGTGCTTTATTTATTTGCTGAATTTCTTCGTTTTCGACTCTAGAAATACCTTCTTGCCCTAAAATTTTTGTAGCAACATTAATTTTTTTGCTTTCGGATTCTTCTACGTATCCTTCGGCAACACTAGCGGAGCGCCATCCTCCATGGCGCATGATTTCGCTCATACTTCCCCCAGAATTTGCCAAAAGGCTTGCAGACGTTCTCCGAAAACAATGGCCCGTGTAGGAGCTGGAGTTCGGTAAATTTAAAAATTTGGCTACAATGCTAGGTACACTACCAATTTTGTGGATTCCTACAGGCTGGACAGTACATTTTTCTTTAACATAATTTACGAAGAATCTGCTATGTACAATTATTTTTGGTCTAAGGTTAATATATTTTCTAATTACATCCAATAAATTCAAATTTTCACTCGGTAGTATGATAAAGGACCTATCTTTTTTGGTTTTTGTGTCGATCAACTTGACCAATATATGTTTTTGATAATCTTCAACATTTGTGGTTGATAGTGAAACTAATTCTTGTCGTCTGCAAGCTCCACAGACACCAAAAATAAGAATAACCTATAAATATACTTTCATTATTCATCATCGTAAGTCAAAGTAAATAAGTTAAGTATGTGTACCTTGTTTAACAGATGCTGTTCGTCATTGGCGTCAAATAAAAAAGAATTGACATGTTCTTTTGTTAAAATGAATGACTTTTTTGCTGCATACCCTTCTCTCTTTCTTTTCAGAAAAGGGATAATACTAGGAAACTTGCTTATATCGATTGCTTCATTTAAATTAATTGTAGTCCGCAGCATGGAATATTTGGTCCATAAGGTAGATATTTTATAAGACGCGAGATTAGTATTAAAATATGCCAATATACTATCCTCTGTAGTTTTCATAACTTGTTTTTCTAAACACCATTTTTTGTATGTGCCGTAAGTTTCTTCGTATAATTGCTTTGACTTTGTCGGAAGTAGCGATTCTTTAGCTTTTAGGGCTATTTCAACAATTTCTTCCATTATTTAACTTATTAAATAATTTCACACAATTTTAAATCAACTATTTAAAACAAATTAATAAACAACTTATTGTAACCAGGAGCAATAAAAAAAGCACTCTTCGAAATTATGCAATTTTCACTACCTAAATGTCAAAGTAGAAAAAAAAGAAAAGAAAATCCTCTACGGTGCAGTCGAACATAAAGCTATGTATGTCATTTGCACATAATTAGGCTTTTCGGACTCAGCCTATTTATTGGCCTCGCTCGCAAGCTCGCTCTGCCATAAACTTCGGCTTCGTCCGATAAAGACCTATATTATGTACTCATGACATAAATAGCTATTTAGTGCACGTAAAAAAAAGTGTTGCTTAGCAATTTTCGCATTTTTATATTAATAAC
This sequence comes from Cantharis rufa, assembly GCA_947369205.1. Lineage (NCBI taxonomy): Eukaryota > Metazoa > Arthropoda > Insecta > Coleoptera > Cantharidae > Cantharis > Cantharis rufa. Next base: position 34,263,029 of record OX376304.1, read on the forward strand.
GAAAACGTCAACTTTTAGTTGAGGTAATGCTACTAAAAATGTACTGCTTTTAATACGGTTGGAGAAAAAATAAATTTTACTATCTTATTAAAAAAAACTTTGGTTTATAGTGTTACAAATGCGTGTTACAATATGAACGTTAGATGAATGTTACGTCTGTATTTTCTGTAGGCACATCCTTGTCATTTTGATCTACAAAATAAACAACAAAATAAGAACAATAGTATTAATATAATTTATCAAACTTTTACATATACCTCTATCACAGTTAATATTGCTTGGTTTTTTTGGTGGAATAACTCTGCTTAGGTCGTTGATTTTTGAACTGATATGTTCTCCTACTTTTGCTAGCATCATATCAGTCAATACTTCATCGACTTTTAAAGTATTTTGCAGCCAATACTTGTAAGTATCTAATCAAAAATTGAATAACTTGTATGTTATTTTTAACTTTTTTTTAAATTTTGTACATACCTCGAATAGCCCCCATTTTATTTGGGTCCAGTGCTGGCTTTGCTTCAGCCCCTTTCTTGGCATTGCAAGCCCTGCCAGTTACTGATGATCGCGCCAATGTTTGGCTTCCAAAAACTGCCAGCGCCAAGTTCTTAACAAATTTAGCGCCATCAGTTTTTTTGTGGTATAGCTGCATTAATGAGTCATATGTTCCCTCATTAACAAAAACATTGCGGCCAAGATGTACCTACGAGTTAAAATAGTAAACAACCCCATGCGCTAGATATAAATAGTAATATTTCTTACCATCCCATCCTTTCTTTCTCCTGCAACTACAGGTTGATCTCTTGGTTCATTTGGCTTAAGAGTAGATAAATTCGAGAAACTGGCCGACATTTCTGCAAAATAAAATTTAATTCAATCGAAAATGTATTATGGTGCTGTATGTATACAAGGTGATCCTGTAATAACTCGTCATTTTTTAACAAACTCCAAATTTTAAATTTTTATTACAAAAAACACCCTGTAAGTTTATAACATATTATTTAGAATAAAGATTACCTTTTATAACTTCGATAACTTCTGTTTGAAGTTGTTCGTTTCTATATTTCAATTTATCATACGATAATGTGAGATTTTCTAAGTCTTGTTTTAATTTTTCATTTTCATTCCGTACATACAACAGTTCCTTCTGAGCGCCAGCAACATTCTGAGTTTCCATGTCCTTGTCGAACTCAACTATATCTGCCCGATCCGATATTTTTTGAAGGTGGCTGTTCATTTTCGAAATAAGAGTACTGTTACTGTTCTAAAAAACATAATTCAGTTTATTATTAAAAGCAATGATAATATGAGAATAATGATGGGAAGCTTCCCGACACGCTACCACCTAGCGACACCCATCAGTGGAGGCCGTCACTAATGCCGGTTTTAATTAAAATGCCAAATAAATAGTAAAATGAATATATATTCTATTATACCTGATGTAACTCCAATTCTGATTCTGATGATGAGGTCGATTGATTTGAGGTAGCAGTAGCCGATTCCAAATTTTTTTTTGGCATTAGCCTAATTCGATTTTCGTCAATAATGCTTTTTAAAGCACTTTCTGTTCCTAAAATAAAAATAAATTTTATACTTTATACTAGTTATGGTATAATTCTTTTGTGAAGAAACAATTAAACAAATCATAACAAAATTTTTAGAGATATTACTAGCTCAATGTGACCTTAAGTACATAAAATGACACTTACCAGCAAAAGCTATTACTTGGGCGTAATAATAATGTCCATCCTCATATAGCACGTTGTATTTTTTATTCAACTTCAGTTCTTTTAATTTTGAATATCTTCGAAAATCTGTAAACCTTACTACTTTTTTAACATTGTCTTCAACAAACCGCACATATACGTAATCCATTATTAAATTAATAAAGAAAAAACAAAAAAAAAAGGGATTTCGTCGAGGAGCGATAAGAAGCATTTCTAAGTTTTAATTCATGAATGCGCTTGCATTTACGTTTTAATTCTTCTAATGAATTATATTCGGACGCAATAAGAATTGACGCAAAATACGGGTGTGGACGCCCCTCAATATCACCTGAATTAATTCCGGTTCTGACACCTGACGCTCTAATTTTTTTGAAAGGGATTCAACGGTAGTGAGGTAAGTGAAAATGTTTTCACTGCCCTGGGTACTATTTTGAAATTTTCGTTCTTGTTGAACTTGAAAATCGGACGGTAAATATTCATTCTTTAATAATTTCACAAATTCCTCCCAATTTGTCGCTCTAGTTTTGGCGTTACGGCAAAAATCGAGGGCTTCTTGACTAAAAAGGTCATAATAAGCACCAAAAACGTTATTTTTTGTAGCCGAACGAGCAAGGCGTAAATCTTCAATTTCTTCTAAAAATGTATTAATGTCGCGAGGATCACTATGTCCCTGAAAACGGACAAAATTCCATTTATAAACGGGAACAAATTTATTAGAAGAGATTATCGGTATTGTCGATAAACTAACACCCCCTTCATTCTGTCCTTCCTTTTCTAACAAAATATTTTCTAAAGTTACTAATTGTGATTTCAAGGATTGTAAAAGCGCATGTCGATCTGCCTTAGTTTTTACCTCGATAATTTCGATACGTTTTCTTACATGCATGATTTTACTTTCCACGGTATTTATTAACTCCACATCTAAAGTTTTCTTAAGATTATTATTTATTGAATCTATTGACTCTTTTAATTGTTGGTAGTTTGTTTCCCAATCGAAAGGATTTAATTTTTGAGGTTTGTTTTCGGTAACGGCAATTTCTAACTGAATTTTACGAGATACTCGTGTTAATTTAGGCGATATTTTCCTACTCAATAATTCAAAGTCTAATATTCGGCATCGGACAAATAGTTGAAATCCATTATGAATGACGGTATTGTGTACTTTTAAAATAGTGCTCACAGCTGAAAGATAAGCTCGATATTTACGACTTCCGGTGTAAACTAGATAATGAAACGTGTACAAGTATTTCTTTATTGTGTTATTCCCCGCGTTTATTATTAATTTAAAATTACTTAAATTCGAACCTGCGATACTTTTAATTTCGGCAATTTGGGTTACCGCCCACACGCTTTGGGCGCCATTGATACGGAAGCTTAACAATAGATTACGTGGCCCGGCGTAGCGTAGTCGGACCTCCAGGGTCGTACTAGTAAAATCGCGGCAGCTGGGGCATCTGCGAGATGTAACCCAGGTTGTTATTTGCTTATTGCTTGTAGCTCGATTCCTTACAAAATTACCCTGAAAAAGAAGTACACAAGAAAACTGCCAGTGAGGGTTTGTAACGGTACGTATAATAATCGGAAAATATGTTGTCATACAACGCAGATTTCTTAAGCTAAATAAAGGGGTCGACCTCGGCATGCATGAAATTAATGCTAAACAAATACACAAAAAATACAGTTTGGCCACTCCAACAATCTGGAGGGTTGATGCTGTCGAAGACAGCGGCCTAAATTTGCGATAAAGTAACGGTTTCGATGCACTTTAATAATTAAGAATTACTCACATTAGTCTGTTGAATTCAAGACACAGCAAAAAGCGAATAACTGAAGTAATTCCTCGAACGGCAGACGGTAATTAAATAAAGCTGGAAGCGGAATGTTGTCTTGCAGAAAAGCGGGATTTTCGACCCTGCGCACAGTCGTCGTATAGCAGATGCTCATTCAAATAAAATGGACGTAAGCGTCCTTACAAATATTCGTCATCAAAGTTATGACGTCACTACGGTAACGATGACGGTAATTCAGCACGTCACCACAATAAGAAATGCTTGTACTTGTACCAGGGTTAAATCACTTCCTGGATTTATTATACTACCAAGGTAGTCACAAACAAAAAAGCGGAATTGCGTAATCACTTTACGCAGCGCGGTAATCACTCACGTGATCTACACAAAAATCGGAAATAAGCCACAATTACGGTAATTCACAATACGATACGCATGAATCGGTATTCAAATTATTCGGCGGAATTATTCGCTCGCTCGAACGTTTCAATCAACGTGCACGGCTAGAATGCCTCCCAAAACTACAAGTTGTCCTACCCTCTCCTAAATTGTTCGCTCTGGAATGTTCAGGCATAGACTTGCTTACCCAAAAAGGTCAAGCTTATCTCCCGGCCTTGAGTAAAGCACTCGATGCATTCTGCAATGTAAAGATTGGAGCGTGTCGGTAGTTTGAGAAGGGCGCGGAATTTAAAAGAAATTAAAATATAAATTCGTAACCGTAACAATTGTTATTAACTAAGTACAAATAAAAACATAAGAAAGTATTTAAAATGAAACACAGTTCTTTTTAGTTGCGTTGCATAGAACGGTTACTGTGCGAATGGTGCCGTCACTCACCACATCCCCAACCGCGCATCCCCCACTTAGCGCGGTGTAAAAAATGCACTATAATAATAAAAAAAATGATTAAACTCCCGCCTTCAATGACCACTTTCGCGTCTGTTTGTAAGAGTGACTGGTGCATTTAGAGTCTACGTAATAAGCTAATGCTTCGTCACAGTTCAACTGCCTGCCACCACAAATAATATCACCAGATTTTCTATTTTCCAACGATTCTGGACCTCTTCTAATCAAAGTAGCTACCTTTCTGTTACCCGCCAAACGATTTGCTACTTCAGCAGCTGTGGTCAACTCACTGGCACTTCGCGATCGCACTAAGTCTTCAACCCTACGTCTTTTAGTTTTGAAAGACGAGTCTTCAAAGTTATTTTTGGGCCGACCTTGACACTGACTACTTCTTGATGACGAGGAAGCACAGGGGTGATACATACTTATGTTAATTTTTATATCTGCGCCCTCCAACCAAATCTTGTTTTTATTTAAGAAACGGTCCATCATCGAATTGGCTGCAGTCCACTTTTCTGAAAATTTTGCAGAAATACTTGAAATTTTGGACTCTAAGTGCCTCTGTGAATCTGAAGTAACATCAGTAAAACTAAATTTTTTCTTAATAAAATACAATAGACGAGAGTTTCGTTCTTCTTTTTTGTATTTCCGCCATTCTTCAAAAAACTCCATTTTTATAAGAGAGCACACGCGATCTGAAAAAATTAATTTAAAAAAAATCGGGGATCGATGTGGTAGTAAATTTTATGTCATTTTACAGCTTCAGAGTGTCGCTATACAATATTAAAAAATTAGCTTGGATACATGTGGATAAGAAAAACTGTATGCGTTGAAAATTTAAAAATGCTATAAATATTACAATTTTGTCGTAGTTTTTTCAAAACCTATTTTAATACAAATGGGCTCTCACTTGATTCAAATTTTAAATCAAATAAGAAAATACTTACCTTCCAAAGTAAAATTCATCATAATAATAATAATATTCTTAACTATAAATCTCATTAGATGCTATTAAAGTCACTATAAAATTGCAACTAAATGGTATCCTTAAATAGAATTACCTTATCACTGCACTTCAACCGCTAATTACTCATCGCTCTGGAATGTTTACCATAATTATAATCTCAATTCGTGACCCATGGAGGGTAGTTATTGTGATGGGATCATCAATTAACCGATTTTTTTAATTGACTTTTGTCCACCTAGATTGTATTGAGCAATTCACTGTGGATTGTATCTAGTAATGATTGCTTTTTAATTTATGTAGTATCTTCAAAATAATGAAAAGAATTAAAAAAAAAACCATAAATTCCCATTTCTAGTCAAATCCACTCTGGCCAAGTTTTACAAACGTGAGCACGTTAATCCTTGAAGATGGTTTCACGATTGTAAAACTAGGCCTACAAATACCGTCAAATTCCTGGTATTTTGTTTTATGTAATTTCAAAATTCTAGTTTATGCTTGTGATAATAAAGATTGTAGTTTATGATAATTATGTAGTAAGATTTCGAATTATGCAATCAACTTTTTTTCAAAAATTTGTTTTGTAAAAATGTTATTTTTACTACATTTTTATAATTATGGCTATTATAAGGTGTCATTTCATGATTATTAATGAGGCGAATATATAAATAAAAAAGAACACTTTCCTCAAGCTTATGTTTGTTTCTTATGAACTAGTTTCGGCTATTTTGGTTTCATCAGCATCAACCTTCATCAGCAAAAACAACATTGTTTTTTGTTGTGTTTCTGAATTTTGACGATTATGCTGATGAAGGCAAGATAGCCGAAACTAGTTCATAAGAAATAAACATAAGCTTGAGGAAAGTGTTCTTTTTTATTTATCACCTACAGTGGCTCCAAGAATTATTAATGCACTCCTAGGTTAACCATGTAAATTGCACATTTTGAAATATATTTGAAATATATAATTGAAATATATCAAAATATATAATTGAAATATATAAGTATATTGTGTTAAACAAGATAGCGATAATCTTCGCTGAAAGCTCAAATATAATTATTGCATTTTATTCGTTTTAACTAACTTGTTATATTGAAGTTCTAATTTTATTAAAAATATATTAAATTTCGTCATCCAGTTTTACAAATATATAACCCAGCAAGGGCTTTTATGACGCACTGCGTCGACAAAATAGCACAGAGTGAATTCTACTCTCATTCACATAATCTTCTTGACCAATATTCCGTAACAAATGGTACATACTACTTATGTTCGTCAGTACATATAATTGACGTAACTTGTTAACACAAAATATCAACGCCACAAAGCAAAGGAAGGATTCCTAACGGAGTCAATAAAAGTTTACACAAGTAAATAGAACAACATAACTCACATTCGTCGTTTTCGTCCTCGAGGTGGATACAGCCTGGTCCGGTCTCATGTGGAGCATGAATACTTCTCCGCCTAGCAAACAAAGATCTCGGAGCGCCTCGATAAAAACCCGTCGTCTTCAGAATTGTTACCCCTTTCATGAAATTAAACCCGACGTCTTCAAATTATTTTAACTTCCTTGAAACTAAACTCGACGTCTTCAACTTATTTATGCTTTCACAAACGGCCTGAACGTAGCCTCCAACATGAACAACATTCGGATAAAATCTCAGGAAAACCCATACTGCTATTAATTTATTTTGACTTTAATTGCGGATCATCGCTCTTGAATGTACTAATAATTGTTCTTTGCATTTTTGACAACTTTGTTACTAGATAAAGACTGATTAGTCGAAACTAGTCCATTATAAATAATAAATTTTAATTGAGGAAAGTGTATTTTTGAATTTGTTACTAGGACCTTACCTGTAACTTATGGGTGCCAACGACTTGCCCAGCGGATCTAAAAATTTGAGCGTGGTCTACTCTTGGAAGTTTAACACAATTAAAACAATACAAATATTTTATATGTAATTTAATTTCTCCCTTTGTTTTTCGTGTAATGAGCAAACTCATTTAAAAATACAACATGTACAGAACATCGATAAACATATAGTCAACACAGCAGTATATTGTGTTGGCAACAAATGCCATAATTATTATAACTAAAATTTATGATGACGACATCACGACAAGAACTGACTTTAACAGTCGTAAAATACAACCGATCAACATCTACAAGTAACGGCTCCAGCCTGACCAGAGGCATAAAAAAGTCCTCCTAGACCGCTTACGAAAAGCGTTAACAGCTGGGTCAATGGCGCAGCAAAATCCCCTATTGACCAAGCTTTACAAAAATTACGGGGCGTAATTGTCCACTAAGGGAGGACAACTAATTCCCATAACGGTGTAACACCAATTCGTGTTAAACTTCGACGAATATGATGACAGACATAAATACATAGAAAAAATCAAACCAAGCATGAATATATCGAAAAACAACAATATGACAATTATTCTGATACTGACCTGAAAGGTCCACAGAACGTGCACACAGCACCAAGAAGGTACTAACTGAACAATACAAAAATAACAATACCTTGTTACAAATTTAATTTCCATTAGTAGACGCAGGTGTCCATGGAGAGATTGTTGAAGCAGGTCGGCATCGTGCAGTACGTAGCTCCAATTAACATTGAGAATAACCCGATGCCCATAAGATATATCACGACAAACAGCACACAATTCAGAATAACTCAGCGGCATAATTTATTACCCATCAGATTGGAAAATTCATCAAAACTCGAAAGTTCGAAACAAACCGCAATATCAGAAAATGACAATACTTTAGTATTTCGACACCAAAATTTAAAACTTCATAATATTTGAATAAATTCGAAACGCGCAGTATCAGAAAACCATTTCAGTTTCAATATTTTTGCACTAGATTATAACGTTATTATCTGGAATAGTTCGACAAAAACTCGCACTGTCGGAATTCGTTCAAAAATTCAAGGTGAATACCGGCAACATGGTGGTCGGATCGCCACATTTCATGCGCGAATTGCAACGTCGTAAACATTTCCCGCTTTTACTAAGGTCGAGAATCGCCTGGCGCGCGTCGCCTACAATAATTATCTCAATTTCTTCCAAATTCGTTCCCCAAAAACGTCACAAACGATACTCGTGGAACAGAAATTCCACCAGGAAAAACGGACACTTTCACCATAATGTTAATCAAAAACTAAATATTACAGCTTAAAATAGCCGGTCTTTAAAATGACTTCCGACTCTCTTCGTAGCTCGTCAGAAAGCAAGTGGAACGTTTCCCCTCGCCCTAAACTATCACGCTGTGCGCGAACGATTGCGCGGTGACTCGTGTTTAGAAAACCATCGGCGTAACAACTTATCTATATCTTAAACTTGTTCCTGCGCAACTGCTCTCAACCTTGAACGTTGCCGCCAAACATAAGGACTATTTTCCTATAACCGCGCGTCCATCGTCACTGCGTCGGCGCGAACAGAATTTTCTGTAGAGTTAATTAGACCCCCAAAACTGGCCTAATTTACTGCCTCGCACGAATTAATATTGCGTAACATATTTAGCACCCGTTTTCCGAACTAAAATTCCGGTTTTCACAACAATTACCGTTTAACTATAATTTTGTGACCAAACATCACAACACGATGTCGATCCTACGGCCGTCGGCAGAGAACTATGCTCTCTCCTCTCTCCCTCCTATTCACGCAACATGTGCTTATACGCTCGGGCTAAAGCCGATGTCTCTAATTCACGACGAAACATACAGGGTAGTTTCAATAAACTTCGCCGAAACATAATAAATTTATATACGAAAAACATCATCGTAACAAAATATTTTTATTTTTTTTTATTTTAATATTAACGTGCATCAACTACTATGGTTATTAGCACCTGGCCACAACGTGTTGATGCACACCGGAAGGCCAAGCTAAGAAATTCTGTTAAGTCTCTGTGGCTGGAGACTCGAACCCAGAATTTCCGCTCTGTAACTCAACCAGCGATCACATCAATCCACGACTGTGGTTAACAAAATATTGGTTGAGGCATATTTAAACTATGGTTGAGGTACTCTTTGCATCAAATCGTTTATAAATCTGAGTACAACTCTCTATATAAAAGTGTAAACATCGCTTTCGAAAATTTAATACTTCTTGAGCATTTAACTGGTGGGTGTTATTAGCGATGGATTCCATTACATATGCACCCAAATACACCTTTTCAATTGGCACAAAATTTTGAGGGTTTTTATATTGAATTTCATCTACAGGTGTTTTATCGCAATATTGTTTTTTGATATAACAATCTAATATGGTCTTGAGAACATTTTCAATCCTTCTGTATAAAATATGAATTTTAATGCTTTCCGACTGCATTTTCAAGTTTAAATTATTAAACAACGGCAAAACGAAATCTAAAAAATGATAGTACAATTTTACAGAAGGATCTCTCAACCTTATTAGAATTGATTCTGCTTTATCAATATTTTGACTAAGCTGGTCTGTAAAATATAATATTAGAGCATCATACTGCTCTAACAGTCGTGACACAAGTTGATGCAAAGATAACCATCTTGTCTGAGATGGTTGAAGTATTTTGTGTGGTTTTACTCGAACAAATTCTTGAAATTGACCAAATTCAGTTTGTCTTTTAAAACTGTGCTGTAAATAAGTATAAACATCTCTTGAAAGATTTTCAACCATCTCAGGCAATTTTGCACATGCATAATTAGCACACAAACTAAACGAGTGACAAGAACATTTTAAAATAAATAAATTTGGAATGTCGCCTTTTAATTTTGTAGATAGGGAATTTTATGCACACCCCATCATTGCACTCGCCCCGTCTGCGTCTGCACCAAAACCAATTAAATTTTTTTTTATAATCTATATTGTATTTAAAAAAAAGTCTGTTATTTTAACATAAAGTGCCTCTGCTGTAGCACTTGGTACAGGCAATTAACCCAAAAATAAATCTTCTACCTTATTATTAACAAGCACTCGAGATACTAATGCCAAACTTTTAATAGCGCCCACGTCTGTCGATTCATCTACCATTAAAGAAAATTTTTGAGTTTTTATCAAATTTAAAGTTTTTTCAAAACCGTGAGAACCAGTTACGTTATTGACAATTGCGGTGGCTTTTGTTCGGTTATTTGTGTATTTTTTTGTGTTTTCTGAATCTGTAAAACTGGTCCTGATCACTTCAGACAAATGGTCCATTACATTAAATGACAAATTATGTTCTGTTACAAATGCTGCCACTCTAATTTCTGCTTTCTTAACATTATTCTCTAAATTTAAATTTGGTGAATAAGTCATCATAGATTGTGAAGTTCGTTGTTTAGGTAAAGATTTAGCCTTATTTTTGTGTGCCATTACTTGTGAATGTTTTAAAAGCTCCGACTTGCCACATACCAAATCCTTGTTACAAACTTTGCAATAAGCATTCTGGATTCTGGATTGGAAGTGGAGGGCAGGCCGAAGCTTGCATGCACTCAGGCCACAAATCGGGCCCATTATGCTACCTCCGGTTGTTTAGCGGCCACCTTCCCTTCTACTCCTCAAGCCATCCCAAACTTAAAACAAACTCGAGTATTTTAGAAGGCGGTGTGTCACTAATACTGGCCATGTCAGGCCAGAAGTTCCCTAACATGGATCCTCTTTTTGATGCTAACGTCGGGCAGTTGCAAAGCACATGCTCCATCGTTTCGTCTGTTTCATTACATCCGCGACAAATTGGACTGTCAACCAGTCCCATTGTGTTCAGATGTTTATTTAGCTTACAGTGTCCCGTAAGAAATCCAGCAATAATACGCAGATTATTCCGGGATAACTGTAGGTAATATTTTGCATGTTTTTCAGAGGGAGAACGTATCGTCGCCCGCGCTTGTCGGCATCCAGTAACATTTGCCCATCTTTCCGCATGCAATTTCCGTGTTTCCATCTTTATGGTGACATCCAAGGTCCTGACAGACGGCGTAATGAAGGGCTCAGGACCACAAGGTGGTTTACCCGAGCCCAGCCTCGCCAGCTCATCAGCCCTCTCGTTGCCCTCATTACCCGTGTGCCCTTTCACCCAACTAAGAGTTATAGCATTGTGCATTGATATCACATTAAGTGCCCGGATACATTGTAGCACCAGGCCCGAGACAATCTTATGACGACCAAGTGCCATAAGAGCGGCTCTGCTGTCTGTGAGTATTTGAATTGTTTTGCCCCGGATATCCTTTTCCTGGACTATCTCCGCACAGTGTAGTATACCCATGAGTTCCGTTTGGAAGACGGAAGCATATCTACCCAGCGTTAAACTTATATCCAGCTGTAGCTCGGAAGAGAAAATTCCTGAGCCTGAGCCAGTATTACTTTTGGAACCATCCGTATACAGACTTATGTCTGGTTCGTTTGCTCCTGTTGCATTTGGCAAGATGTTAAACTTCCTGTCAAACACATATTTGGGAGAGATTCGGTCGGCATCTAAATCTAGAAGAGGCACTCTTTTCGAGCAGACCTCAAGGATCCGTGCATGCCCACCTCCTCCCTGCCTATGGGTCCAAAGGCCCCATGCTCGCATCCTAAGAGCAGCTCTCACCGCCTGCTCCTCCACATAGAGATCCAGCGGAGGAAGGCATAGGAGAGTCTCCAAGGCCACAGTGGGTGTCGTTCGCATCACTCCCGTTACCGCCAAGCAGACTGATCTCTGCAGTCGGTATAGAGAGGATGCTGTTGTTGTCAATTTGGTTCTGGGCCACCAAACGAGTGCACCATAGCACAGCATAGGTCTTATTATGGCCGTGTAGAGCCAGAGGGCGATCTTCGGAGAAAAACCCCACGATCTTCCCATTGCCCTTCGACACTGCCAGAAAGCCATGCCAGCCTTGGTGATTTTAGCATTAATATGGCTGCCCCAATTCAGCTTCCTGTCCAGTATAATTCCCAGATACTTGACTTCGGATGCCATCTTGAGAGGGGTTCCTTTTAAGCTAGGCATTCTCATATTCCTTAGCTTTCTTTTTCTAGTGAACAGAACAAGCTCCGTCTTGGTCGGGTTAACCGAGAGAGACCGCTCCGTGCACCATTTTTCTAATAATCTGAGAGCATCCCGCATCAAATCGCACAGGATATTCTCAAACTTTCCTTTAAGCAGTATAGTTATATCATCCGCGTAACCGATGGTATAGTAACCCTTCTTGTTAAGGCATCGTAAGAGGCTATCTACTACAAGGTCCCACAAAAGTGGGGAGAGCACACCTCCTTGTGGACAGCCTCTAGTGACAACACCTTTAATGTTCGTGTTTCCCACTCCGATCACAACCGCCCTGCTACCCAGCATAGAGCTGATCCATCTTACGATGGTACAGGGAACGCCGTGATCTTGTAAGGATGACGTAATACTCTCAAAAGTGGCCTTATCAAAAGCCCCTTCGATATCTATAAACGCTCCTAGGGTACATTCCTGAAAATGTAGCGATTTCTCGATACATTCCACGACCTTATGAAGCGCGGACTCAGTAGATCTCCCTGGAGTGTATGCATGCTGGTTCGGATGTAGTGGGTTCTGCACCAACACGCCATCACGAATTTCTCTGTCGCACAGCCTTTCCAGTGTCTTTAGAAAGAACGAGGTAAGACTTATTGGCCTAAAAGATTTAGCCAGTGAGTAATCAGCTCGACCTGGCTTAGGTATAAAAACGACTTTAACCTTCCGCCATTCTTGGGGTGTGTAGCCATGCGCAATGCATGCCTTATACACCTTCACCAGGGGGCAGAGCAAATAGTCCAAGCCCAATTGAAGTAGGGCCGGAAACACTCCATCCAACCCCGGCGATTTGTAAGGACTGAAGGTTTTGATGGCCCAGGCCACCTTGATCGGATTTACGATCTGATTTGCAATTTCCCAATCCGTCCCCGTCGGTGTCCAAGCAATATGCTCAGTCCACTCATAGTCCGGGACGGTTTTGCTATCAGGAAAGTGTGTTTGTAACAGTATTTTGGCAGTCTCCTCGAGGCTCTCTGTATACGAGCCATCCTCTCGGAGAATCGTGCCAACCTGTTGGTTTGGGTCTTTGGATATGATCTTCTTTAGTTTGGCAGCATCCGTAGTGGACGCAATGCCACTGCAGAAGTCTCTCCAAGACTTACGCTGTTTTTGGCGAATCATCTTCTTGTACTCCAGCTGAAGGGTTTTGAATTCCTCCCAGTCAGACCCATTCTTCGATTTTTTGGCCTTATTACAAAGTCTCGTAACCGCCTTCCGCAGCCGATCCAGTTCGCTGCACCACCAAGGTGTTGCACGCTTCCCTGAGTCAGCCACCGTCAAAGGGCACGAGGCTTCGAAAGCTTTTGTGAGAGACCTCTGCAGTATGTTGCAACATGTCTCAATCTCTCCAATACTGTCTAAATTGACCTTTGTGGTAATTGACCTTGGCATGTCAGTTTCCAGGGCGCTTGACAGGACGTCCAAAAAGGCTTCTCTGTCAAGCTTCCTAGGATTCCTAAACTGCCTTGGCTCCACTTTGACTGCTTTAATCTTAAAGCATATCCATTTGTGGTCTGACATGGTCAGCTGTTTAGACACATGCCACTCCATTATTTGTGTAGAAATTTCTAACGTTGCCAAGGTGATGTCAATTACCGAATGGCGTTGAGGCGACACATAGAATGTTGGTGTGTCCCCTCGGTTAAGAATTTCTAAGTTTGTACCAATGAGGTATTCAAATAAAGATTTCCCTCTATTGTTGCAATCTCCACTTCCCCAACAGTTATGATGGGCGTTAGAGTCGCAGCCTATGACGAGGTGTTTTTTATGTTGCTCGCAATAGCTCACCAGGTCCACCATTTTTTGAGAAGGCGGAAGATCCTGGGAGTCAATTGGGAGATATATAGATGCCAGAATGACATCTTTTGGACCTTCCCCAAAGTCACAGCTCAGCCGGACAGCTGTTAGGTCACTGTCACCGAACTGCGGTAGGGGATTTGCCTGAATATTGCCAGGTATGTAGATACATGTCCTGGGTTTGTTCGAAAGGTTGCCCGTGAAGACATTGCCTTTCAGCGCAGAAAGGCCTATAATTCTGCCTTTTGCTATATGTGGCTCTTGTATTAAGGCTATTGTATCCATACAGCGAGCCAAGCGTCGGCAAAGAGTCGCCGTCGCCGCTCTGTTATGCTGTAGATTTATTTGAATGAATTTCCATTCCACCAAGGCAGCCATTAGACTTCCTTGGTGGGAGGATTCTGTGTTTGGGCAGGTGAGACTGCTTGAGACTCCTCCTGGATACCCAAAAGTTCAAGCTCTGCAGCCACCTGCTCCATTGTTTCTATCGGTGCAGCACTCTTAACGATGTGCTGCACCTTTACTTTAAGGCTAGAGAATCTGTAGCTCAGTCTCTCCTTATTTCTGAGTGCCGCGGCATCCTTCTCACTGACACCAAAGACAATGAGTTTCCCCTCGGGTTCACTCCTGTCGGTGTCGAAGAAAATGCACCACTCATTAACTTTGACCCAGCTGTTTTGAGCCCCAAGCCGTCGTATCACCTCCCCAGTCGGTTCGGGTTTCCCCGGAATCCAAATGGTGGTTTTGGACAGCCTAGGCAACTCCTCCACCTGGGTCACCTCAAGTTTAGCTCCCTCCCACAATTGTGGGAGTTCAGCTATGGTGTTTTGTAACCATTTCAGAGAGCTCTCGTCATCACAGGTAATCCTTAAGATTTGCCCCGAATAACGGAACCCCCCAAATGTGGGTACTTTTGTTGTCCTTTCCTGGGCCATATCAATGGTCCTGTCAAGGGCTTGGTTGAGGTGTGACTCAACAATATCCTTTTGGGCCTCAGTGAGTTTGCCCAGAAGGTTAGAGCGGTCAATCACTGCTACTCGGAGGTGCTTGGTAGCTGCCTCCTTGTAGGTGACTGGACCTATTAAAGCTTGGGAGGTATTAGGCGCTGTCATCTTAGCCTTCTTCCTTTGATTGCTCAAAGGCGATGGCTGGGAGTCCTGCGACCTAACCCTCTTTTTCGCTTTACCTCCCGGAAGAGGTTTGCCCTCACCTGTTTTTGTTGGTGATGTCTTTTTAACCGTTCCCGATCCGGATGATGTGCTATCCTTACCCTGAGGTTTGGACAGCCCAGCCCGCTCGTGTTCGGTTATTACTTTTTTATTCAGACCGGCTTCTTCAGCCGCCTTCTGAATTCTAGCTTTTTTGCGGCGTTTCCTTTCGGCGCCGCAGAGTCTTTGCTTTTTAGGGCGAGACCCCGCAGCGTTGCCGTCAAGCAGGGCATCCTCGAGGGACGACCCCACCTTGGCCCCGATTGGTACAACCTCATCAGCTTTTTGGGATGGATTGTCTTGTTCAGGCTCCATCCCTATGTTGCCGGTAAGTGGGACATCAGAAACTGACATACCCACCGCAGCGTTTGTTTTTGACAGTGCAACCCCAGGGGGCGCACCTGCCTGTTCTGTTTGGTTTTGTTTCTTCATATCCATGTAAGAAAATAAATGCTTCATCCTCCAAAGCTCCCCACCCACCACGGAGTCACATCAGGGACGTCACCAAGTACGCCAGGGCTACTCGAAGAATATAGCTCCCGGCAAGGCAGAATGTTTGCACACCCCGTCCTTGCCTAAGAACTCGTCCCGCCAATCCTCTGATGGAGGACAGCACAGCCGATTGATCTGGGTGGACTAGTCCAGACCGCCCGTTTAAGTAGAAATCGAGGCCAAAGAGGAGTGTTGCCAAACCCAGGGGAACTACATCCGCCCCCAAGTCGGCTCAGCCACCAGGATCCTTTCATCCCACCTTACGGGTTTCCACGCACGGCAAAAACACGCGGGTACCTGTAATTAGTCTCATTCCTCCACGAAGACCATCATCCCGATTCATTGACTCAGAGTCCGAACACAGAGGGTTTTAGACCTCGGCCCGAACCCATTGAGCCAAAGCAGATCGAACACAAGAGAGTTTTAAGTCCCTGGTCCAAATCCTAGCAGGTACACGCCCTCCGTTTCATCGAAACACTCAAGCCCCCTCACCACGTCAAGGTTCAGGTACATTAGAGGGGGTTGCAATAAGCATATGTGAGTCCCTTCTTGCTTTTCTGCAACCAGCCTTTGAATACATCTTCTTGTTCCCAATTTGCCTGATACTTCTGTTCATATGACTTCTTTCTGCTTTTTCTCTTTTGAAAATGCGAAGCCTCTTCAGAGGAAGACAGCGATGTACTAGATGGATCAATAGCTTTTGATGTCGATGGTTTAGTAGTAATTTCATCAGCTGTATTTCAAGTGTTTATAATTTTTTTTATTAACCAAATTAAAATAAATAAAGTTTACCTTCCTATATTTTATTCGATTATTTATGCACTTATTCAATTAAAACTTTTATAATAATTTTGTTACGATACTTCGATGTAGGTTTAAACTAGAGCACTGAATAAAAAAATTTCGGAGCTGCTATATATGCAATTAACAATGGCAATAAATTATTAAAAAAATCAGCTAACTATTACAAAAAGTACCGACGATATGAAATCTGATTACCTATCTCTGTATTTCGAGAATTTACACAAACGACTGGAGAAACTGCCGCTAGAATACGAAACTAGATATTATTTGTCTTTTAATAATAATTTGCACAATTTAATTTTAAAAAGGCATTAAAAAATGTATAGACGGCAGAAATACAATAAGTTCAAATATAAACAACGATCAACTTCAATGCTTATGTTGCGCATTTCGAAAAATGTTCCGGTGTATTTTCATAACATGAAGACATAAATTAGTAATTGAGAGGATTATTACGAGGCCAATATAAATAAAATACTAGAATTTCTAGGAAATTATTTTCAAAAGATACCGGGACATTTTTACAAAATACTTATAAAATAAATAGATTACTTAAATTTACGATTTAGCTACTCATTTCATCGACGGTATCATATGTATAATGGTTTTAAAACTTCCTTTAGAATCTTCTTTACCTCGCTATAGATGATAACCAACAACTTACTTTCGTCGGTATGGTCGGTAGTACCTGTTTTGGAAGGTGCCATCTTTCATAATTTATTAAAAACCCTAGTATAAGGTACGTAACACACTTCTACAGCTGAACGTAAACGACAAAATTTGATACAGAAATTAAAGTTAATAAAACTTAGCAAACTAAACAAAATTATGCGATAAAGTTTATCGAAAGGTTTCTTGTGTTTTGCCAGTATGTGGGAAATTTTAAAAGACGCAATTGTTGCAGCTTCTGTTTGTTTTACTGGTTTAGTGAACATGGATTGCTCTGCTCTCAAACCGCTCTTTAAATCTTGAACTTTTCGTCTTCTTGACTCCCTCTTTTGTGGAAAAGCAATCTCATAGTTTTTATGCATTTTTGCATATATGATATTTGATATATTATATTATATGCTATCTTGATATCCAGTGGGTTAAAGGAGTTCAATTAAATTTAACACTTATTATTGTTTATTCTAGCCAAAGCATGCCTTGACCAATTTTTTTATTACTGTTATAATATCCTGTTCGGTAAAGGTTTTATTAGTTCAATTTGGACTAAGTACTGCTGTTTCTGCAATGATAATTAAAACACTTAAGTGGCAGCAAAAACTACAAACAGATTACTTAAATCATATAGGTATACATATCTACTAAACGTAGGGGAGAGTGTTCAACACTGAAACACTTTTTTTGTTTTAATTTGCAAAACCTAGGCATGCCCAGAAAAACGAGGTTTGGGTCAATAAATCAGACAAGTATACATTAGACTTCAATCAGATTATGAAACATTTAAAAAAAAATACGATAATTTTGTTAATATTATTATTTTTTTAAACCAAGTTTTTTGTTTCACTGTGAAACACTAGTGGGGTACTATGAAACAACATTTAACAAGGTGGAACTCGCTTTTGCGACAGTTCTTAGGCTTCTATACATCTACTTTTTCGGTAGGTTAAATTATTTGGGCTTTATTTTATTCCAATTTTTAATGCCTTAATCTTTTAATTAGGTAGATTTTTTTACTATATAAGGAAAACGCTAACATTTTAATATTTTTTTTTTATTTCGACCTTTATAGGTAAATATTTGCAATTTACAAACCACAAATAAAACACAATTCATAATGAAATATTAAAATACCCGAAACACGTACCGAATACCGTATTAGAAACACGTAAAATACCTACTCTAAAAATACAAAATAAGAATATCGGATTAAAAAATATATATGTAAATAATCTGAATAATTAATACCAATCTAAAAATATTCTATATGAAGTAAAATTGTTTTAAGAACGTGCGTTCTGATTGGTTTTGAATTATGCGGACAGACGGACAGACGGACACGGAGCTAGATCATAAGGCTTCTTCCTATACGTTGTATAGAAGCCTAAAATATACGGGGTACGGTGAAACATGTGTGAGGCAGACTGAAACATGCCGGGCCACAGTGTTAGTTTAGTTCCAACTAAACAAGAACTATTAAAGCCATTTAAAAGGGTACTTACATTATACAAGACCAGGGCTTTCTGTCACACTAATAATTAGATAATAAAATTTACTTTCAAACTTAAAATAAGTTTTAATTTTGCCTCTTTTTATTAACTGACTTGTAATACCGACAAAACTGCGGCCGATAAGTTGACTTTTTATAGTTTAAAGCGTGAGAATGTTAGTCAACTTCAACTCACGAGAAGGCAGTAGTTCTATGTTTACTAGTTTTTTTTTGAAATATAATTGAAAAATTATATTTATATATAATTTATATATATTTATTTATAAAAACCTACCAAATAAAATACTGGCTGACCAATGGTTTCGATCGATTTATATTGAAGTGTTTTTTTTCGTCCTTGGAATTAAAAAATATTAAAAATATTGCTCGATTAACTTAAAATTTTTATTAAACAGAAAATCAAGAAATTCATTTTAGGAATCAAGTTATAGGTGGGATCCTTATAACATACCTGCTTTGTAAACGATTAGAATTAGATAACCGATGTTCAATACCACTTATATGCTATTTGCAATCCCATATTGAGATAATTATTAATTACTTTATTACGTTGCCATACGTTTGAATATTGAACTTCTGCAATGAAACTATCATCATCGTAATTATATTCATAAATATAAATGCCTCTGTGGGCGATATAGTTACCTTCCCACTCAGATCCGTTTCTGTACATGTCTATAAAATCAAAGCGCACTCGGTCCAAAGGACAAGTTCTATGCTGTTCTGCCCATTGCTTTATACATTCAAAGCAAAAAATATGCTGGCAAGTATTTGGTTTTCCAACTCGTTCAGTGTTGATTGAGTCCAAACATATTGAACACTGATATTCGATATTGTTATCCATTATAAGATCTTCCATGCTTTGGCTTTAATTTTCACTCTTATTTAATATTACCATATATATCGGATTGTTTCACCTATATAGGAATATAGGCATTAATGTTTTTAGGATAAAAAGATAATCTACTTAAGTAGTTTCAAAAAGTGGTCTAGATCCGACATAGCCTCCCTACTAATATAATTAAATTAATTAAACAAACATTTACCAACTAGTACAAAACGAAGGAGGTGATTCTACAACTTATTTTAAGAAAAAAAGTTCATATTAACAAGGGTCCGCAAACGCACCGTTTTCGAAATACAGGGTGTTCAAAGAAATTGTTTTCTCTTACTTTTTTTGCGATATCCCAAGAACCGTTAAGGCTACAGGCTCCAGCTTTTGTACAGATTTTTATATAAATAATAGCTACTTTTAAGACTCTAATGCCCAATTGCACCACCTACCCTTAAAAGTTAAGCGTCCCTTAAATCACTAAGCCCCACCCTATTTCATTGCACCACTGAATTAAGCGCCCCTTAACTTAAAACAGACCACCTAAATTTAAGCCTTCGAAATCTACCGCTTAAACTGTCCTTTAAATATTCCGTAAATACAGTGGCGGCAATCTAAAATGCCCGGTGCATTTTATTTGTAATATACCTGTTACAATCGGCTTAATTTTAAGGGTGGTAATTTTTTGTAAAATACAATGACATACACTATTATGAGGTAACCCTTATTAACCATTTAGTGTACAAAATGCATCAGTTTAGTTTAATAAATCTTAGAAATATAAAAAAAAATCGTAGGTAGAAAGAATTTAACAGAAACTGAAAAACAGAAAATTTTAGTTTTACATGGTGAAAATAGGAGTTTTACCTATATTAGTGAGAAAGTTGGGTATGACAGACATACTGTAAGTAGATTTTTTTTTAAATATGCCATTAGGGCAGTACAAAACCACTTGACAGAGGGAATTCGAAAAGAAAAACAACCAAATCACAAAATCGTAAGCTTTGCAAAATGGCATTGAAAGATCGCTTCAAATCTCGAAGACAATTAAAAAAACAGTTAAAAGATGACCTTGGCGTAAATATTAGCAAAAAAATTTTACGTAATCGTTTAGCTGAATTCAGATTACGCGCTTAAGCTGCTGTCAAGAAACCGCTTTTTTCAAAAAAATCGAAACAAAGACGGTAACAATTTGCCAAAAAATATCAAAATTGGTCGGTATGTGATTGGAAAAGGGTCATCTTCTCAGATGAGTCAAAATTTTTACTCCATGGGTCAGATGGAAAGCAATATGTGCGGCGATTTCAAACCGAGCGCCTATCAGATAAATGCACCATAAAAACAACACGCGGTCGATTTGGAATTATGATATGGGGTTGCTTTTCTCAACGTGGTTTAGGTGAGCTACATATCATAGAAGGGTCTGTAAATGTAAAAAAATACATTAAAATTTTAAAACCCAGTTTGGAGCCATCGGTTTTAAATTTATATGCTGAAAACAAAGAATGGTTTTTTCAGCAAGATAATGCACCGTGCCATACCGCGAAAACGGTACATAATATTTTTGTAAATAATTTTTTTTTTCAAAATGTATTAATCGGGCATTGTTGTGAATACATTTAGCTAACAAATGATTGAAAAATATGAAATTGATTCCTTTTTATTTTACACAGGTATCGAATTATTTTGTTAATAACGGTATCTATACAATTGATTGACCTAACTTAAGTCCCGACTTAAACCCCATTGAGAACTTTTGGGCGGTTATGAAGAGGCATGTAGTTGACAATAGTCCTAAAAGTATACCTGAGTTGAAAAAAAGCGATAAAATTTGTTAGGGATAATCGTAAGCGACGATTACTTGCAGCGGTTAGAACAATCAATGCCACGCCGTTTAAAAGATGTAATAAAGGCCCTATGGAGGTTCAACTAAATATGAATAAATTTTTTTATTAACCAATATATTATTAATTAACACTTGACTACATTAATTATCTACTAAATAATTATTTTACTATAAAATTTATATCAAATTCGAGCGCAAAAATATACCTGAAAACAATGCTTTATTTTATAATGAAGTCTTTTCTTAGTTATTTATACTATCTATCATTGAATTTAATAATTTTATATGTATTTATAGTTAGACAATTACATAACATATGAATTAGTTCCATGTTAACAAAATTTGTAAGTAAAAATTAAGAATAACTTAAAAATTTTCAACCGGGCATTTTAGATTGCCGCCACTGTACATACATTCTTATTTTATAAGGATTTATTGATTTTATTAATGTTATTCCGTTTATCGTAGGGATTGACTAATTATTATTATATTTTCTATATATGTAAGTGAAAACGTGTGCGAGTTTAGTTTTAAATTCGTAAAATACAATAGTATATTAAGAAATTAGTTTTATAAGTGGCGTTTTTAACGCACGCAATCCGTTTAGAAAACGAGCCGCGTAGCGGGGAGTTTTCTAAAGGATAAGTGCGATAAAACGTCTTATAAAACGAGTTTCTTATACTATTTTTTCTATTTTGAACTTTATAAGCCCTAAAAATATTTAAAATGTGCATTTTATTAAATAATAGTAAATTTGAATTTTTTTTGTATTTTTGTGATAGTTGGTAACAAAAAATTTTCAGGTTAGGAGATCGCATAAAAGTTTAAATAAACGAAATTATACTTGCAGTTTACAATTTTCTTTATTATTATTAATTATTTTATCGACAATTAACATTACTTTACATCAATTTATAGGTTTATAATATTATAATATAGTGACAACATTAGTTTTAATTTTCACTGACGTTTAGTTACCAACCCTTTAAAACAAAAAATTGCGTTTCGAAATATTGTCCATTTCGATACGCGACTGGGTTTCGAAATAACTTTGTTTTAGACGCAAAATAGAAAAAATATATTGTCGCACGCCTTTCTCGCTTGGCATGCATCGAGGGTATTGGGATATAATTGTATCTATAGTTTCTAGATCATCAGTATTCAAATTTATTTATTTTAATAACATTACATTAATTTCGAATTGAGCTGCCCCATTGGGACTTACAAAATTCTTTTTGGAAGGGGGATTAGTCCTAATCATGTTATAAATCAAATAATTCAAATGGTGATTTGAAATTTTTTAAAAATTGTTCTATATAAAGCTGTGACACGCTGCAACAACACATGTAATTTTATTTTTTCTGATTGGAATTATAAATTCTATTTGTTAACTAATTCTAATGTATACTGAAAAATAAAATGTGATATTGATATTGATAGAAAATGTGAAATCAGAAGATTCCAGATTCGAATCTTGGCAAGATCGCCATGTGAAATTCTGCGTTTAAGCAAGATCGCCATGTGATATTCCGTGTGTTGTTAATTTGGGGTTGTTGGTAGTTGTTGAAGGTTTGATATTAATATGATGGGTTGTTTCAATTTAGATGTATTTAATTTTTACACTTAAACTACATTGTTAAACCTACTCTGTCCACAGCCTAACTACTACTCAACTATTTAACATTATAATATTGTAAAATTAACTAACTATTTATTCTTCACTTTACCAAGCGACCATCACACGTTGGCTTCCTTGATATATGAATATTGAATGTGCAGCAAAATAACAATATTGTTACGTTACCACAAAAAATATAGTTGAAAAACTGGATCTTTAATTGCTACAAGAATTGCATTTGCGGATTCATTTATGTTGGATTGAGATTCATTTCTGAATTTCACGACAAACTAACTCAAACAAAAGTTCTGTTTTACTTAAGTGCTTTGGGTCCATGATGACGAAATTCAAATTTTGCTGCTGTTGCCGTAACATAAAATACACAGTACTAAACAATTTCTTTTTGGAGCCCACGACGCACTTACAATATTCGCCGAACCTGAAATTTTTTAATTGTGTTACCTTCCTTGAGTAGTAAATTGCCCCCACGACAAAGGCGCCATTTGTTACGAGGGCCTTACCTGTAAACTTATTACTGCCGACGACTTGCTCAGCGGATCAAAATTATGGACGTGGTCTACTCTTGGAAGTTTAACACAATCAAAACAACACAAATATTTTATATGTAATTTAATTTCTCCCTTTGACATTCGTGAAATGAGCAAGCTCATTTAATAATACAACAATGCAAATAACATCGATAAACATATAATCAACACAGCAGTATACTATTGGCAACAATTGCCATATTTATTATAACTAAAATTTATGATGACGACATCATGACAAGAACTGATTTAACAATCGTAAAAATACAACAGATCAACATCTACAAGTCAAACGGCTCCTGCCTGGTCAAAGGCGCATAAAAATCCCCTCTTGACCGATCTTTACTGAAGTTACGGGGGCGTAATTGTTCACGAAGGGAGGACAATTAATTCCCATAACGGTGTAACACCAATTCGTGTTAAACTTCGACGAATACGACGACAAACATGAATTTATCGAAAAATCAAACAACATGAAAAATAAGTCGATACTGACCTGAAAGGTCCACAGAAATTGTGCACACAGCACCAAGAAATGTACTAATTAAAACAATACCAAAATAACGATACCTTGTTACAATTTAAATTCCATTGTTAGACGCAGGTGTCCATGGAGATGGTTGTTGAAGCAGGGTTCGGCATCATGCAGTACGTAAGCTCCAACCAAAGATTGAGAATAACCCGGCGCGCGGCGTCCAAAAGATGTCTTATTACGACAACAGCAACATCACTTAGATATACCCCGCGGCATAATTTATTTACCATTAGATTTGAAACTTCATCATAACTCGAAAGTCCGAAACAAATGGCAATATCAGAAATAACATTTAATTTTAAATATTTTGGCACTAGATTTAAATCTCATTGTAATTCGAAAAGTTCGACAAAAAATCGCACGATCGGAAATCGTTCAAAATTAAAGATGAATACCAGCAACATGGCTGTCGTATCGCACACATTCTATGCGCGGGGCGGCAACGTCAGACCACATTTCCCGCTCTTACTAAGGTCGAAAGTCGCCCGGCGCGCGTCGCCAACAATAATTATCCTAAATTCTTCAAAATTCGTTCTCCAAAAACTTCACAAACGATACTCGCGGGAATAGGAATTCCACTAGGAAAACGGAAACTTTCACCATAATTTAGTCAACTAAAGGAATATTTCAACTTAAATTAGCCGATCTTAAACGTGACTTCCGAATCGCTCGCTAGCCTGCCAGAAATTGTTCGACGTCTCCCTTCCCGCTCCCAACTTCCACGCTGTGCGCGGACGATTGCGCGGTAACTAGTGGTCAGAAAACGTCGGCGTAACAACATAAATGGAAAGAATGACATACACATCACAAATAAAAAATATTATGTATTTCTTCTGAAAATTTGGCTCTTATTCCAGTTTTGCTGCCTTGCATCACAGCTGCATTATCTGACGCAAATCCTAACATGTTTGCCAAACTAATACTGTTTGTTACAAAAAAATTTTTAATTTCTTGAAAGATCGCCATAGCCAAACTATCGCAAGTTTCTATTAAACCTAAAAAATGATCGTGAATTTTAAAGTCTTTGTAATATCGGGCAACCATGGCCAATGATTTCTTGCTACCCTTAGAGAAAATAACAATAGGTCCAAGCTTGGCCAAGGTTTGGTGCAATGCTTGTTAACTGTGGGACAAGCTTGGCCCAAGTCCATCTAAGCATACAAATGATAACAACCAGCCAAGACTAAGTACCAGTATTGTGTCAAAGTTGAGTATAAATATTGCGCCAAGACTGAGTATCAGTATTGTGCCAATATTGAATATCAGTATTGTATCGGCCAAGACTTCTTTGATATTAAACGAAAAACATTTATTTACATTTTTGGCACACTTACCATGAAAAACTTTGTTTCCCTTTTCCTTTCACTTTTCTCCCGTCTCTATTGTACAACAATTGCACTGATTTATTAATCATTTTCTTTATAATATTATTGATGTCTAGAACATAATTATTGGAACTAATAGATAGTCACCAGATGAAATATCTCTCTGTAAAAAATTCATTTGTTAATTCAATTAATATATTTTAATTAATTTACTTGATTAAAGCATATCAATGTATCTCGTTTTGTGTCGTCAGCTAAACCATTTTCCACGGACTTTCGCTGACAGATCTTTTAGCATCTTGTATGCTAATAGCAACTTTTATTTTATCAGTTTTTATTTTTAAATCATAGAGAATCCTATTTACTTTATTAAATTCTAATGTTATGTACTCTTTTAGTTCTTCGCGTAATAAAGCTAAACTGACGTTCTGTTGTTGTGGTGATAAGGGAGAGTTCTCATTATCATTAATTACACCGGCCGCACTTCCATCACTTAAAATATCCTTATCGTATCTGATAACTCGATGCGATGACTGTATTTTACTAAGTAGATAAGCAACCCGATGTTGATGATAATTGATAAAGGTTGTATCAAAGAAAGAGTATTTGTCACATTTAAGTGACATAATAAAGTTGACTTTCTTTTTTTCGCTCTTTCAGATTCTGAAGTTTCGACATTTATGGATGTAAAAGATCGTTCCAGCCTTCTCTCTCTTTGTTCAATTATTTGCTAAAAATAGAATAAATTTTTTTGATTAATTATAAATAAGAATTAAAATTTAAAAAAAATAAATTTATAAGGAATATGAGAATATGATAAATTACCTGCTTTTGTAATTATTTTAAAGTTGGCCAACTAGTTTCAAAAGCCTTTTTCTTCTTTACCCAATTTCAAACTTTTTGCCATCTTTTTTGGAGGATATCGACACATGTCGTCTTTCTTTTTTTGTGTCGTCAAAAAAAGTCGACGACCGTAGAATTAAATCTACTGACTTTAATTCAGTCGTCCCTAAAAATTCTACAATTACAAATTGGTCCTCTTCTTCTTCTTCAGACGATGATGACATTATACTTTCGTTAATAACTTAAAACTACAACAAAATTTAAATAATTAATTTAATCCTTTACAAATCTGAAACTATAAAGATGTATAGAACACAGGGGCGGATGGGACCCCTCAGACCGGCGCGGAAATTTATTAACATAAAAATTAAATAAAAAAATAAATCTTAATTTTATTAACATAAAAATCGAAGAAATAAAAAAGAAACTATTAATCCAAAGTTTTGGAATCAAAATAACTAAATAACAAAACAAACTAAAACTAAAGTTAAAAAAATGGAATAAAGGTAATTGGAGGGCGAATTTCATTTTCGGTTCCCTCTCAGGCGCTGGATCATGGCCCGGAGCAGGTCAACTTAAGATCTTTATTTATAGTAAAATTTACAATAAAATAAATACCAACATAAAAACCCGACAAATTGGTCGGGTGCTGTAATTGGTCAAAATTTACATTACACATAAAATATATATTTTAAATTTCAATTTTTCTTCAAATTTTTGGGGCCATCCCTGTATCATATTTCGGATTTTTAAATCCCGGAGATTTTTAGACCCGGAGCAGGTCAGCATTCTTCCTCCGGCGCTCCTCCGCTCGCTGCCTCTCTTCATCTAATTCGAGCAGTGGTGTCACCACTCGCTCCACAGCCGGCTCCACCACGGTCTCCCCCACCGGCTCTACCATGGAATCCACTACCGGCTCGCTTGCTACCGGGCGTAGACATACTACCTCTGGCCTCTTGAATTACTACAATTACAATTATAATTAATTATACTACATATTTTTATCCTATTTCTCTATTTAGTCATAATTTCAACTTATGTTTTTTTATTCCGCACCACCCTAGAGGTTAAGAACTAGGCGCGTTTTTTATAGTGGTGTTCCCTTATAGGCCTAATCCACGTTAAAACGTGGATTATAAAAGCCAGCCCCAATTAAAATTGTTCAGTTTCTAAAATGTCCACACTTATAAATTCAAAATTTTCCCTTTCGTCGTCATCAAATGCCTGTTCAATAATTAATAAGCTTTGTGCTTTTTCTGACAATGGTTTATGTTTTCTGCGGAGTTTGTGGCGTGTTGCTGAAATGTATGGGCCAGAATTTGTCAACATATTGTTCAAAATATCTTCGTTTGTGCCTTTTTTTACTGCATTTCCTCCAATGATGTTGGAAGTGTTGTACCTGCGGAAGTCTTTATTTCTGGCTTCGGCTGCTTCTTCAGATAACTGTCCAATTGGTATAAGGCCAAAATTTTTAATAATAGCTACACCATGCACAAGAACTTTATGGACACTTGAAGGCATATAATACCAGCTATATGCATTTCATCATTTGTATCCACATATGTGGATGTGCAGTGATACTTGATTTACAAAGATCTGGGTCAGCTGTTTTTGATATAATCAAGGGCGATTATTCATTTCTGTTGGAGTTGCGATATGTATTGTTGTCTAATTTTCTTGAAGTTACACACAAACTCTAAAATATGCTCCGGCTTGTCAGATTTTTGTCGGGAGATGAGACTCTCAGTTTGTAGGTTCTGGTCGATCTTATTTATCCCCTGAGTCGTAAGTAAAACTCTTATTGACAACGAAAACAATGGTTTATTCAAAAGCAAATAATAATGTCGAACAAACTCGTAGCTGGATAAAATCAGGTGTAAAATGTTGGTGGCCACTGATAGCAAAACTACATTTACTATTAAACTTGGATCGCTTAATTTTGTGATCATTTGCCACTCTAGTGTGATAATGTGTTTTAAATTTGTACAAAATAAAGAATAAATGTTCATAAAAATTAAATTAAATGTTTTTTTATTTTCACAATCTTTTAAACTCAAATAGACGATACCTTGTACGCCTCTGACGTCGATGATGCAATTGCCTCCTCCAGTTGATAAGCTGCCTAATGCTACCGTATTGTGTTTAGAGCTCCTGCCGTGTAACATAAAATCCTTTTCCAAATCGCAGCCACGATTATTCAAACGGTTGTTGTTGATGCACTTAATTGATAATTGAAGTTCCTCGTCCTCAAATTTCATCGAGGTAAGTAAAATTAAAATAAATCAGAGAATTTTCCGTTATTTCAAAATGGCGTCCTAAATGCGTCCTTCGCACCATTCGACAATTTTACACTTGTATCTTTCCAGAAAGATCATCCAACCCCAAATTTGGTCGTCGTCTCAAAAATATCACACTCGTTAATGGTTTCACTAATTTCACCCAGAAATTAGTGAAAAACAGCACTCAGGGTGGCTTCAAAAAGCCCGGCTTGTAAAAACACGTCTTTGTCTCCCTCGACGTAGACGGAGAGAACCTGCTTCAACCTTAAGAAAACCAAAATTTGTACGTTCTTTTAAACATACACAATGTTTCGAAATTCACTGTTATTTTGTTCTTTGATCTTCGTAGCACGAAACAAACACTGATGGTTAAAGATAAAATGATATAAAAATGTGTGGACAGTGTGTTTAAGTAACAAAACAAAATCAGCTGTTATTTACCTTTGAATAATTTTACCTAATTTGTAGCACATAAACAAATCAAATGACCGCGTTCTAAATTTAAATAAGATTGACCTTCGTTTCACGACAGTATATTATATCACACCTTTTGAATGATGTGTCACATAAAATGATGTTGCTTTGCCGTCTATCATTGTCATTAATACAGAGTGTGAAACCTTTATTTTTCCGACTTCTGTTTTTGTCAAATTACCAATCTGTCTCAATTGCATCTTTTGCAATTTTGTTTTGACATTTGTAAATGTCGAGGCTATTTTGTCGGAGCTGTTTGGACTGGGCTATTTTGTCGGGGTACCGTTATTAATACATACCGTGATTATAGCGTAGAGAAGTTAAAAATGCTTTTGTTTGAAAAGCGTTTGCCGCCATTAAATCTATTTAATACCGACATAAAGGCTTCGGCTCGGTTGTTCGTTTCATTATCAATTCATGAAGATGCATTTCTTATAAGAATATTCAGTGTACCCTAAAAAATAAAAATAAGTAAATACTATAACCAACACAAAGTTGGAAAGATCAACCTCGAATATGCTGATATAACCCTGATGATTTGGCAGTCATAACTTCTTCAGCAGTTTGGTCCACTTTGTCACAATAATAGTCTTTACAATTGATGCGCCGATTGAAAATATGTGCAGGACCATTAATCAAATCTTCTATTAAAGTGGCTATGCCTCCATGGGCATTGCCATGTATTTCCTTTTGAGCGATAGCTTGCAACGCTTTTATATTTTTAATGGTAAGCAGTTGACGAACAATAAGTAAAAAACCTGATTGGGATTTTTTTTATTATATGACCCTTTGCCATAATTTTTGATGAGATGGTTGGAACATTCAATTTTCTCAACCTGAAGTAAATTTATTGTAATTGTTTTAAATTTCTGTTGTAGGATAGGTATTAATCAAATTTACACATCAAATCAATATTTTTTAACAATTTAATAAAACTACAAAAATATTGAAAAAAATGTGGAGGCCTACCTCATTTCCATATGTTACATATTTTATTATATTGGCATATACACTAGAGTCTCCGTCGGCGATGAATTTTTTGTAACGGATGCTATACAACCTCACACTTGAATTAAAGCCGTTTACAATAATATCTGATTCCATCGCTGATGATGACCCATTCCAATTTTTGTAACAACGATGTTGTTTATCAGGTGTCGTTCTACACAAGATGCAAAACTTATTTCTGACACCCATATGCAGTATCTTTTTTGTTTATTTTCCTATAATAACTCCCTAAAATGGTAATTTTTGTTATTTCTAATCATTGTTTGTGCATCAAAATACAAACCAATTCCAGAAGCAGCATTGTAACTATGTGCGTAACTTCTTTTACTTTTGAATTTTGATGATGAAATTATCGTATGATAAATTTGAATTAAATCGTAGTTAAAATAAATAAATTCTTATAATTTTTGTTCTACCAAATAACTTCTTGCATACACTTATTTCTACATACATCAGAGAGATCATCTTGAACAGAATAAAATTTTGCCGAAGATATACATGGGGTATCCATTATTGCGCAAAATTCTTCTAAATGAGAAAATGTGCTGCCAGTAGCTATGGTCCCCAAACTGCCAGTTTATTTACTTCGGATGTTTTAACTGCAGTCATAGTTGGTTCTGAAGTTAAATTGTATTCGCGATTACACATATTACGTTTTAAACAAATTTTTGTTTGAAAACCATTTTTAATTTCGTTTGTAATAGCCAATGTGCCACTAGTACATATAGATGCATGGTTTTTGCCTAAAGATAAACAATTGTCTACTATATGCTGTATATTTACAATACGTCTTCCTTCTAATACAGATTCCGCTTTACTGTCCTTTTCTATACAAAGTTCATGATTCATTATTCTAAAAGAACATTATATTTTAGCAAATAGGTTCTCCGAAGGATATAACATTCACTTACTTATCATATTTCTCTTGAGCAATCCATGTTTCATCAATAAGGTTGCTGTCAGTTATAGATTCATTAGTTACGTTGTTTGCTTGCCAAATATCCTCTAAAGGTGTTAAATTGTTGTCATTGACAACACTAACATTGCTTGCATTACTAACCGGCAAAAATTTAAATATTAATAAGCCAGAAAAGCAAGGAACATTTAAAAATAAAACATAATGATAAAGCTTAAAACAACTACAATATGACCCGGTAAACTTAGACGACATAATATATAAATAAACTCGAAATAACAATAAATTATAAAAATAAAACGCTATTCACAACAAAAATATAGTACAAGTGTAAAAATTGACTCATCCAATAATAAAATTGAACCACTAACAATTTTTAAAATAACCGCCACGTACAATCGAGTACAAATAAAAGTCAACGCCATCTAGCCCAGGCGACCCGTAATAATAATACATAAAAAAAACGAAAAAACACGGCAATTACGGAGGCACTCGTACAAAAGATATACATTCAGAGAGCAGAACAATTTTCTTTTAATTGTTGATTGAGCACTTCTGCAAAAAGTCGTTTTTTTTATTGTATCTCTGGCACTTAGAGAATTCATCACTTGTTCTACTTTGCTGTTAGGTGAAGTTTATCAGGCTTTCGTAATCTTTGTAACCGTTTTTCGTAACATGCTAATTTAGTTTTTAGTTTATTTATAGTCGCATCTTTTTTTTATTAATTAAACATCTTTGTATTCTAGCTCGATACGATATAAGTTTGGCAGCTATAACTCTTCTATGAAAATTCCTTTGTGGCATTTGATCATTAACATCTGAAATCGGTGGCGTTACCGGGACATCAGTTATATTTTGAAGAGCAAGTCGTTGTCTAAGCCCTCTTGCTTTCTTTTTCCATATCTTTCGTACCTTACGTTGCTCTCTAGAAGTAATGGCATATTTACATACCTTCTTCTATTATCACCTCAGTGATGTAATTTTATTTTACATTATTAATGGAATTTTACTTTTCAGTTTCACATTATTTATAAAGTGATTTTACTTTGTTATTTTACACGTAGGTAATTGGTAAATTTACAGTCTAATTTAAAACATAATTTTAAAAAATATAATTTTTATTTTTTTGCATGAAAAGTAAAGCAAAACATTATAACATTATTTTATAAAACTTCTAAAATAATATTAATATAGCTTTTTTTTAATATTTAAACTATAATTAATTTAAATTATAGTGAAATATATAGCATGGGATCTGTCAGAGAATTGCCCGCACGAATTGAGCCTCGACACCTGCACTATAAGAAAGAGGACAATTTTCTGTGTATAATAAAAAAAGAAAATTTGCGGATTATCCATTAGTTTTCGAGAAAACGGCATTTGAAAAATCAAAATTTTACATGCATTTTAGATAGGGAATTCATTCAAACAAGTATATAAACTTTAATAATATAAAAAAGAAATATGAGAAAGAATCTTACATTTTTTAGTATGTGATATAATTAATAATTTGTGATCTAAATTCTGTTCAAAACTAAATTAATCACACCACGAAGACTTTATAATCATGTAATCGATTGATTAAAGTAATAACCTTTTTTTGTCGCTGTTTGATTTTCGGATTTAGAACCTCTGTCAGGATAAATTTTTAGATAATACTTTTGTAAAAACTCCATCAAGGTGCTTAGTCCTTTAGGATAGCTTTTGTTGAAGTTCTGATAAAGTGAAAAAGTATGAGTAAAAGCATCCAGGTAATTGTGGGAGTAATGGACACCCAAGAGCGATTCTTAACTCTAGTTGTATGGTATAAAGAGATCATTTGAGATAATAAAGTTTTCAAATTGTCAAAAGATGCCTTTATCTATATACCAAGCAATAATCTATTTAAATATTGGCCATCTTATATTGTATTCCAATTTTTCTGTAAATAAAAAAAAGTCAAAATGTTGACTTGACTTGAATGTTGATCATTGACTTGATCTTGGTACTCCAATATTCTATCGAACTTCCTTTCAAAATCCCGTTCGATAAGAGATGCCACCAATTTATCATTTCTTAGCTTCAATGTTTCGTTAGCACTTTTTAGTCTGTCACGTATCACTATTAATTTTTTATATTTTCGCTGTCGTTCTTGAATTTGTCCTTAGCACTATTTATCAATAGCGATATTTTCGAACGGCTACTCTTTACAGCTGCTGGTTCCATTTTGATTGATTTGGCTTTCACTAATCTTTAACGTTCACTACTCCCGTTCACTCTTAACTTTGCGTTTAAATTAAACTTCCCTGGTTTCGGCACCATAAAAATAATAACGACAAAGTATTAAGATTCTTTATTTTAATGAGAGTACAATAAATTCTGTATTTAAAAATGTAGTGTCTTTTGCTTTTGCTATCGAGCATGTAGAAAGTGGAGTTCCAGCTTGTCACGACATCTCGAACAAGTTTTTTTGGATTTTTTCCAGCTTGTTTTTGTACATCCATTAATTTACTGTTGGCATTCGTATTTCTTTTAAAAATTGGTGAAACTTCTTTAAGCCCATCCTGTACAATTAGGTTTACAGTATGCGCGTAACATCCAAAATGCTTTCACGACAGATCTTCTTTTATGGACTTTTTAATATTTGCTGCATTGTCCGTCACCGCTAAGACAATTTTGGATTCCAGCCCCCAAATCGTTACTTCACGATTTAAGGTAGTTCAGCTGCTAAATTCGTGCTAGTGTGCGCCTCAGAAAGAGAGAAACATTTTAATAAAACTGATTTTGCTTCAAAGTTCTCACTAACAAAATGGATTGTCACAGCCATAAAACTTTGAGTGTTCTTCGAGGTCCAACAATCGGTTGTTAGTGAAACACTGAACATTTTTCATTAAGTTTTGGACAACGTTATATTTCTCTTCATACATTGCAGGTAAAAAAGTATTTGATACGTATTTCCTGCTCGGCATTTGATAGGATGGGTTTAGGATTTGTACGAAATTTTTAATGCCTGGATCTTCAACAATGGTGAAAGGTTGGAAATCTTTTATAAACAGATCCATTAAACATTTGTCCAGTTTTGTTTTAGTATGAATATTTATGGTTTTTTCATAAACGGCAATTTTGTTTGACAGGTTTTTTGTTTAATATTACTGATTAATGTTGGTTCAGTATCGTCTGCCTTTTGCGATGCGGATGTACTTGGCTCGGCTGTACTTACGTTTTCTGCTTGAATCTGGTTGGGAATGATGACAGTTGTGGTCGTTGTGGAGTCTTCAGAGTTTATATTTAATCTTACTAATGGGTGTTTGCGTTGTAAATGTTTTTTTAAGTTTGTCG
Source organism: Cantharis rufa (assembly GCA_947369205.1). Taxonomy (NCBI): domain Eukaryota; kingdom Metazoa; phylum Arthropoda; class Insecta; order Coleoptera; family Cantharidae; genus Cantharis; species Cantharis rufa. The sequence goes on from OX376304.1 coordinate 34,297,376, forward strand.
TAGATGTTTTGTAACTAACAGTTTGCTTACATAAATTACACTTTGCGATGTTATCACTCTCTTGGGAAAAAAAATTCCATAGAAAAGAAGTTTTTTTACTGTTTGTTTTCTGTTTTTATCGTAAAAAAATAGTAACTTCTTTCTATGAATTAAAAAACTACTAATTTCGGCCCTACTTTGAAAACGATAAGCACTTTACTGAATACTGAACCTCAACTTTATAAAACAAACTTCAAGAAGGCAAATCTACGAGGCAAAATTAATTTAAAATCCGGCGTCAGTGCTCCGGTGCCAGTGGTGCAAACTTTTATTACTTTTAAAGCTCAGTGCCGAAAAAATAAGACGATATTATATTGCTTTTTTCTATAGCAGATGTTAAAGTGCGATTTGACCGACTGAAAATAATTGAAAAAATGATACTTTAACAGCAAGAGTAGGTAAAATAGCATTTGAGTAGATAAAGTAGCATTTTAACAGCAAGGGTAGATAAAATACTTTGTTTTTACTCAAATAAAATTATTAGCTCTTGAAATTATATATTAAAAAAATAAAAAAATTTAAAAAAAAAGAGAACATTAAATTCTCGAAAGCTTGAATATGAAATTTTAAAAATAAAATAAAAACTGTCAATAATTTAATTTATAAATTTCTTATAAATGTTTTCTTTAACATATGCTATAAAAAAAATTTAATTCTATACACGACGATAAAATTTCATTATCGACTCGCGAAAAATAATTTACTCGCGACTTTGTCGCTCGTAAATTAACAATTTCCGCTAGTCGATAAAATTCAATTTTATCGTCTTGTATAGAAAATAACTATTGTTAATAGGATAGCCGCTACAGCACGCTTATGCTAGAGCAGCAACTTGCAAGCTGATTGTGCTTTGCTGATTGTGCACCTTGTTCATAAGTCGTGGTTACTGGTATTGTACGATAAAGAACAAAGATAACCGCGGCAGATGCTCACAACAATTTTGCATCTTTGCGTTTTTAGATTTTCATTTTAGGCACAATTGCAACTTAGTTTATAAATTGGCCTTTCTTTCAAAAGTAGCGGCAAATAGAAAAATGATCAAATGAAAAAAATTAATGAGTTCAAACAAAAGCATCGTAATCTGATATATGAAATAAAGTTTGCAAAAGAGTTCAGCGTCTGGTTTAAACTCTTTCCCCAAATCATCATTTTAATTTTGTTCTTTACGCAAAATTCGAATTATAAATAGCTTATTTCGTTCTCAAAGGAAATAAAGAATATAAATCTTGCGTTCGTTTATCAGGGAAGAGAACTGCTCTTGGCCGCGACTAAGTAACATTGGTAGCATTTACAAGCACTTAATAGCAGTACGACCAAGGTAACCGTTTCAATTTCAATTAAACAGATTAATAAATAGTAACTGCTCCAAAAAATCACTGCTATTTATCACCGTGACATGACTGAAGCAGTCACCTCTTGTCACCGCTCCAGTAAAATCGCAGGTTGGTCCATCTCTAACTGACACCCTCACCACTGACTGGACAATGGAATGATAACTTTTCCGATTAATGTATGATTCAGGATCAACTTTTGATGCAGAAATTCTAATATGAGTTCCATCAATTGCTCCACTTACATTTGGAAACCCTCGTATTGCCTGAAATCCTGGAAATATTTCAACAGCTCTGTCTTCACTGTAAAGCTGTTGATTTCGATATATCGAACTTTTCACAAATAGACCTATTACAAATAATAATGAATTTCGGGCGAGATTTTAGCAGTTCAAGATGGGTTGAAATCTATGCTATTATTTTACCAAATTTTAAAGTTATTGCTGAAATTATTAGTTTCATTTTTACTTTCCTATTTACGTAGTAAAGGAAAGTATTGTAATCGAGTAAAAAAATTTTTTTGAGTTAGCATTTTTTTCATAGTCTACTATGAGATGTTCATACAAACCGTTTGAGACAAGTTTTGCAATGATGTCCGGATATGTGTGCGCGTGTGTGTGTGCTATGGTGTGTTTGATTACTTACACAGATATGTTCGACGATTCCTTCTACACTATCGACAATGCTCGGTTTAAAATTCTTCCCCCTTTTATTAGTTGATATTTTTGATTTTGGTGGAATCATAACATTTATTAATGAAATTTGTATGTAAGTTCTAGCATCTAAAAGTTCCAAGATAAAAGAAACCCAAGTTAACATCAAAAAACTTACCATCATCTAGTACGTTGCCATCTAGCAAATCCAAGAGAATTTCGTTCGTTCCGATTATGGATGCCTTTTTCAAATTTAATATATTGCTAAAAAACTTATTCCAGTTTAATAATAAACATGATGATTTACCCACATACAAATGATTAAAATCATGTTCAATCTGTCAATATTTATGATAAACGTGTAAAAATGATTTAAATTCAATACAAATATTTACGTAATAATAGGGTATATCCGGAAGCTACTTCGCTCCAAGGTTCCAAATTATGCTTTAGCCAGACTTTACTTTTTGGTGCTTCATCTATTGTACCTTCTTGCGGTTCACTAATATCTAAAAAAATATTTATATTAATGCATACGATTTGGGTAACCTATATATAAAATAATAAAATTAATTATTAGACATCATGCAGCTTACCTTGAAGGTTGTCTTCAGAATTTTTTTTATTTCTAGAGTTCACAGATCTTACAAAAGCAATTATATTTCTAAATTTATCTATAAGTTTTCCCTTGGAAATGCCAGGTTTATTGTCTCTACTGAATTCTTTTTTTAGGTGGCACGTAATATGTTTCTTTTATCTCGTGTGGAAATATTTTGGTAATTTCTTCGGCTAAACTACCAAAATCTCCATTAACAAGCCGACTGAAATTAACACAGTTCTTTTGAACATGTTAACGTTATAGAGGCAATCTATTAACCTTCCACAATTATTCAGAAAATAAGTTGTGATTATATCACATAAATAGCCTTTGCAGCGTGTATCCAGTGGCTTCTTATCCCGCTCGTAAAGTTTTAAAATGGCACTGCCGATTAAATCTGATTCCATCAGGTTTTTCAGAATCAAGTTGCTTAAAAAGACATAGACATGTGTTTAAAAATCTGGAAAAAGTTGAAATGGACTGCCAATAAAAGGGCTTTGGGCTTAGTAGGCCCAACGTATGCACTGGCGTTACTATTTTATATTAAACTTGCAATCGGTTTTCAACCGAATTATAAACTTTGTAAAAATGTTTTTACCTCCAATCAAAAAAAAAAATTTTTTTTTTAGAGGTAAGTAATCGAAAAAAAATTTCAAATTTTTTTTTTACATTTTCAAGATCACCGTGTTCAGAAACGTAAAGATCTGCAAAAAATAAAAGAACTTTTTCTGTGTAGGTCTGTCGTCAAATTTTGTTTATCGATTTTTTCCGGAAACGTCCAACCAATCACGACCAAATTTGATAACGTAGTAGGGTTTATGGTAGAAAGGTGAAAATAACGTTTTCGTCGCGATCTGTCAATCAGGAGTACCACTACAAGAAAATATCACAACATTTTTAAAACAATTTTGTCTTGCGATAGGTTATATTAAACACCTTGAAAAGCTTTATCTAGAATAGGTGAAATTAAATTTCTATCTGTCATCTGTCAAAAATTACAAGCTGCCAAAGTTTAAACTTCAAGAGTAAATAACTCATGAAGTATTGAAGGGATCTCAACCCAATTTTGTATGTAGGAACATTGGCCCCACAGAACTTGACAGCATATAGAACCGTTTGATAAAAATCAAGAATTCAACATTAAAAAAAAAGATTACTTTTTTTTGCGAAAACTTGAGAAAAGTCCTTGTCCCTCGATTTTTTTCGGCATTTCCACGTTGATGGCAGTCAAACTTTTTGAACATATGTCTGGTGGGCTCTAGTGGTGAAAATAAGATTTTGGCAGAAAAATCTTTACCAGGGCTACCACAATAAAATAAATGAAAAAAATGAAAATGTCTTCGTATCTCCGGAAATGTTGAACCGATTGTGATAAAATTTTGTGTGCTGATAGAGTTTTTAAAATGCAAGCATTGGTGAGGAAACAATTGCGCCAAATGTAAAAGTAAGAAAATTACAGAAAATATTAACTGAAATCTTACTTTATCTATTTTTTTGTGAAAATATTAGGTGGCTTATTATATTAATTTCGCAAGTTTGACAACAATAACACAATAATTATTGTTTTATGATTTTCTATTAAGCACGTAGATTTTCAATCAATTCAAAAAATAATTATTATTAACAATTACTGATAATTGACATAGTTTTGATCACTTTTTTAAATATTCATATAAATGAATAGTATGTGTTGTATCTCCGGATAAAAATTGGTGTGCTGATGATTGGGGTATTGCGGCAGAAGTGACGATATTTTTTCAGCTGGTAATAACATTTGCTGGTAATCATTACTCGCAAAATAATTTTATACCTAAAAAAGCTGCTGTAATTTGTGAAAAGCGTGACAATATGTATTTTTGTGTGCAACATGCTCATTATTATTATCCGACCTATTCTGATAATATTTAAGAGAATTCAGGTGATGTTGACTTGCTTTTTTTTAATATTATATTTTTATGAAGTTTAATAAATTAGATAGATTTCAAAAATTATCTTATTTTTCTGAAATATCCAAACATTCGTTGATTTAAAGCTATAGGCCTGCTAGACCCTACGTGTACACTGGTGTGATTTGTATTGACGTTTGCAGTGTAGGGTTACAAAAGGAGAAGGTTCTCAATTCGACACGTATATACACTTGCTCACAAAATTGAAGGCAAAGTCCTATGAACTGAGATGTTGAAAAATGTACAAAAATTAGCCAAATTATGATGATAAAGTGGGTATTTGAGTGAACCCGACTATACACTTCACACTGAAATGATTTAAAAATTGCAATAATAGTTATTTATGTATCTAGGGCATTATGACGATGTTTATGTCAAGGGCAACCAATTTAAAAGAGCGAGGGCCGCCAGGCCCGAGAGTTTTTAAGTTGCTCGAGAACATAAACATCGGGTAATGCTCGTGATGGATGCAACGTTTTATATTTCACTGGATTTGAATTTGTCAATATTTAAAAATTTTATAAATTTTGAATTTGATGATTGCTAAATTTAATTTTTTTAAAATTTTTAATTGTTCAATTAGTGGATCTTCATTTGAAAGTTATACCTTTAATTTTAAATAAAATTGTAAACAATAAAATGGTACATTTTTTGAATTATATTATATAATTGCGAATGAGAGGGCATAATGAGCGGGTATTATGATTTATAGGCCCTAGGGCGTTATAGCCTATTTAATATATCTCGTTGTCAAGGTATAAAAGACAAATAATGATTCAGTGTAAAATAAAAGTATTTATAATAGTGCTCACAATAGTAAACCCTTCACCATGAAATAATTAAATAAAATTAATACCTACACGCACATAATGAAATAAGTAAATAATCAATTGATTACTTGGTTTTGGTAACGTAATTCGATATTAACCATAATCAATATTTTTGAAAACCAAAAAAATGCACACAAGTTATTTGTGTTAACTTAAAATCATTTAGAGGTTGCTTTTCGTATAAAAGAAATTTTATTTCTATATTATTTGTAGATTAGTTTGCCTTTCGAAATCCCAGATTTATTATCTCTACAATGACATTTTCTAGTAGTTAGAACGTAATATGATTCTTTGATTTCGTGCATGAAAACTTTTGTTATAGATTCGGCTATTAAATCTAAATATATCTTCGTTAAGAAGTCGACTAAAATTAAATGCAGTTATTTTGCAAACAAAACACTACTTTTACTCTGGAGAAAAAATGTTAACTAACGTTTCACACTTGTTCAGTATTAACGTAGTGATCACTGCCTATTGAATCAGCCTCTGTAATGTTCCTAAGGTTGAAATTTTCAAGTACATCTCTTTTTGTTCTTTTACACGGCGAGGGTTCGTTGGTGATGTCCACAGGAATTACCCGGAATACTGTTGATGGTGATGGTAACGGGGTGGTGGCAGTTGAAAGTATTTCGCCAATATTAATATTGTTACAAATGGGCTAATCCCCTAAATTTTTTTTATTATTTAAATCAAATATTTAGATGTAAATAAGGTCCCCCCGCCACAAAAAAAAACTTTTTGATTAATTTTTATGCATCAAATTCGAATTCAAAAATTGAAAATTTTTAAAAAATTTAAAACGCGGTAAATCGTGACGTAGTAACAATTTGTCCAATAACAAAACCGATAGCCTTAGGCCACTCCCCTTAGCAAACTTGAGTTAATTTGAATTGTCAATTCGAAATTAGGTTAAAAATGAGGTTATTTTGTTACTTGAAATTTGAATAAATTATAAAATTTTGTTATTATTTGTACGTTGGTAAAGTATTTTGTCTTGAGTACCTATATAATATATCATTCATCATTTTAAATTAGATGAATGTTAATGACAATATTATTTTAGTGTCCCAAAATGAGTAATAAGTTAGACGTTAATTTTGAACAAGCATTATCGGACAATTTACCATCGGTGGACGGTGAAATGTTGAACGACTTTTATTCTTCCAACATGGATTTTGTTAGTGCCGAAGTACGCAACGTAAAAACGAAAAGATCAGGCAAAGAAATTTATGGAGATAATGCTGTTGCATATGTACAACTTCAGCGAAGTGGAGATCTCTGTACAGTGAAAGGAAAAATTACCCCAGAACACAAAATAAGAAAAAAAGGCTATGACGTGTGTGCTGTAATAAACGAAAAAGAAGAGGAAGTGGTTAGTTGTAAATGTACAAGTTGTTCTGCTTCTGAAGGTGGATGTAAACATGGAGTAGCGTTTTTGTTATGGCTTCATAGGCGTAGCGAAGAATTATCGGTTACATCACAAGAATGTTACTGGAAGGCTTCTAAGTTGTCCAAAGTGGGAAAGACAGATGTGGACATTTCAACATTGTTTGGAAAACCTTGTCCTAAATTACAAGATCGTGATCCATCTATTATAGAAACGATTATCAATGATTATGGAAACAATAATGGTATGTTGTTTCATTTCTTTAAAGACCCGAAATATAAAATATCTGTACATCAGTTACTATTAAATTATTTTAATACTAATAAGAACTGCTCTGCAAACCATTTTATATCATATGCTAAATCTAAAATGACAGATAAGTTATGCGAAGAAGCTGAACTGGATACGCGAAAACAAGCCAAGTCGAATGATTGGTACGAGCTTAGATTTGGTCGTATAACAGCTTCAATAGTTTATGGTGCTGCTAAATGTAAAACTCTTACAGGTTCTCTTACTGAAAAAATTTTAGGTGCTCTACCACCACTTGAAACTGATCCCATATCAAGAGGTAAGAAATTGGAACCTTTAGTTTTAAAAGTAATTGCCGAAAAACGTTTTTTAAATATACAAGAAGCTGGGTTATTTCTTAAGAAAGATTATCCACTATTTGGAGCCTCGCCAGATGGTATAACAGATGATTATGTAATCGAAATTAAATGTCCGTTTAAAGATAAAACAACAAAAAATTATATCCACAATGGAATTATTTCAAAAAAATATTGGTATCAGTTGCAAATGCAAATGTTTTTTGCTAACAAGAAAATGGGTATATTTTGTATGGCACTTCCTTCTTTTGAGAATGATAATGCTGTAGAAATGATTGATGTGGATTTACAAGAAGAAGAAGTAATTGACATTTTAAATATTTGTGAAGAATTTTGGAAAAGTGCCATATATCCTAAACTGCAAACGTCTTATTGTTAATTTTTAAGATTAAAATGTAATAATTAATAATATCTATACTTTTACAAATTTTATATTTTATTTCAGAAATAAATTTACACAAATTAAGTTAAACTCACATTAAAGTGCAATTAAAGGGTCCTGTAAATTTATAAGACCACAAACTATAATCACTATAGAATTTAACAAATATATTAATTTGTGATTAACGCATGCATGGGGCTTCAAAAAATAATATTCTCTTACTCTTCGGATAACTCTTTCAATGTAGATTCTTAAGGCAGCAATTGTTTTACTTAGCTTTACTTCTTCTTTTGAACTCTTCTGATCAGAACTTACACTTGGTGGTCTAAGTAAGATACAATGTTTTTGTGCTAACATTGCATTTATATGCTTAAAACCTCTGTCGGCAAGTACATAGGCACCATTTGGAAGTTCTTTTAGGTACAAACTGTGGGCTACAATATCTTTGTCACTGATTCTACCAGGAAAACCATTTGATATAAAGTTTATAAAACCATTTGGTGTACTTGAAATTAAAAATTTCACTGTATTACATTGTTTATAAGAAGACCACGTTGTAGCTTGCTTGACAGGATCAGATGGCTTTTCTATTTCTATTTCAAAGCAATCGATAATACTTTCAACCTTTGCATACCTACTTCTGAATGGAATGGGAAGTAGCACCTTATTTTTAAATTTCTCGGGCCAAAATATAAAATTTTGAAAAAAGCTAGCCAATTTAGGCACAGTATTAACAAAAATTCGTTGTATTTCAGAGCTACTTCTATCAAAGTCCGCAGCTAGTCTGGCATAGGTATCATTTAATCGAATTTTCTTTAAAGTTATCAGAATTTTAACGTAATCAATTTTCGATCGTATACTGATTGTATTTAAAATACCAAGCAGTTCTTCAGAAATACCTAAATATAGTTTTGGGTTTTTCTGCAATGCCGTTATTGTGGTTTTCCTTCTTTCGGTTCTTTGAAATTTAAAACCTAATTCATCCGAGTCTGTAGATGGTACATACACAGAACCTCCATTATTGCTACCGGTCGACTGAGAAGAAGATAATTGTTTTTGTTTTTCTTGAAAGTTTGCTACAATTTTCTTTTTTATGCGCATAGGAGATGTTCTCACATCCACAACATTAATTTTTGTAGTATTTGTTTGAACACTACGTACTGACTTTTTCAAATTTGTTTGTATTCCAACTGATCTTGTCGATGGAAGTAATGAATCCATTTCAGGCGACACCGATATAACACCCGAAGCACATGGCATCAAAGTACATTCTTCGACATTCTGCGGTATAGAAAAAAGATTCCTCACAACTTTTGATGTTGATAGCTTATTGCTAATTTTTGAATATTTTTGTGCTTCAAAATTTTTTATATTTTCCAACTTTCTTTTTTTGGCAGAATTCGTTAAGTTTTTCGAGAGGGTTTCTAAAGGAGAATTGTCGATAAACTTATGTGGTACCACACCATGTTTAATTATTAACTTACTTCCCATAGTTTTAAAGTACATCCAGTTTTCGAAATCGTCCTCAACATCAAAATGATCTTCACAACAATGCCACAACGATTTTGGATAAAATGGTAATGATATTCTTGCTGCTTCATACCATAACTTTCTTGTAACTAGATTCATCGGAACTGTAAAAAATACTTTGTTGGTATTATTTGTGGTATTACCACATCTAGGAATAAAGCACTTCTTAGTAGGCATTTTGCAAAATAAAATAAACTGTAATAACTCTCCTGTTCGGTTTTCTGTTGGATTTAATTTCATTTTAAGTTGTTTAATTTCTCTATCAAACAAACCACTCCGTATGACATTTATGAAACCGTTTGATATACTTGATATCAAATATTAACTGTGTTGCATGATTTTAACCACAACTTTTCTATAAGTGCGTACTTACTCTGTAAGTAAAAAGTACTAATAAATTTTAAATTCAATAAACGGTTGTATTTGAGGTTAATTTTATTTTTGACGTTTACATTACAACTTGACAACATTTTGTATACATCTATACTGTTTTGTGATCTATACTATCATGCATCTATACACGACGTACAAGAGATATTTTGTCTCTGTCTTAAACATAATAACGTTCGTAACGTGTGTAATTATATTAAATGAACTGTAAATGGAACGATTCTATTGGAGGAATGGTTACTACGTCACTAAATGGCGACTTTTCAAATGTACACTTTTAAATTAATCAATTTATATAATTAATGCAGTATTTTTAAATTAAATTTTTTTAATTATTCTATGTATTTTATTGCGGGCCATCGATTTTCACTGGCAAAAACCAAATTTTCGATTACTAGGGACTACCCCATTATAGATGACCTTGTGGTTGAAGTTTCATCGTCACTTTTACTGTTATCAGCCGAGTGTAAAAATTCATCTTCATTTATGTTATAAAAGCATGATGATATACCAGGGCTATTATACTTTGAGGTAGTCGCAATCTCAGGCTAAAAATAATTCAACTTTGATAGTGGAATAGTGGATAACAGAATAATATTCTGTGTCTATATGTTTTTATAGATATTGCCGTTGCATGTTCGGACATTTGGATCAGTTTTTGTTCCGGTACTTCGGCGATATGTGATGGGTATTGCTGATGCCCTATTAGAATGATTCGTATTTTTTTTATTTTTACAATCCAAGTCAATCTTTAATCTAAGAAAGATATTTCGTGATTAATAAACAATAAATTATATAAATAAACTTGCTGTAATGTTCAACTTGAATCTTTTTTAATATTCTTACATTTTAGTAATATATTAAATCTTACTGTGTTTGCTGATTTGAGGGTCCATTTACTTATTTCATTACGATTGACAGGACAATTTTTCAACCAAAATGACCCATGTTTTATAAAACGGTTTGGCGTTAAAATATATCTGTCGGTAATAATGTGATGTCCTCTGTGGTCAATCAGTTTTTGCTAAAGTCGCACTGGACAGCGAATTTCATTGTTTACATTTGGTGCCAACCACTTATTGCTAGCATACTTTTGGTTTCCACCTTGGAAGGTTTTTGTAAATATAGGATTATACAAAATCCTACAGGATTGAGTTCCTTTATTTAAAAATTCCTCCTTAAAATAATTAATTGAGCCATTGACTGCTTCGCTTCCACGCCATGCTAACTCACAACAAACAATATGGAAAAGCTTCTTTTGGGCTCCATCTGGAGCATTTTCATCGCAATTATAGATCATTTTAATGGTATCATTAAAATCTAAAGCAACTGCACTACTTTGACATTTTTTGGTTGCCTTTGTAATGTTTTTCTTTCAGCATTTCTTGCATCTCTTGCTTTTTTCAAGTTCAACATCGTGGAATGGATCGAAGCGTATCCCAAATTCATTATAAAAATTTTTCCTATACCAGTTTTACTGTTATATTCTAAATTGTTTTTACTGTAGCTTGTTTATAATCTTCTCCATTTTGCTACCGAGTTCGATTTTGGACGTCTCTTTTATTAATATTTTTATTTTCTGTTGTGTTTTTGGAATGTTATTTTTGATCAAACTTTCAATATTTTCACAACAAAATCGGTGTAAAATTTTTTACACCAATTTTAGTTAAACACGTTAAATTATTGTTACTTATTTAAACAAATGGGTGTGGCCATGAACAGAATGAGGCTTTATCTTTTGTAAATGTAATTATTTATTTATTTAACTTAACGGTTTAATTACAACCACTATCAATGAACAATTACAAAAAAAAAACAATATAATCATAACAATTCATAAAACAAAGAGAAATAACAATAAATGTATCATCGTGCACAGGACTTGTATCATAGTAATTTTGAAAATGCTGTTAAATTAAAAAATAAAACATGGAGTACTTACCTCGAAACATAATTTACACGAGTACAGTAGCTTAAGAAAGCTACTAACGCCGAGATTCATAGTCAAGTATCAAGTATTGAGTAGTAAGCGTCGAATTTGTATTTCATAGTCGCAAAAGCAATACTTAGGGGGCGTGACGATTTTCAAATATCCAAGTAAGGAAATTTGGTTACTTACGTAATATTTAGTATGCGATTAACAGATAATTTTTTATATTGTGTCAAGTGCGAATAATATTATTGCGAGTTTTGAGTTTGATTTATTTGACTTTTTGTGGAAATATTTGCAAGTTGAAATGGAAGCTGAAAGCAAACATGCGTACGGCTACAAAGAAAAGATATTATTAACTAATATTATCAATAACTACAAACACGTTATTGAAAATAAGCGCACAAATGCCGTCGATAATGAAGAAAAAAGGAAGCTTGGTTGAGAATTGAAGCCAGCTACTATTCTCAACCAGAGATCGACGTAAAAAGGACGCACCAACAATTAAAAAGATGTTGGGAAAATTTAAAGCAGAAAAACCGAAAAAATCGTACAGCTGAGAGAAACGGTTATTTTTTAATTGAACAGCAAAGAGAGCTACACAAGATGAAGATGGAAGCGGCTGTTGCAGATCGCTATGCCAAAGCATATGAGCGCGATGCGAAAGCATTGGAGCTTGACGCAAAAAGATGTGAGGCCGAATATTGGAAGAAGAAATTACTAGAATTATAAACATTTTTAGTTTCCTTTCAATTTCTTGTTCCTATTTGGTATTTCTTATTTTCGTTTAATAATTTAAGTAATTTTAATTTTTATTTAATAAAACCCCGTACATCGTCATGAACTTTCTGCAATATTTTGTGTTATTGTAATTGAAAAATTTAATTTTCAATTATGCTTACTTGAAAACTTCCACTAGCATAAAAACGCAAACACATTAATAACTGAAGCAGTGGTTCTACAGGTAAGCCACGATTACATATTAAATATGAATATTTTACTTGGAAAATTTTGTATGTTTTCTAAAAATTTATTTATTTTAAAATTTGTATTAAACTTGTATTTGCTGGTTTTGCCGCCAACGAGTTAAGGTGGTAATGGTGAACGGCGAAAACGAGGCATTTTGCCAAAATGGTCGCCTGAAGCGATTGGGGAGAGGTAGTCTCCTTTAATTTTAATTTTAATTTGTTTTTAAAATAAAGTATTTGTTTTGAAGTGATAAATTTTTGAAAGATTGGAAGTTTGGAGAAATATTTGTTTCAGTGGTAAATAAAATTCCTAAGGTTGAATATTAAAATTAAAAGTTTTAAAGGCCGCGTAAATGCAATATAGCAAAGCATATGGTCAGGTTATCTTTTTCGATTTGAATTTCCATTTGATATAGGAAGTTTTATTATAAAGGAATTAAAATAATTTGGATTTTGGTTTGTGATACAATTATAATTAAGAATTTGGTAATTAGAAAAAATCACAGCAATATAAAATACAATTACCAAGCTGTTATAAGGTAATTAAGGTAAGTAATACAACTACATACGAGTACAATATACACAACTACATAAGACTACATTTACACCAATTAGGAGTTTAGGAGTATTTAGGAGTAAATTATACATCATCCAATATATTTAAATACAAATTGTAGTTGTACATTTGTAACTGTTGTGCAATATTTAAGAGAGTAAACTGTTGTAAGTAATATTATCTTTTGTATAGTACCTATTAGTAACAACTGCCATGTTTATAGTTAAATCTTCTAGATTTAAGTTTTGATAAGGTAAATTAATATAAACAATATTACTTTGTTGCATAAGTATTTATTAAATACAATAGGTTTTGATTTTCGACTTCTGTATAAATACATACCGTAGGACAACATAAATTACTATGGGATACGGCACTACAAGATTGGTTTTGTTTGATCTCAAATGCAAAATAATGTTTATCAAAATTAATTACATGTAAGTTTTGATAAAAAAAATAAACATCATTGTTTTCTAAGCGCCGAATGCATTCTTTAATTATGCCAAAATAGAAATTGAAAATGTTATTTTCAGCATCAGAATGAACACATATTACAGACTTCTTCTTGTATTTTATACCGTTTATATCAATCCAACTGCAAAATACGTAATTTGAGTGACCTAAAAAATCTGTGACAAATTCGTTATCTGATTCAAAAGTTTTACCAAACATGTGATCATTTTCGATACTATGACCACGGAAAAAATTATACATGCAGCGTAATTGATGTTTTATAGCTAGTGTTTTAGCTATATTAGCACGGGAGGTTGTTACATTAGCAGTTGCTTTAAATTCTTTATGTTTACTTTCAAAACGCATACTAGATAATAAACATATAGGGCCAGACATACGGAATATGTTTGGATAATGAGTAGACTCTAATAATGAGTACTAATGTGCGCTTTATAACTTAAATTATTCCTAGATAATTCAATACAATGTATAAATTATTATGCTCAAGAACTAGATCATATAATGTTTGAAAGCACTCTTTTTGCAATCTTTTGGCTGTAATTAAATGAATAAGTTTCCGAAGACAAATATAAAGTTTCCAAATACGATTACCTCTAGGAATCGCTGAGATCGCTGATAAGAACACCAAAATATCTTGATAAAAATAACATTTCTGATGCTGACAATCTCAAGTTTTTATTTTGAATATGTTGTATTCATAATTCTGGGGGCAAATTTAGAATATAATGTTTGGCCCCAAAACACTTAATGCGATAATTCAATGTTTCTAACGAGAAAAAATATTAACTTAACAATAAAGTTTATTTATTACATTACATCCGATTTTTTCTTTTGAAACTATTTTTTTCTTGCATTATACATAATGGTGTCTATTTCGAATCTTGCTTCGTTGACTATTTCAAGATCATCAATTTCCGATAGTCCTTGAGCTAAGCATTGTCCATAAAGTTGAAATTCATTTACTACTGGCATTGGTGTTTTTAAATTATGTTGCAAAGACTCTAAAGTTTCCACAGTTTTTTTAAACATTTTATCAGTCTCGTTGCTTTGAAGCTCTTCTTGGTGATTATTTGCAAATTTTCGTTTCTTTAAATTCGAAGAGGCCATCGAAGGCGTTGCTTCACTTTCGTACACATCGTTTTCGATTTCATTACTGTTCATAAATTCTTGAATTGATAAATCAAGTTGGGTGTCCCCAGTATCTTGCATCTAAATGCAACAAAATAATAAATAAAAGTAAACATTGAAAAACAAGTACTTACTTTTAAAGCCAAGGAGCTTTCTCCTTTCCTCGCTTTAATGTACGGAATCAAAAATAATAATTTTTCGTACCACTACACGGTCGGTTCATATAAATCTTCGGTCCCAGCACCACTCCGTTTGCTTTCTTTCACTTTATTGTGTTCGTGTGTGAACTGCGACCTAATATTGGTTATCTTTTTCTTTACATCCTCTATAGTAATGGTTTCAGCATCAGACTTCTTCATGCATTCACAAATTTTGAAAATCGCATCTTTTCGTGCGTGTTTATTTTTATACAAGTTGCTGGTTGTATCAAACAAACACGGATAATTATCGTAGCATTCAATTAGCTTGGCAGTTAATCTATTAAAGCCGCTTTACATCTATATGTTTTCACACAGGACTTCGCATATGAGAAATATTTCGGTGTTTACACTGTATGTTTTCTCATAGCTGATCACTCATACCAAAAAACATACGTAAAACATAGCAAAACATAGGTACCCTTTCGGAATAGAACGGAGTCTATTCCTGTATGAGAAAACATAAAACATACGAACGAAAGGTGGCGAACATACACGAAGCTAGTGTTAACGTTGTAAAAAGAAAGGTTAGGTATAAATTAAAACGAATCTTTTTATTAAAAAGTAGAGTTAACTTCGCTCAAAACCAAAACAAACTAAACCATAGATGAACTAAAGTACCATACTAAACTTAAATAATTACGAATCTTCTTATTAAAAAGTAGGGTTAACTTCACTCAAAACCAAAACAAACTCTTATGTAAACTCTGCTTTATCACTCATAACGATTTGAACGCAAATCTTGAAAAACATATGGTTTTGTATGTTTTTAGCAACCTCGAGAGAAATCGTATGTTTTTCCATACGAGAAGTCCTGTGTGAAAACATATAGATGTAAAGGGGCTTTTAGACCAATCCATTTGAACAAATAATCACAAATACTTCAATAAATTCAACAACAAATAAATAAATTACCTTTCGTTTTAGTTTATACTTGAAGTATATTTAAATTCATAATGAATGTTTACACCACGTTTACGCACAACACCTAACCTTTCTTTTTACAACTTTGACAACTAGCTTCGTATATGTTCGCCACCTTTCGTTCGTATATTCTATGTTTTCTCATACAGGAATAGACTCCGTTCTATTCCGAAAGAGTACCTATGTTTTGCTATGTTTTACGTATGTTTTTTGGTATGAGTGATCAGCTATGAGAAAACATACAGTGTAAACACCGAAATATTTCTCATATGAGAAGTCCTGTGTGAAAACATATAGATGTAAAGCGGCTTTTACAATACTGCCTATAAGTATGAAGCCAGACGGAAGATTTTCTTGATCAGTTTGGTTATTACTTATTGGTAATTCACTTTATCAATATTTTGCTAATATTGCGCTAAATATCGAAAAACTGATCAAAAAATTCCCCCCCCCCTAGCTTACGCACCCCTGTGAATTATCCGTAGGAAGGTATATGCAAAAATTCAAATCGATCGCGCGTGAAAATGTTCTCTCCTATCAATATTATCGTATTTGGTGGTGCATGTACAAATTTTAACTCAATGACATACCCGAGAGGTGTTTCACTAGTAGCAGTATTAGGTGTGCAAAACTCGAGTAAAAATACTTAGCTTATAAATTACCCTCTTTTAATTTTCTATTTAATTTAATTTTAGTTACTGAAATTTATTGAATTAACTTATTAATTTCAATATTACTCTTAAATCAAATAAGTATACCAAATTGGTGAAAAAGACCGATAAATTGTACAAATTTTAAATAAATTACCAAATAATTCCAACAACTTCCATATGAAGAGCGCAGGCTAAGAAGGGGGTAGTCAAAATTTATCATTTTTCAGGAACGCCATTTTAAAGTTTGAAACCTCATTGTTTTGTAACTGGGTGACACCCATTAATGTTTGCATAAAAATTAAGTAGATTATTTAATTGTAGTTTGAGTTCTACCATGATTTATTTGAAATCTTTTTTTAAATTTTATGTAACGGACTAAAACTGACATGAGTACCTTTTGTAACGTGCAAGAAGGGGGAATGTCATACATTTCAGAAGCAAATTTATCTAAATAAGTTAGTTCATTATTAAAATTATTGCCATGAATTATTTAACAAACAAAATTATATTTTAGTAGGTTATGAAATAATATTATTACACTATAGAGAAATTAAAATTTATTTTTTGTTATAAAAACAAAAGCTTACAAAACAAAAATACAAAAATTTAGGCACTTTTCTCAATATATATTGGAAAATAGCTCAGGAAAAGTGTCTTTGCTCTTTTTCTTACTGTATTTCAGCGAAGAAAAGAAATCAGCAGCTTGCACCTACAATCGTCGGATCTCACGGCTTTGGTTTTTTTGATACATCGGTCAGTTTTCCATATCTTTTCCTTTTTTTTTCGTGACCTTCGTTAACAACGTTTACATCGTTAAGATCAGTGGCATTCATTTTTATTAATAATTTTGAATTAATATTAATCAACACTTCAATAGTAATAAATGCATACTGAAAAGTGCAATATACCACAGCACCACACTACCTATACCTATAATATGTATGTACATGTGGACATTCCTCCTTTTTAGCCGGTATAGACAAACTTTAATCTGCAATATCTTTTGCTTAACGTCAATTTTTACCTATATTACATTTCTATACGATAGAATATTGTATTAGCTATCAATTGCCGCAAAAATTAAAAAATTTCAAAGAAATGACTATTTTAGCCAGCGCTCTTCATATTATATTAATATTGCATATTAGTATATTACATAATTTTTCGATCATACATTTCGATACATACTTTCGATCAAACTGAAAATAATTCCATTAATTAAGTTCCAAATATTTCTGGAATTAATTACAAAGCTGCTGCTTTAATACCGATTTAATACTTTGCTTACCCAGTGATAAAATTAATAAAAAATACAGAACATACTTTTTTATTATATTTATTATTAGAACAAATACTTTCAATTTCCACCAATATTGTTTTAATGGATAAAGTATAGGTAATTTATAAAATATACAAAACAAAATTGTTCACTTTTAACCAATATAATAAACATGATTCTAAAGAAACAAAAATTCTATTGATAATTGCGTACAATAGGTAGTACAGTAGCACTTACGTTGAGAAGAGAGCTCCATCCTTTGAGAAGAGAAGGCCATCCTGTTTGTAACCCAGCAACGCATTCGTGACAGTGACGTGTCGTTACCTTAAGGTGCGTATAAATATGGCGAGTCGCGCCGGAGTCGCGTTTATTACCCGACGAACCTGCCACGAGTTTCCCTCGAGCCTGCCACGAGTCTCCCTCGAACCTCCTTCGAGTTTGAGATTGCATTAAAAAATAAATAATTAATAATAATTATGATGGAACACAAATTTTTAAAACCCAGTTCTTTGTTAAAGTATATAAATATAAGCTACACAGTAAAAAGTATTTTGTTAATTTATCAAAATACAGTTGTTAAATAATTTTTTGTAACATTAACAAATTTTATTAGTAACATAAATACTTACAAAATATAATAAGTCAATAATTTGTATTCTATGAGTTGTTATTCTGCATAATAAATTTGCTAATATAACAAAAAATTGTAGTGGACCTGCTGGGACAACATATTTCTGTTAATTTAACAATATACGTTTTACTGTGTAATTTTATAATTTATAAAGTGAAATTATTTATATTTATATATAGATTATATACAGTGAATAACGAAAAGTTTCGCACACTCCTATGTTAACAATGTAAATTGCCGGTTTTGAAGCTGCTTTTTAGCATATAAAAAAGTTCATTTTCGGATTTTTTCAAAAATTCGGATTTTAGTAAAGGTAATACACTTAGGTAAAGAAGCGTTTAAAAAATATTTTACTGAAAACTTCCGGAAATAATAAAATGCATAAATTTTATTCAACTTTAAAAATGTAAACTAAATTTTATTTAAATTGTTTTTTTTTCATTGTTTGAAAATTTAGCGTCATGTCAAGCAATAATTTTTTATTTTTTCACAATAGACAGTTGTTTGTGAATTTTCTGCTATAATATCTATTTATCCGTATACTCGAATTCCTATCTACATGTACTTATCCCTAAACAGCAGGTAAATGATGTTTGGTTTTGAATTTTATTAAATTTTTAAGCAGCAAGATGCAAGAATATTACAAATCTAATCTCTAGAAAAGTAAAAACTGATAGGTCGTTCCAGGTAAAATCGTTGGTTGTACAGTCGAAGTGATTTTATATTACTTAGTACGTTGAATCTGCACATACGCGACGCGTCGTGCGTCGCCGTTATTCAAAAACGTGAATTACTTAAAAGCGATGTTAAATGAGGTTACATCCTTACAGAATATGTTTAAGAAATGTCTAACGTATTTTTTGCATATTTTTTCAAAGCGGAATCTTGTGGAACACTTGTAGAACACAAGTCTACACAAAGTTGGAGAATTGCCTGAGATTTTCTATTGAGCAGATCCCGGAATGAAGCGATGTATTTAATTATTGCAGCATTGTATTGTCCTAGAATTTTTTTTATTCTAAAGTACATACTTCAAGACATCTTTTCTATAAATACCAATTTGAACCCTAAGCTGAAATCAGCACAATAACTCATTAAAAATTGCTGTCGCACGGTACGAAATGCCACTCAAATTAGCAATTAATGGAAGGTGATGTTTACATCGCTCTAACAAGCTGAAATATTTTTTAATTCACTTGAAATTCTAGGAAAAGGTGCACTGATCTTTCCTCTAAAGATATACAGAACATTGTAGCTTAACTGTTAAGTTGACAAAAATTTATTTTTGGACACTTTTCCGAGCGTTGGTCATAGAAACAAAACTGAAAGCAATGAAATTTGTAACAAAAAATGTTTAGAAGGTTTTGCTGTAAAATGGACTTTTATATGCTAAAAAACGACTTCAAAACCGGCAATTTACATTGTTAACATAGAAGTGTGCGAAACTTTTTGTTATTCACTGTGTATATATATTTAAATTATGTATAAAACTGTAAAAAATAAAATGTGATAATTTTACTTTTACTGTAAAAATCAAAATAATAAAGAGGCTTTCTGTTCTATTCTAACTTTGAAAAACACTAAGTGTCACGTGTCTCATTCCTGCGCGTCGGCTTATCTTGTTTAGTTATAGTATCATGATCAACCATCAACAATTAAATTTCGACAATTTCCTTTGATGGCTCGTCAAAATACCGACAGAAAGTGGATCGCAGCGAGTTTCTCGCGAGCCTCGTCCTAATGAATGAACTAGACTCGTGGCTGCCGCGCCGCGGGCGCGACTCGCCATATTAGGACGTACCTATTGCCACGAGTCTCCTTCGCGCGGATCATGATCAACTCGCAGGAGGCTCGACGAAAACGCGTTGCCCATTTAACTTATATGGGGATCATGTAAAACTCGCAGGAGGTTCGAGGGAAACTCGTGGCAGGCTCGTTGGGTCATAAACGCGACTCCGGCGCGACTCGCCATATTTATATGCACCTTTAGAGTTATACTAATGTATGTGCAACTAAGCAAGTTTTGATTAAAACGCAAAAGAAAAAACGTCACTTCAGAATATTGATATTAGGTGTTAATACTTTGATAAAACTTAAAATTTGGATGGTTTAGATGAAATATCACAAATTTCTTAAAGAAAAATTTAAAAATAATGATTTAAATAAATTAGAACAACAAGAAAAAAAACATACAACTATGTTATAGTACTGAAAATATTTATTATTTGAATATGTGACATACAACTCTGTGCCATACAATTGTTTAAAAAAAAAAAGAAAAAACGTGAACACAACAATATTCTCATTAAACGAAACATAACACAATAAAAAGATAACGTAAACTAAAAAAATACAAATTGTATAAAGCTTGTTGACAACTAAAAAACTTGTTATTTTTCTTCTTGTTTTTCCTTATTTTTCTCCTTGGGGAGTAGTGCTTCATAATACGCCCTGTCTATTTTGGCATCCACTTCAACATGCTTTTAATGGCTTGAATTTTTTGTTGTGGAATTTCTTTTTTCATTGACGAACGAGCTGGCATTTGAATTTCGATGTTTACAGCATTAGATCTTGTCTGGTGTCTAATGGATACTATTAGCCAATCAACACTTTCATGGGAAGTTTTGTATTGCACCTCAAACATAGATTTCAAAAATTTGAGTGCAGTTACTCGACTGAATGGCACAATTTTGTAATTATACAGAGCAGCACAAGATTTATAGTCTTTAAAGTCATTTTCTAATAACTGTATAATTTTATAGGGCTTTCTGAGACTAACTTTGAGAAGCAAACGTATAAGGGATAAAGGAGAATAATATTCTGCTTTGTTGAGAACTCTTTCTATACAGCTATGAACTGCATCGATTTCCTGTGTACAAGAGTGACCAGGAGTTGAAAATTTCATTGTTATGCTCTCTATCTTAAGATGATTTTTAATGAAAAGTGCAATTGCAACTGACATCAATGAATTTCTATTTTGAGGTACACAGCTATCACTCCATAATACTAAAGATGTTAAATTAGGGTTGTCTGTGAACACAGATTCTAATATTTTTATCAGAGCGCTGGAAATATCGTTTCCACTTCTCCCCATGAGAGCTTCGCTCCAAATTGAGCAGTATACTTGCTTAGTACTCGATAATATAGCAGTTAAATTGTAAACATTCAGTTTACTTTTATAGTAAACGTTACTTACTTCTGCGTGTGGACAGGATAGTACATTTTCTAAATCGAATACTAAGAAAGTTTTACTGGGATTTTCCCGATCTCTTTCTTTTTCCGAACGAGTAGCAATTTTCTGTCGGATATGATCATCAAATTCTATTTTTTTCTCAACTGCTAATTCACCTTCTTTTGTTTTTATTTTTACTTCCTCACAAAAATCACAACGATCTTTTTTGGGAACGTGAAAATGTAAATTGTATTCATTACAAAATATACTCCTATAAAACGACTCTTTTACAGCTTGTTTGTTGGAATCTCCACAAAGTTCAGTGTAAAGAGCATACATTTTTTTAATATTTAAACAGGGCTCCAAATACAACCGGCGCGTATTGGCTCGACAATAATGGGACTCTACCAAAGGAAAAGATTCAATATGCCTTTTCACAATATTTCTATCCTCTTCAGGTACCTTATATTTTGTGTGTTTGCCCTGTGCAGGAATTTCAGGTATATTTGTAATATCATTTTTCAAATGGGCTGTAAATACAGGTGTTTGGCTTATACTTAAAGTGCCAAGATAAAATACCTTGCATACTTGAATTTGTTGGTTGCCAATTTTTAAGTGATAATTGAAAGTATATTTTCTTCTGCTGTTTGCGTCATTTTTGTCTTTTCTATGACGTTCAACATTAAATTTTTTGATAGTTGCTAATATATATAACCTTTTTCCATGTGTTGATGAGGTGTAATATCGTTCAAAAATGTTTTGTCTTTCACCTTCTGTAATACGTTTTTGGCAATTATATGAACAGCTATCTTGGCAATTTTTCATAGTTTTCACTTGTTTTGCAGGCACTTTTTTGTTTCTGACGGATATATATTCGTGTCCAGCATCATGAGCAGCCTTTCTTTGGTTGCATTTCCAAGAGTCATGATTTCGTTGCCTTTTCCGTTTCAATGATTTCACTAACTTGGATTCATTATTTTCATTGGTTTCACTTGTAGTATCTGCGACCTTTGTTTCGGAAGGAAAATCCTCAGTCACATCGCTACAATCACTCCAATCTTCATCAGAACCTGAAGGTTTATATTCCCTATCTTTGTCAGAATCATATCCATCGCAGTTAAAAATGTCAGTGGAACAGCTTGGTAAACTTTCAGGTGCTTCTACACTTTCCAACATTTTACAGACAACCGTTAAAAGTCTTATCACAAATCTGCCGGTTCCACACTTAACCTAGCCTCACTTCTCGATTTTTACTTGATGTGGAATAAAATCTGTTTATTTTTCAGCATACGGAATTTATAAGATCTACGTTATGTTATAACGTTTGATAAAATTTTCAGAATATCAAACACAATTTACACACTATTACTCGTTTAGTTTCACCAGTAGGTACATATAAACACAGTATTCAACAATTAATATTCATCAACAAGAATAACAAAGTTGTATGTAGCCTATCAGAGAAACATTACAGGGTTACAAAGTTGTATGTGTTACATACCACTAAGTTACACAGAAATATTAATTTCATCTCCATGCAACTATGTAATTGTTGTTGTATTGGTCGATGGATGTACGATACAATCTTGTTATTTTGTGAAAACAAAGAGTAAGTTACGTACAACTTTGTAACATTAAAAAGTCTAAAATGAAAAAAAATGTTACATACAACAGTGTAACTGTAAGGTAACGGTGTGTCATTATTTGACGCAATTATCTTAACAAATATAACATAACCTCGCGTTTTTCTTTGGTAATTTTAGTTTTTAAACAAAAATGCATTGTTGCTTTGAAGCAAGTGCACTCGAGCTGAAGCTCTCATGCGTTGCAAAGCAAAAATACATTTTTGTTTGCAAACTAAAATTTCCAATTAAAACACGAGGTCTTGTTATATTACTACTGATAATTGAATTGATTGACTATAAATTACAGTCGCATCTCAAAAAGTACAATAATTACTATTTCTTAAGTAATAAAAAAAATTACTAAATTTCAAAAAAAGTTTACAAGTTTATTAGTAACTGGTTTTAACTTTCTAACAGTGTTTTTAATTTTTTGTATTTAAAGCAAACTGCAGACCGATCAGATTTATTTATTTTCATTTCATTATTACTTCCTTTTATACTAATTGGGCCAAAAAATATATATTCAATATTTACATTTTGAATATCCTCCAGTCTCGGCCACACAAATTCCTCTGAATTTACTTTTAAAAATTTTATTTTAAAACTGCTATTGTTTACATTATTTCTTTCTAAAATATGACCAATATACCAACCATCGTCGTAGTATACGGCATAATATTTTTTCAATTCCACATTGATTGCTGATGTTCTAGTAGTTGTAGCCTAAAGTGCGCGCTAACAAGATGCCACTTTCTCAACCGTCGTTGGTATTATACGGTTGGCCAGCTATTGGGATTTAACCCACAGTTCCTGAAGCAGTAGGGTAGGTGTTTCCACCAATCGCAGGTTCTTCTTTAGATTGTTCCTTATAGCGGCTTATCACAGCTGATGAGACGGAGGTACTATCAACTTCGAAAGGAAATGCTCTTAGGGCGCCAAATATTGAAAGAAAACACAACAAAGAGAAGGAAGGGGATTTATTCCAATATTAAAGATGAGTAAAGATGGAGTTACGTAAAACTCAGTTGTACAATAATTAAACAACAAATAATCTTAGACTCGAGGTCTCAAACAATAAACGCTGATGGCGTAAAAAAAATCTACTGCTGATCGACTGATGGTCGGCCGAAAACCAATAATCAGAGTGCCACCAACACTCACTCATCCAAAGCTATCCAACTAGATTAGTGCAAGGCTTGATACAACGTTAGACAACAAGTGATCGCAAAATTACTAAATGAATAGCACTTACCCCGTCTTACTCTTTCCTAATCTGCTATTAAATAATAGCAGAGATAACAATAGTTACCTAGTCCAAATTCCTTCCAAGAGTTCTTTTCTGGATCCGGATCTGTGTCAATGAATAAGAACTACTAAAACAGATAAATGCTACACAAATAAGCAATTCACAAAACACAAGCTATCCAACTCAAGCTATCTAATCGGACTAACTCGAGACAAGCAAAGATGCGCCGACAAACCAACTACCTGTTCGCATAAACAAAGGTTTAATCAGCAGTAGTAGTATAAATAAATCTCAACAGTAGCCAAAAATTATGCAGATGTTAACATATCTAGATAAAAATTTTAATCCAAATATGGTCTGGACATGTAGAATGAAATTAATCGATGGGATTCTTTCCAAATAAATCACACCAAACTATTTTTGCTACTCAACACCATGCAAATTTTGTGTAATAAACCACTACTGTCGTCTTCATCTATTGGTTAATATTTCCTCGGTCTTATCAATTTCTTCCGTGTTTCCCAAAATTAGGATATAATTGGCTCCAAAATTATTATTCTATACAACGGCGCTTTTCACTAATTAATCGTTTTCGAAAAAAAATCCAATTTGCGTTACTGATTAACTAAATATAATTTCTTTAATTCTCAAATTACAAAACCTCTAACCATGTTAAATTTTTCAAATCAAAAAGCCTCTTATCAGGGGCGAGCGCATGGTTGATAACCGCTCCACCGAGTGCGTCGTAATTACTAGGATAGCCTAATAATTAATCTTGTAAGGTAACTACATTAGTAACGTTACATAGTTATGTGTTTATTTGATGTATGGAATCTTAACAATCGGTCAGAACTAATTTTTGTTTTGTTGGAATCGAGCAACCAACAGAGGGTTGATTTTCGTATAGTAGTTTCTCTTTCACCAACTTTTACGTTTAGGAAAGAGTTTCCTTTTATATGACTTGTTCCGGAGTCTTTCAAATTTAAATATTCTCCAAAATTTACCAATTCCTTAGGCAAATTGTGTTCAGGATTATCTGACATATCTTTGGATATATCTAATGTCCTCGATTGATTGTCCAATTGATTTAAAAGAATATCATAGTTATTTTGTTCGCTCAAGTCAGTTTCATTCATAAATTCAACGAAATCGTCATCAACGAAAGTGTTATCATTATTATATGAATCTAATGTAAACAATTCTGCTTTATTATTAAAAAAACAAACTGTTTCCCAATCTGCATCTTTACACTTTATTTCCAAAGAACTACAAGCAGATTTAGCTTCGCTTAAAGCATTTCCAATAATTTCTTCAATTTCTGTATCACTGAGAAATGAACATTTCATTGAAATGTTATCTGCTTCACTTCCACCTAATCTGGTGTGTTTTTCTCGGGGGAATATAAAGGTACCCGAAAGATCCGAAATAATATTTTGTATAACTTGAATTCTGTTAAGTCGCTGCATTATTTCGGTCATTCCAAAATTTACAATAGTCGAGAAAGTTGATGTCATGGACCGTGTGGCACGAAATAATTGTTCACATGGTTGAGAACTATACAGCCAAGGAACAAATTCACAGTTAAGTAGGAACAGTTCTCACCCAAGCTTTAAGTATTAAAAGGAAAATTTCAGGTTGGCTGGGTTAGCAAATCAAACACTATATTTGTTTGTCGACGTTTCGAGCCGTTTTATTTGCTCATTTTGAGACTAGGTAAAAAAGCGTAATAAGTCCAGAGTATTAAAAAATCGGAAAATACCACTCACCGAGAAACAAATTTGATGAAATGTTGTCTGACAATTGCATTTATAAAGATGGCATGTACAGGTCACAACTTTCGTTGCATTCAACGAAGTCAAAATAATGTATAAATAACAATAAACTATGGAAAACTTAACAAACATGTAAAATATATAAAAAATCTCTGTGTAAAATACTGAATACTGTCAACAATTAAAACCAAAATTTACTATAAAATTTCTCTGATTAAAAGATAAAAGTGTAAAAATTTTCTCTCAAATATGCAAATTAGATAATTTGAATTTTGCATGTGACCTGGGTGTAGGGTAGGCAACCCATCCAGCGCTAGAACCCTTTGCCGGATGTAGGCAGAAGATTGTCGACTCCTGGTGAGACGCCGTTCAATCAGTGTCAATGACCCAATGGTGGTAAAATCCTGAAAGGTGAAAATTAAAGTAGAAGTGTGCAGTTTTCCTGGAAAACCATAGTCGAAAGTGGCCTCGAAGTTGAAAAACTAAACAAGGCGGTGCAGCGGTGCTCAAGGAGAAAAATCCAAAGTAAACCACAAGTATGTAACTAGTTTCCAGGGCCGTACTTTTCCTTAAATTTATTGAGTAAATCTTTGTACCCATTGTTTATCCACCTGAAATCACTTTGAACATTTAAATTATTTTCGGTTGTGCTAATATATGCTGCTTCTAGGAACGTACGCTTGTGGTAATTATTCTCTGTGGCAAGAATTTTTACATCGTTTTGTGAGAAGAGGTGAGATGTAAGGTTAGCATGTTGGGATAGGCCCGTTTTGTTGGATTTGTGTTTTACGTTTTGTGTGTCTTGGTACACTCGGACTGAGAGCCTCTGTCTCGTTTGACCAATATAGCAGGAGTGGCACTCACATTTAATACAGTACACCACGTTGGTTTTTTCCAGTGTAGGTACATTCACAGTTATTTTGCACTTCACTGTCATTAGATATCGACGAATCAATTTAATAAGAGAATGGCCATTAATTTCAACACACACGTAACAATTTAGTGAAATAAAGTTTTTAGTAACTGATAGGTCTTTCTTTTCACTAAGCCAATTTCTCCACATTCGTAAAAAAATACGGAATATCATATTAAATATATTCTTTTACGTATAGATACACTTTTAGATAAAAATGAAGTAGTAATGATGTATCTCATTAATTGTAAGTACATAACCGTCCCGTTGCTATTAGGTATTACTTTGTTTAAAAGATCGTACAATTACCGAGCAAATTTTTTCGGCAGCTTTAAAATTCATTTTATCTTCCGATCTGATATCAGTTTGCGTAAGTAAATATTTATATTTGGTTTCTTTATTTATAAGCTCTTCTAAATGACATAATGAAACTTCGTATTTTACCCATGGGTAACACAATATCTTTTTATAGTAACCTGGTTCGCATTTTTGTAGCAACATGTACAGTATCTTGCTCATAAACAGGATTTTTTTAAATTATTATCTAAATTCATATGAAACCATTTCCAACCCTTTTCATTTTTATCTTAATCTTCATACCTTTTAATAAACGTGAATCTCCATCAGAAGAAAATCCTAGAATTTTTATCCCATATTTTTGAGCTTCTTTCTACATGGTATTCCATCGATTTATCACGTCGACATGTCGCTGTCCCAGTGCAAGACCGCTACAACTCAAAATTCTACATTAAGAGATAAACAGAAAAAACGGTCAAAAATGGATACTATAAATTGGGTACTACTTGAACATCGCTAATTTTTTTTCTATTTCTACTTGATCAACTCTACTAAGGAGTAGTATAATATAATAGTATATAAGTTAATCAAAAATTATTTACGCCGATGATCAATACGATTGATTTTTTGAGTTAGTGCAGTTTAGAATTGGTGAAATAACAGATCTTTTACTCTTAATTTCTAGTTGATGCATCCTTGAACTGGATTAGTTATATATTTGCAGCTTGTAAACATACTAAAAAAACTTTAGATGATAATTATTATTTTTATTACTTATTATACATACCAAAAATACAAAAACTTTTGATTTTTCATTATAATTTTAATAATTATTGCACATCATCTTCGGTCTTGATGTTTTTGAAAAAATCCCAGTGCACGCGCGGTATCACATGAGCTTCGCATAAATCAACTAAGTCTTTTTTCTTCAGTTTCGAAATACTTGGTAATTCGGAGTATGCCGGTAATAACTCCAAATCCAATTCCCGTGGACGACCTCTTGCTTTTCCACGTACGTTTAATTCTTTCCATGGTGTGTCTTCGTACGAAGTTTTGTAGAATATTGTGGAAGGAAAGTTCTTCTCCACCCGGCAAATACAAATATCATGCCAAACAACTTTTTCTTTACTTTCATTTATGGTAAAATTTTTACCCGTTTCATCAGATAGAGCTTTTAAATCAAAAAAATCGGTCGTGTGAAGTTCTTTCACTTTAAACGGGTTTCCCGTTTTTTTTTCGACATTTGGATAACCGTTACCCATTGTGAAGGATGCACGACAGGACCTTTCGTCAACATTCTTTTTTTCTCTTTTTCAATGAGTGAATGCATATGATCTCCCTCATTCTGGGTGTGGCCCACAACTAGATACTTTTGGGTTATCGAATTGATGCGAAAATTTTTCACGCAGTAAAGATAGAGAGAAAATAAGAATTTATTTTTATTCTGTCCTACGCAGTTATCAGAATAAAAAACAATATCTTTTTGAAGATCGTCACACTCTTCTTTTAAAAAATGGTAGATACAACTACCAATTTCGTTGGCTCCACGCTTACCTAATGCTTCATGCCAAAAAAACGAATATCCCTGTGGAAAATATTCGGGAGTGAACTATAAAATTAACAAAAATACCGGTTTAACGTAACGCGACACTTTTTAAAAGCTTAATAGTTTAAAGTTCATAAAAATCAGTTCACATAAAAGTATCGGGTCGAACGGTTCAAAAGTTAAAGACTAATTAATTTGTAACGTATTTGTAGTTTGTAGTTTTTTATATTTTTTCATTAATAAATAATTAAATTAAGGACTTATTATTTCGAACATTATTTTTATGGTGCCGAAACCAGGGACCTTTAAATAAACTTTAACGCGATTTAGTGAGTGAAATTAATTATTAGTGATAAGTGTTTAAAACATTAGCGAATATGGAACGTGCCGCACTAAAAAGTAGTCGAACGCAAGTAACCAAATTAATAAATAGTGGTAAAGATAAATTAACGACCGATAAACAAAATATAAATGAACTCATAGTTATTCGGGATCGAATAAAAATCGCTAACGAAGCATTAGAACGCGCTAACGAAAATATATTGTCAGTGCTTAAAGAAGACGATTTTGAAAAGGAATTCGACAAAATCCTCGAATATCAAGACCAAGTAACTGAAATAATTAGTAGGTTGCAAAATGAAATTGATAATGCAAGTAAAGTACATGCAAAAGACTTGATTAAAGAAGAAACGCAAACAAAAGAAGGTAAGAGCAATGTCAAATTGCATAAATTAGAATTAAGAAAGTTCAGAGGTGAACTATCCGATTGGACCTTATTTTGGGAGCAGTTTCGTACAGCAGTGCATGAAAACAATAGCCTTGATGTGGTTGCTAAATTTAATTACTTGGAGCAATCACTCAAAGGTAAGGCTGCCTTAACGATAAGTGGTTTAACGCCATCCGAAAAGTCGTACAATGATGCAATAGATTTACTTAAGCATGAATATGGAAATGAACATAGAATTATTGATAATCATATTCAAAAGTTGTTAACTTTAACACCTGTAAAAAATAAAATAGATGCGATAGGTTTAAGAAATCTTTACAATGCGACTTCGTCAATTACCCGAAGTTTAACGTCACTTGGGGTAGACGAGACGGAATACGGAATGATGGTTAAATCTGTAATAATAAATTCGATGCCATATGCAATGAAAATCGAATATTACAAAAAACACCCAAGTGATCCAAAAAATCCGAAAAGCATAGTTGATCAAATAAATATTTTGTTAGCTTATTTAAAGTTGGAAGTTGAATCACTTGAAATTGCAATGCCTACGACTACAAATGTAGAAACGTCACAAAACTTCCATAAAAAGGAAACAAAGGAACGCGTGAAAAACGAATTTAAAAATAAAATTAAAGATTATAGTGCATCCGCATTATTAACGACCGCAGAAGCAGGGTGCTTATTTTGTAAAAGTAAAGGTCATAATACGGCGAAATGTGATAAATCAGATATCACTATTCAAGAAAAACGAGATATATTAAAGGAAAATAAACGTTGTTTTCGTTGTACTAAACCAAATCACAATTCAAGATTTTGTAGATCTAAAGTAAATTGCAATAATTGCAAATATAGGCATGAAACTACAATGTGTGATCCTGGTTACGTTAAAGAAAATCAAAAGTCAATCGAAACTACTAGTTTATTTACTAAAAATCATGAAAGTGTTAACCAAGTATATTTACAAACGGCAAAAAGTTATGTTTCAAAAAGTAATGAATCCGATCCAAGTGTTTTCATTAGATTAGTAATTGACGGAGGTTCACAATTAACGTACGTAAAATATGATTTGTCTAGAAAGTTAGGATTAAAAATACTAGGTACACGTAAACTATCGGTAATGCCCTTTGGAAGCGAACAAAGAAAGATGCCGAAATTATATAATATAGTCGAATTGAAATTAACGTCGCAGTATGATAATGATTCAATTTTAATCAATGCAATAGAAGTACCTCAAATATGTTATGATTCATTCCAAACACCCAATGTTAATCATCAATTGATTAGCACGTTGAATATGGCGGACATATCTATCGGTAACGTCAAAACTGAAGATGGAATTGTATTATTAATAGGTGCAGATAATTATTGGAAATTAGCGACAGGTGAATTTATTCGATTGTCAAAAAGTTTAACGGCGCTTAACACGAAATTAGGATGGACATTACAAGGTCCAAATATTATTGAAGATACATCAAATAATGCGATTACGACCATAGTATCATCATTACACGTCCAAGTTAACGAAGAAAGTGACGTGGACCTAAAAAGATTCTGGGAATTAGAAACCATCGGAATAAATGATAAGGAAACCCAAAAAGATTTTACAAATGAATTCATTAAGAATAAAATTAAAATGAAAGAAGATCGATACGAAGTATCACTACCTTGGAAAATTGAATGTCAAATTGATAACAATTTTAACAATGCATACGCAAGAATGAAAAAACTAACGTTTAGACTATCCAAGGACTCGCGTTTAATTAAATACGATAAAGCAGTGCGCGAATTAATTGATAACGGAATAGCTGAAAAAGTTTCTAATGATCGTGAATCAATAAAAACGTATTATATGCCGCATAAACCAGTGTATCGGGAAGATAAATCGACAACTCAAACTAGAGTAGTGTTCGACGCTTCAGATCATGCCCAAAATTTACCTTCGCTAAATCAGTTATTACATGCTGGTGAAAATATGATTATAGACTTGGTAAATATATTGTTAAACTTCCGCGTCGGAAAAATTGGTATTACAGCAGACATTGAAAAGGCATTTTTACAAATAAAGTTAAGTGAACGCGATCGCGATTGTCATCGTTTTCTGTGGTATAAATTTCCAATTAACGATATGAGCAAATTACCGCCAATGCAGGAATACCGAATGACTCGAGTCACCTTTGGTGTGACAAGTAGCCCGTTTATATTAAATGCTACATTAAAGAAGTTATTGTCCGAATCAACAGAATTTACAGAAACAGCGAAACGACTTTTAAATAAATTTTATGTCGATGATTTATTTCTAACAGAAAATTCTTTAGAAAATGCTATAAAATCATATAACGAATCGAAACAAATTTTAAAAACGGCTGGTATGAATTTGCGAAAATGGCATACCAATGATCCTGAATTTAAAAAATATATAGATCGTAACGAATCTGGTAATAACGCATCATTATATCCAAAGGTATTAGGTATATATTGGGACACATCAAACGATAATCTATATTTAGATTTAAAATCGATAATTTCGTTTCTAGAAAAGATGCAAGGGTGCACGAAACGAATTGTGTCAAGTGCCATAGGAAGAATTTACGACCCATTAGGTTTACTTGGACCGTTTACTATAAAAGCAAAAATTCTTCTACAATCAATTTGGAAAACGAAGTTAGATTGGGATATCGAGTTACCAATGGAATTAAATGCTACTTGGAAAAAGTGGTGTTCTGAAATTAGCAAGTTTGAAGATTACACGATACCTAGAAATATTGCATTAAATATAAATTCAAAATTTGAGTTACACATTTTTAGTGACGCAAGCCAAGCGGCTTATGGTGCTGTAGCTTATGTACGCGAAATTTTGGAAAACAATAAAGTGAATATAAATTTTTTAATTGCAAAAAATCGTGTTGCACCTTTAAAGGGTAATGAAACTATAGACTTATCGTTACCAAAACTTGAACTAACCGCGGCATTGTGCGCGTCTAGGTTAAAGGACTATATTGTTAAAAATATAAACATTAAATTTGATAGTGTAAACTTGTGGACAGACTCAAAAATAACATTATTTTGGATTAACGGTAACGCCGCGAAATGGAAACCGTATGTGCATAATCGTGTTCAAGAAATACAAAAATTAACGAAAAATTCAGTTTGGCGTCATTGCATAGGGAAACTTAATCCGGCTGACCTATTAACTCGCGGAGAACGTGCAAGTGAGCTCATTAAAAATGAAAATTGGTTAAAAGGACCCAAATTTTTATTAAGTGTGAATGACGAATGGACAATTAAAAATAGTTTTAGTACTTCCTTAAGTGAAGAAACGCTTTGTGTTCTTAACGTGAATGAACAAAAAACAATAAATGTATCGGAACCAATTTTTTTCTTGAACAACTATGAAACCTTAGAAAAATGTTTACGAGTGACCGCATACATCATGCGTATATTTCGACGAAATATTAATAAAAGTAAATCCTTGAAATTAACAGTCGATGAGTTGCTTGAAGCTGAAATTTATTGGATAAAGAACGCGCAATATGATTTTCAACAAGAAATCGATGATCTTTGGAAAATGGTAAAAGTGAAACAGGTATATCCTGGAAGAGATGGAAGCATTCCATTCGAAATTCAACTTCCGAATAAGACTTTATTACGACGACCAATACAATTATTGTATCCATTGGAACTTCCAATTGCTCCCCGGGAGAATGTGGAAAATATTCGGGAGTGAACTATAAAATTAACAAAAATACCGGTTTAACGTAACGCGACACTTTTTAAAAGCTTAATAGTTTAAAGTTCATAAAAATCAGTTCACATAAAAGTATCGGGTCGAACGGTTCAAAAGTTAAAGACTAATTAATTTGTAACGTATTTGTAGTTTGTAGTTTTTTATATTTTTTCATTAATAAATAATTAAATTAAGGACTTATTATTTCGAACATTATTTTTAATCCCTTCTTGTTACCAATGTTGTATATAGTAAAATTGTAACACGATAGTTTTCTGCGGTAGAATAGCATTGAATTTTCTCCACATGGAACTGATAGTACGGCTTGCAGATCGAAGGTGGCAACAGTTTGGAATTCTGCTTTTCTCACATCTTCTTGTTTTTCTAGTCTGGATATTTCTTTTTCTTTCAAGTGACGGTCATATTCGGGTTTAATATTTAATCTTTCTTCTTCGCTTAAATCTTTGTATTTTTCGCATAATACACAAAGATCTTTCTTTGGCTTATGAAATGAAATATTGAATTCCGTATTAAAAATTGTTTCGTATAAATATTTCTTGCCATACGGTTTTCCCTCATTATTGCGATTTTCTTTATACATTCGATACATAGATGAAATGGTGAGTGCTCCATCTATGTACTCTCTGATAGAATTTGCTCTACAGTAGTGAGACTCGATTCGAGCAAATGAATTAACATGTTCCCTAATACTTTGCTTAATTTCTAAGTCTAGCTTATTTTGATGTCCATGATTTCCTCGATGAGCTTCTTGAACTACTCCACTCGAATCTTTTTTTTTATTGCCGTATTGACCAAAGTGTTACTAATGGCCAAAGTATTTAAGAAAAATGTCTTGCAAACACGGACTTCGTTCGCATAGACGTGAAAATAATATGACATGTTTTTACCTCTTGTACTGCCTTCTCGTTGATAGCGATATTTAGGTTCAATGGATTTCAGGTGGTTTACAATAAAGCTTCTTTGTTGTGTCAGGTTGCCAATTCCCCAAAATTTATCTAATAGCAATTGTCGCTCTTCTTGATTAATATTAGAAGAACATTTTAACCTTCTTCACTCAACGGTAGAAGTAAATGTTGAGATGATTCATTTTCATTCTCCGAATCACTTTCACTTTTGGGTTCGTAGTTCTTATCAAAAAAGCTGTCATCAGAATCAAACATGTTTTCTAATTCGGAATAATTGACGGAATCCAATAGAGGCGATGAGCGGTACGAAGGCGATGAGCGTTCAGAAGGCGATTCGTGTATTGCAGAAAGAGCACGAGGAGTAGATGGAGTGGAGCAATCATCTGGACGTGTTGCAGATGAAGTCCGAGAAAAAGTCCAAGAAGGAGACGGAATCGGCGGTTCATCCTTTTGTGTAGCAGAAGTAGACGCAATTGGAGAATCAGCTGCATCTAAAATTATTTACAAAAATTAAACATGATGCTCACAACATATGTTATTATTTTGATTTTAATGAACTGAATGATGTAGCTACTTACTTTTCTCGACCAACTTTAAAGTCATCTGTAGTATTTTTTTGGATCTGTTCATTTTGTCACTTAAAACTCAAACGCACAACACTCAAAATTCACTATTATCGTATGTTGCTTCCACACTGAAACGCGAAATGCAACTGAAGTTATAATATTGTCTGAATTGTTTAAAGAATTCAAGCAGATGCAGATATTATCTGCAATCGATTCTTTGATTATCGCAAACAGTAAAAAATATTTGATAATGGTTTCGGACTAGTAGCGTTAAAAGAAAGCGCTTCCGCACAATCATATCATTTGTTTATTGTTTCTGATTGTAGTAAGTAATCTGCAACATAAAATACTGTAACTATTTCCTATCTGATAGGAAAAATACCTATCCATGTAATAAAGTGCATATTGTTGAAATAATAAATTATGTTTTCGAATTAATTTATTATTGTATAGAAGTATTAATTTTGTTACAATAAAGTATAAACATACTTTTATCAAAACTCGTCTTCGGTTTGTTAATTTATAGTGCAAATCATTATTAATCAAAAACTATTACAACATGAGAATATTTAATTTAAGATAATGCTGTCTTGCACTCGGGAGTCATGCCGGTCATAATGAGTTTTTCAAGACTATACTAAACTATCTTGAGTTGCAATAGTCTTGCACTGAAATGGCCAGTAATATTTTAAAATTCAAAAGTAAACTAAACACTCTTACAACTTTATCTAATGCGAATTTGATTTAATGTAGTATAGAACTGAAAAGTACCACTTAAAGGAGCATTTTCCTGCAATTAACTCAAAAGTGGCAAATTTTGAGTTATCGCAGTCTTGCACTGGGACAGCGATGTGTAAATTTGTTATTAGTCCCGAAAATGCTTAAGCAAAAAGATGGTAAGCATAATTGGCTTTAGAATTTTGCAGAAAGTAATTTTGAATAGTTGCAGCTGAAGTAGCTTGATAAGAATTTTTTTTTGGAAAACCGTCATGTCTTATTGGTGAAACAAATCCAATCAAAGCATCCGTTTTTGGACAGTATTGAATTTTACCGCTTATGCGAGTCCCATCTTCACTAATCCAAATTAATTTGGGTAAATTTCTTTTTTCCATAAAATTATTTAATTCAGCAAATCTCAAACTACCTTCCTCAAAATCATTACATGCCTGAATGTTTCTTAAAATGGTAGAAACTGACGGATATATTTCACATCACCGACTCTTTTTCGGTTCAATAAAATAGTTAAAACGAGAATAGCTTCCGTTAATTTTTTAAAAGATAAAAAATCATTAACATTTTCTCTTAACGCGTCCATACTCTTTTCAGCAATATGAACAGCATATCGTCGAAATTTAATGACGTCACTTGTTATCGGTAGAGCTTGAGCTTTTATTCCGTATTTTTCCTTAAGATCTTTCAAAGTTAAACTGCTCATGTCAAATTTCCATCTCTCATCTACCAATAACCTGGAATATTTTACAGCCTTCAGCTTTTCCGAGTAATCGCTGACCGCTAAAATAGGATCTTCTTTTAATAATAATGTTTTAGCAGCTAAACACGCTGACAAAAAAATTGTTTTTAAGTGCATTGCCAATGACGGTGATTTAAATTGTTTAGTGGTAGGATCATACCCAGATATTATTTGTACTGAATGAACAAATTGTAACCTTATCGTACTCTTTTGTATTCATTACTTCTATCATACTGTTGAAAGCATAAATATATTTGAGAGGAATAAGAAGCCTACCAAGTTCTCTGATTTTATTAGATCCTGCACTCATAATATGCGGCCTCTTATGCTTCCGTAAATAATCTTCGGCATACTGGCAAATAACAGGCTAATTTTTGCCATTAAACGATACCCTGTCTGCACGCATAAAAGGAAATACCTCTTTCTTCAACCTCAATTTATCAAAAAAAGATTTCCGACTTGATTGAAAATCCAATAAATTTTGTCCTATACTCACAATATTACATTTTTCACCATCTTGCAAATTATACGAACAAGTCTTGCCGTTCGTTCAATGCCGGACATGGCATGAACTCTGGAGTGTTTTTCCTATCTTCCTGTTTTTTGTGACAATTTTCTGTAGCCCTTTGAATCGGTCTAATTTTATTGTGGTCTAGCAGAGTTAAGTTTCCGTCCTTTCGCAAAAGATTAATCACCTTTCTTCTTTCCTTGTCGCTTTTTGGAAGCTTTATAATTTTAAGCACAGAAACTTCCTTAGCGTGATTTCTAAATGAATGTCGTGAGAAATTAGTAAAATCACGGTCACAATAAGTGCATCTATCTTTTTACGTTGACTGACGTCAACAATTTTTTCTGCATTACCTGTTATTCCAACACTATGAATTTTAAAATAAAAAATTTTGTTGAGTCGAATGGATTTATTAAGCCGGTGAGAAAAATTTAAGGAGGTATTCTGTAACTCGCCACTTGTAAAAAGATCTTTTTTTAATATTATAATTTCCAATACCACTTGGCTTCAGTATTTTCTTTTTTATGTGGTACAATTTCCAAGTTTTTCTGTGTGCCCCATGAACTTGGCAAATTGTTTTGATTCTGATTTTGACAAATTTAATAACTGCATAATCGTAGCTATTTGTTTTCTTAGTCGATTTGATGTCATTAAATCTGGGTTTGAAATTTTACTACATTTTGCATTTTGCGAATCACCGTATCCGCTCTTATCCAACTATTATTTAGGTTTGGATGAGAAAATAAATATTAGTTACTGTCGGGTACTATGGCTGGTTTTACTCTAATTTCTAAGAGTAAATTTATATACTCTTGAATATTTGTAGGAAATAGAATTACTATTTGCCTACTGCTCTTGATGCCCCCGGCAACTATACACTTTTATATTCTTGTGTTAGAAGTTTTTCTGATTCGCTAAGGCTATCCAAACATTCATCCAAATGATTGGTCATTTGAATTGTTTGATATGATTGAATGATTATGTATTGCACGTCACTAATGCGGCGTCGATTGTATAGTATAGCAGATACCAATGATACCTCGACCACAGCTTTGAAAGCCGCGGCATCATTGGCACTTTCCTTCAGCTTCGAGAAATTTTTTTCTGCCGGTTGATTAATATAATCCCGGAATTTCATAATATCCTCAGTTAATGGCAACAAAATGGGTTTGTTTCAATTATTTTCAGCCAGATTTTTTAATGCTAATAAAGATATTTCTGTGATCCACTGACCTTCTATTAAAAACTTAAAACGCTTCACTTCTAAGTTTATTTCTGTATCTATTTTTTAATATTTCCGATCTTTTTCCAATAGGCGAGTACAAAATGTACTATATCACATATTTGTTTTAAAGATCTGCCAATATGCATTGGCGTACTATTAGACATATAACTTTCATAGTCATCATATCTTCCTAATATTTTTGCTGCGGCCACTACAATTTCGAATAATGTGGGGTCTAAGACATGGATCAACCTAAAATTATTCCCGACAATTTTTCTTATTTCAATTAGCAATCGAGCAAATTCTCTCATTTTAATGGAACAACAACTAGCTATTTGTTGTCTCTTGTGTTTTTTTAAATAATTTTCGCCAAACTGTACTATTAAAAAATCTGTTTTGGCGACCATGGCAATTTTATCTTCAGCCATAACCAAAAAGACTTCATTTTTGACTCACATTTTGGCGACCGTATTTGACCTATCGCATCGGCAGCGCAGGTTGTTCTAGTTTGTCTTTATGAAATGTGACCATAAAGTTTTCCAGAATCATTTACAGGTTTTACTATGCTGTTTTTGAAATGACGACGCAAGTAGTTTTTCGACAGTATACCCTTACACACTCATAAAAAACATTTTAGTTTAAAACGAAAAATTTTGATTCAAGAGTATTTATGCATTGTACCTATATAGGCGAAGAATAACAAGTTTTGATTCAAAACTTAGCCCTATCCCTGGCCAAGTCGGCCCGTCATACTTTCCTGTTAGGGTAACAGAAAATTATTTTACTATTCCGAATAATCGTAGAACACTTACCGGATATGATGTTTAATTTAATTGTAATAAAACAAAAAATATGCACATCGCAAAAATTATATATTTTGTAGAAAAAACTTTCAGCTTTAAGAAAAAAAAAGTCAAATTTGAAGTGCACACAGAAAAAAATCGATTTTTCCACTTTAATTGGGTATTTAAGGGTCTATTGATGAGTTTAAGATAAAATGGGTATTTTTATTCAAAAGCTAAGAATTTTTCCCACAAGATACAGTTTTAGATTAATTTAAATAAAAAAGTTCTCCTCACCAAAAAAATTGATGAAAAAGTTGAAAAAATTTTTTTTCTAAGTTTTCAAAAAATCATAACTCCGAAACCGCTACACATTAAGGGCTAAAACTTTCAGATGATTGTTTTCTTATTATAGAGAACATCTCCACAAATTTTGAATATAATCCGCGAGGGTCACCCCGTAAAAATGATTTTATTTGGTGGAATGACATTACTAACTTAATTAATAACTGCATTAATAACTGCAATGTCAAGCAGATCATAAAATATTGCTAAAGGCCAACGCTTGGTGTTTCTTGCGACAGTATATTTTTGAATTAGTTGATCCACTAGGTCTACGCCGATTTTTGTAGCATTGTAAAATGTTACAATTTCAGGTTTATTTTTTCTCCCGTTTCTTCGTCTATACGATTATCGTGGTGCATGAAAGAAACAAGTAGAACAGATTTATTTTTTTTTAGGGCAATAAGATACTAATAGCCTTATCTTTCTTAGGTAAAAACTCTTTCGGTATTTCTCTTTTATTTTTACGGATTGTTCCAACATATGTAAGTTTTTTTGTTTTAGCAGCTTTTTTACCATAGGAATGCCTGTAAACCAGTTGTCCTCAGTAATGTTTCTGTTAGTACCAGCACACACTGTGGCCAAATCCTTAAAAGCTGGCCATAAATCGAAAAAAAAGGTATCTACTTATGGTTTTTTTTTGCTGGGTTGGCTTTAATATACCCTTAAGAGTCATTTAATACTTATAAATTCCTGTATTTATTTTTACCTGCTTTAAAAAACTAGTGGTAATGTTACTGTTGTTCGAATAGCGTCAATAGTGGTAACGTATTATTCAACAACGCATGTGTTTAAAGTGCCATATAAATTGTAATTTGAGGAAAATTTCAATCGGATAAAATGGAATAAACTTCTGAAGGTAAGTAGAACAAGAAAAAAAATTTGTAAGTAATATTTTGACAAGTACAGTGAATCCGTGAAACGTCAATTATTGTTACTAAATTTGATTAATTAACATTCTTATAATCCGACACATTTTGATGAAAAAGTTCCGCAAAGTTCCGCCGTGAAACTTATTTGTGGTTACAATGAGACGTATTCTGCCGTGCTAAAATCAAAGGCGGTATCTACTTGTAGGTCAATATCGAGAAATTAACCATCAAAGTTTTTTTAATATTCCTTCGGAAAATGTTAACTTATTTGTTTAAGAAAGGTGATTTCTGATGTAAATTGATGTCAAAAATTAACTGGACACATTAAATTTTTGAAAAAGTCAATGGATCATACTAAAAAAGCAGATACGACTTTTAACGTTAAGTGTTTTTTCAGTGCAAGCTAAGCTAAAAGCAGTATCGGCTAATACGGCATTGTTGCTTAGTATCCACGGCTAAATAAGTAAAAAAAAATCGTATTGATTTTTTGTTTTCAAAAATATTGTATTTTAATTGGGTTACATTTTAAAACGATCGTTTATTAAAATTTTATTTAAAAAACAATATTAAGTACATCATAATTAAAGATAATTAAAATATCGATAAAAAAACTAAATGATAATACAAAATATGATAATTAATAAACTTATTACCTAATTTTCATTTAGAAACCGTAAAAAACAAAATGCTAATACATATAAAAACTAAAATAAAATATAAAAAAAACTCAAAGAAGATTTAAAATCAAGTTGAATAACTTATTAATTTTCACATTCTTCCAAGTATCTCCAGAAAGTCTTTCTATTATCAGGAATAATTCCCCCAAGACTTTTGAGTAAAGCTTCCTTTTTGGATTTAGGGAATCCACGAGGTTTGCTTCGACTTACAACATTAGTTGATAAAACTCCGGTTTTTTTGGCAGCTTTTTTGCAAAGAAAGTTTAATTTTTGAAAATTTTGGGTATATGAAGTTTTGTAGGATAATTGAAAGTTTCCACGAGTAGCTTTAATCTGAACCATATCAGAGAGATACGGCCTGGTTGCATTTTGCTTCAAAGCAACCTCAGATTTGTAATCCTTCCACTGATAAAAGTCTTGATGATTCATAGTTTTTACTTCAACTTTACCTTTTTGAGCTTGTTGCACTGCATCGACAAAGTCATTAAAATCGTAAGTCTTACCTTGTTTCTTAAGTGATAGTTCCACCTGGTGATGGAAACTATCTGCTGACATAAATGTGTGTCCCGGTTCAAAATAATTTAGAAATATTTCCGAAGCAGTAATTTCATCAGAATTAATCATTCTCACAATAAAAGTTAGTAGACACCAATTCTTATTCTGGCTAGAACAGTTGTCTAACCATATCGTTATTTGTTTGGCATCTCTGTGTCTCTTCAAAAACGAATAAAAACAGCTTACGATGTCTTCTTTATCTCTCCCCGAAATACCCTCGTGCTACAAAACAGAATATGGTTTTGAAATTGATTTTGAACCAAGCGGTACAAAACTTTCATTGTAGGCAATTAGCCTCTTAATAAAAATTACTTTCTTGAAACTGTCCACCCTCGGCAACATAATAATTTTTTGCAAATCTGCAGAAACGCAAATAGAGTTTTCATCAAAATCCGTGCCCGATTGTGTCTGATAAAATTCTCTCGATTCACTAGCACGAACCTTATGCTTTTTCCAAGTAGAGCACGTTTGGCAATTATCTTGAACATTTTTTTTCGTCGTGGTCATGCAATTTGAACTCTTCACATTGTTCGCATTCTTCGTGCCCCAGCTGTGCGAAAGATATATTTTTTGCCTTCACACGCAAACGATATGATTCGTATGACACCTTACAATTAACATTTTTGGATTTAAAATCGTCGAACATCATGGAAACTGATATATCGCTAGGCAGATATCTTCGGTTTGGTGCGTGAGCACGTCTAAAAAATAAGAGTGTGATCATATTACAATTAGATAATTATGTTACAAATTAATAACTTACCTGTAATGAGATATTGATGGATGAAACGTCTCAATATGTTCATCTATTAGAGAGTAATCAATTCTCTTTTTAGCCGAATCGCAATGTCGACTCTTTTTGGGATTCATCTTATGTCTTGCAGTTTTTGACAACGTATTATGTAAAATTCGATCGTTGGATTTTTTATATCCTAAGGTTGTTAAAAAAAAGGTTTTGCACAATTGTACTCTCTCGCCGTTTTCATCGCTTAAAAAGTACTTAAAAGAATTGAGTTTTCTATAACTATCAGTCGTCCGACGTTTTGGATCTTGCCTAATGCATGAATTAAGCATAAAAGCCTTCCTCTGTTCATTAGTTAGAGTCCAAAAATTTGTATTTATTACAATCCTTTGATCTTCTGTAATATGACTAGAACATGCTCTTTTGCAACTGTTTACATCGCAGGCTGTCAGAACTTGATGGTTTTCTTTCAGTTTTTCTTTCTTCATATTTGTTTCTTCTATTTTAGTGTTGGTGTCAATTTTCCTTCTCTTTCTTGGGTTACCTGCTTTTGTGTAACCTTTGTCATTTAAATTAGTTGTTCTTTTTACTGCAGAGCTTACATTTGATGGCATTAATTCATCAATATGATCAACCAAGTTTTCTACAGGTGAAACGTCATGAATAGATATAACATTCAATGTCGAGGTAGATGGTAGACGGTGGAATATTTTCTATAAGCATACTGCTTGGCATTGTATCTTGTATTTTTACTTCATTATTTACAATTTTGCAGGAGCGATCAAGTTTTACAAATTCGCATTTATTGTTATTATCAAGTTCTGGGTCATAAGGAACCATATTTACTAAATTTGTAAATACACTTAAATCGTCGGTAATGCATTCATTTAATTTATCATTGGGATAAATTCCATCTTCTGTTATAATCGGTAAATTTAACAAGGCTTCTTTCGGTTCTTTAATCAATGAAGATGATTCACCAGATGGAATATTATCAACATTACAACTTGCAACACAAACTTCATTTTCGGTTGAAATCGATTTAGTTGACCAAAGATCATTTTGTTTTGGATCATTGGTTGGCTTATGAGAAATTGTTTCAATTTGTTCTTTAGTTACCAAAGATAATATGAACTTAGCTCTACTACTTGACATTTTACTGAAATAAATGTTTTGATAGATATTATAGAAGACTTGCATCAATAATGTTGATTTACCTTTTAATTATTATCACTAAAATAATTAAAACTTGAAATAACACTTGAATAAATAACAAACTTACAACTGAATGCACTCACACGGGCAAAGCAACAATAAGTAAAAAATTACTTGCGTATTATTAGTAATTTGCGTATTTAGCAATGATTGCTAATAAAAAAGGAGGTAAATGCAGTATACTAATTACAAACGCCGTATATGCAAATTCAAACAACTGATACCGCATTTTCAGCTAGTACCGTGCATATACTGCATTTTTACTTAGGAAATGTTGCATTTTTGAAAAGATACGATTTTAATTATGCTATTTTTTAATAAATCTAAAATAGATACAGCCTTTTCCTTCCGAAAACAAATAGAATAATATGCCAGAATACTAAAACCGCAAAAAAACAAAAATCCAATTTTTTGTAGATACCGCCTTTGATTTTAGCACGGCAGTATTGTGAACGATAAAAAAAAAAGTTGCGCAAAGTTGCGCCATTTTGTTTTA
Organism: Cantharis rufa; assembly: GCA_947369205.1. NCBI lineage: Eukaryota > Metazoa > Arthropoda > Insecta > Coleoptera > Cantharidae > Cantharis > Cantharis rufa. Next base: position 34,341,209 of record OX376304.1, read on the forward strand.
TCACGTATTTTGTAAAAAAAACGATGTTACTCTGAATTCACAAGATTCTTAAAAGTAACATTTGAAATATTGTATTACTAAATTCTCTGATTAAAAAAATGCTTTTGTACAAACCTAACCTCATAATATGAGAAACTTGCTGTGCAGGGGCGGATTCAAAGTTTTTTTCTGGGGAGGGCAGTAGTATCAGGTTCCATACAAATACTAAAATACAGATTTTACCATACAAATACAGATTTGTCAACATCAGAAGACACTGATGCATCTGTAAATTTATCATCTGACGATGAAGCTAACTATTTTTTGTAAACATATGCTTACGAAAAATAGTTCTTGTTCATTAGTGTACAAAAAAAAATTTATGTTTAATGTAACTTTGCAATTATTTATTTGTATATATCTTTGATATATCGAATTTTTTCGTGTATTTATAAAAAAATTATTATTCTTAATTATATTCGGTATTATGTCCGCCCTTATGAAAATAATTACTCTGATAGCAGATTTGAAATCAGCGACCCCGAAAACACGCAGATACCAATTTTCAAATTTATTATACTTTAATTTTTGACTTTTGTCCGCTATATTGGATCCGCCATTATGAAAATATCTATTCTGATAGCAGATTCGTAATCAGCGACCCCGAAAACCCTCAGATACCAATTTTAAAATTTATTATACTTCAATTTTCGACTTTTGTCCGCCATATTGGATGCACCATTATGAAAATAATTATTCTGATAACAGATTCGTAATCAGCGACCCCGAAAACCCCCAGATACCAATTTTAAAATTTATTATACGAGTACTTCAATTTTCGACTTTTGTCCGCCATATTGGATCTGCCATTATGAAAATAACTATTCTGATAGCAGATTCGTAATCAGCGACCCCGAAAACCCCCAGATACCAATTTTCAACTTGATTATAAAGGGTGTTTTTTTAGCTGCATGAGAACTCCAAAATGAAATAAAACATTAAAAACCTGACGGAATGTTTTGATTATAATTTTTTTAAGAAAGTACAGTTAAAGGCATTTATGATTTAAACATGACTTCCGTCATGTGACCACCACGACTAATGGTTACGAAGCGCATCCGTTCAGTCCAATTTTTGACCACTTTTTCCAATATTTCTGGCTTCATTTCATAAATGGCTTGCTGAATTAGCCTCCAATGCTTCTAGAGTTGTTGGTTTGTTAGCATAAACCATGGATTTAACATACCCCCAAAGAAAATAATCTGCAGGTGTCAAATCACACGATCTTGGAGGCCAATTGATAGGACCACGTTTTGAAATAATGTTGTCACCAAATTGTCCTTTCAATAAATTGATTATTTCGTTGGCTGTGTGGCACGTAGCACCATCCTGTTGAAACCATAAGTTGTCAATGTTTAGCTCTTGAAGTTTTGGAAACAAAAATTTATTTGAGCATGTGTCGATATCTCACACCATTCACCGTAACGGTTGCTCCTTCCTCATTTCGAAAGACATATGGACCAATGATAACGTTGGCGTGTATTCCACACCAAACAGTCAATTTTAATTGATGCAATGGAGTCTTAGAATGGACTGATAGAATTTTTTCTATCACCGCACGAATAGCCTGCTCGGTAGGTCGATTATATCGACCATAAAATGGGGGAACAGCTTTATAAGTTTCACGAATGGAGGAGGTCTGATTTTGAAAATAAATTTTCACTATTTGGCAGCGTTGTTCAAGTGTAAATTTTTTTATGATTAAATGCCAAACCTTGCTAAACACAAATGTCAAAAACCTGTTTCCATAGCAATCTTGATTCAATTGTTATCCCTATTGAAAGTTCTCATGTAGCTAAAAAAACACCCTTTACTTCAATTTTCGACTTTTGTCCGCCATATTGGATCCGCCATTGTGAAAATAACTATTCTGATGACAAATTCGTAATCAGCGACCCCGAAAACCCCCAGATACCAATTTTCAAATTTATTACTTCAAATTTCGACTTTTGGCCAGCTTTTTAGGATTTGGCCGCACTGTGCAGCAACTGGCTCAATAAGTCTAATGACGATATCTTCAACGGAACTGTTAGCTTTATATGGACCTCCAGGTTGTGCTCCAACATAAGTTTCGAGATTTAAGGTATGGGCGGTTTTTGCATCAACAAGAGAAAACACTTTAACTCCATATTTTGCTGGTTTGCTAGGGATATATTGTTTGAAAGAGCAACGTCCCCTAAATGCCAGCAGTTGTTCGTCTACAGTCAGATATTCACTTGGTGTGTATGCATTTTCAAAATTTGCTACCATAATTGTGAATACAGCTTATTTACTTATTTATTACAGCTTAATACAAATTAGCTTATAGCAGCTAATTTGTCAATTTATCGTAATTGTTCTCGATCTCTTATGTCGCCAAATCTCAAGCACTTAACAAGAAATCGAAATCTCTTGATGCTCATAGACAAATAACAAGCCTCAATTTCATTACCTTTGGAATTATCCCAAAGCTGATTAGCATTTTTTCTTGAACTTCTGAAGGTTCCAATCAAATAAAGAATTCCTATCAATGCTTTGATTTCGGTATTGTCAGTCGGTCCTGCATCTCTCTCCCGTTGAAATTTGTTGCGAAGTTTGTCTAAGTAAATGTTAGTACATGTTGTAATTTCACGAATAATTTGTTCACTCAAAAACAGTTCTAGACACTCTATTTCAAGTTTAGCATTGCAAGAGATAGCTTTAGGTCCTGGCAAATGCATTATAATATTATTATGTAACCGAGTACGAACATTTGTATTCGGCCTTACTTTTTTCCATTTTGTCACATTGTCTTTTCCAATAAAATATTTTCGTGGCATCGTTTCTTCAGGTTCTTCCTCGTCCATTTGTTCTGTGTCTGAAATATCTTCTTCACTAGCTGAATTGTGATCGCTTTCCTGTACGACGTCTTCTTCCATTTGATTTTCTTCTTCGTCTAGTTCAGAAAGTTCTTCCTCTGAGGCTGAACTAACTTCATCAAACCATCGTAAGAGTACATTTTCATCAGAAAATCTTGCTTTTTTCGGATTAGACATATTTATCGCAGAAGTGATAATTTGCCTACCAAATAAATACCTACTACTATTTGGTAATAAAGTAATATTTTATAGGCAAGGCTTACCTATAAAAAATCACCAATCCAAATTTGAAAATGTATTATAACAAATTTTAAGTAAACACGTTTTGTTTTACCGGGGTGGACACACAAGAATTAAAGGTAAACGGAAATAATTGAGGGGCTTAAAGCCATAGTGGTGTAAGTCATTTTCAACTCTTGATAGTCATACCAAGGGAAAACATTCTGAATTTTTTTTTTCAGAAAAAGACAGGCCTATAAATAACAAATGTTTGATTCGACTTTCCATGTAATAATTTAATTTGAGAATTTATTTTAGAGTTTCTAATAAATCTTTTGTTTCTCAAATTAAGGTTAATGTGACTTACGGCCGGATTCATAGACAAGTATTAAGTGCTAAGTAAGGCAAATCGGACTGCATTTGTTTTTATTGCAACCTTATTTACTCGGTTGATAAGGATCAATTTTAAAAGGGGCGTTCTAAGTATAAGTAAGGCATCGTCTATGAATCCGGGCGTTACACCACTATGGCTTTAACCCCCTCAATTATAAAGTACGGTTGCATTATGTCTATTTTTATAAAGGACAAACTCGAGATAAATAAATTACTAGACTGCAAAAACTATAATGCGAGTGGGCGCGTGGATTACATATGCACTCCAGTGCATTTCAATATTTTGTTCAATCCTGCTATTGAAACATGTCGTTTCTTACTTTACGCAACTAGAAACCTTTTGTTTTACTCACTCAAATTATTTCTAAGGTAACGAGTGGGCAAAAGAATTTTCACCCACTAGTGAGTGGAAAAATGCAGTCGTTCATTGTTTTTGTTTATGCAAACTATAGCAACGCAAGCTGCCGTCGATGTTGATTTGCCTACGTATTTTTATATTTTGAAACCAAAGCTAACTTTTTTCTGAATTATTTTGCGCGCAAAGTGCGCTCTATTGATCTAGAATTTTGCATAAGGCTTTCTACCACAAATTCCTGGGGAGGTGAGTACGAGCAAGGGGGGTAAATTTTTTGCTTAGTTTTTCGATAATTCGAGCACCGTTTTCGAGTTTATAGCAAATTGAAAATCTCAAATTTAATTATTGATGACACGAATTATAATAAATTATATTTTCATAAATATTTTTGATTTATAAGTGCAGGATTAAAAAAAACATCACTCGTGGAGAAACCCTTTCGCTCATTTATTTGCGTCTGCACACTCACCTAACGGCTCGCGTGCAAAACTCGCAAATGCGTGAGAGAATCATTCGGTTTCTCCACTAGTAATGTAATATACTATTTTTGCGAATGCCTCGGTCATAAAAAATTTTATTTGGCTAAATGGTCATGTAGATTCATGTTTTTTAGGAAGGTACTGAAAAGGTTGTTGACGTATTTGTACCAAAATAAAAATGCCGTAGAAAAAACCGACCCTGGATTACTATGTAATCCACGCGCCTATGGAAGGGAAAGTAAAACAATTTGAAGTAAAGTTGTTATGCATTTCTGAAAAATATTAATGTAGTTATATAATAGCTAAAATAGAATAGCTTCTATTTTAAAAATTTAATACAATTTTAATTACATTTAACATGCTTTTGATTTCATTGAAATTTTCTATATTACTGCCAAATGTTGTTTTGTCACTCATAAATGTTATTAATGTATTAATAGGCTCACGAAGCATCTCGATAACGTTGTTGATAATCAGTGGTGTGATGTACTTTTTAAAATATAACATAACGTAAATACGTTATGTTATATGAGCTTGTTCTCTTTCTAACTTAAACATTTCTGTATAGCGTTGTCCTTATTATTTACTTTATAACATAACGTACTCGTTTTTTTTTTTTTTTAATATTTTAATACTGGTTCAACAATACAATTTGTTTTTTTTTCACAGTAGCGTTAGTATTATTTTAATAACTTACATTATATTATTGGAAAAAAGATTAACATCCATGAGCACCAATTTAGTTGTTAATAAATGTCTATTGGCATTTTTCTCTTTAAACGCATGTGTATGTTTTTGTCACCTATTTTATAGTATGTGGCTCCTTCGCTCGTATTCATCCTGTTGTAAAATTGTGTGGTTGATTTCCTGATATACTCATGGATGGTCTGCATCTGTAGCTCTTCGTGTAATTGATCGTTACGAATAAACCATGGAGCGCCCACCGATATTCGAAGAACTTTATTTTGAAAGACCTGGAGCTTTTTTAATTTGGTTGAGGATGCATTTCCCCATACTTCACATCCATACATCAAAAGTGGACGTAATAATGATTTGTAAAGTACTAAAGCGCACTTAATTCGCAAGGGTGATCTACGGTTTAGGATTGGATAAAGTTGAACTAGTCTTGCATAGGTCTGCTGTAGTTTTGTGTTAATATGATGTTTCCAAGTCAATCGATAGTCCAGATGAATTCCTAAGTATTTCACTGCTCTATCCTTAGGGTTCCAGTCGATTGTTTTGTTGTTAATACTGATTTTGGGTGATGATTCGTCAAATCGTTTTAGTGTGAATATTTTTACTTTGCATTTAGTTTCGTTTAATTTAATGTTCCATTGGGTGAACCACTCGTATAAGATGTTTATTGCGGATTGTAGTCTTGTGATTGCTTCGAGAAGAGACCAATCTTGGGTTATTACTGCTGTATCATCTGCGAACATTGCGAGATCAGCATTAATTTCGGGTAAGTTACTCATAAAGATGTTGAACAATATTGGACCCAAGATGCTACCTTGTGGAACGCCTGCTGCAATAGGTTTGTGAGAAGATCTGGTGTTATTTATGTTAACATGGAAACTTCTATTTTCCAAAAATGAGAACAATATCGTCTTGATGTATGTAGGAATGTCCAGTTGGAGAAGCTTGTATTTTAATCCGTCGTGCCATACACGGTCAAATGCTTGAGCGATATCTAAAAATGCTACTGTGCTATATTGCTTGGATTCATAACCTCTTTCAATTAATTCTATTATTCTGGCAAGTTGTTGGTTTGCACTGTGGCCCTTTCGAAATCCAAACTGATAGTGTGGGATGATATTTCTTTCACTTAAGGCGTCATTAAGTCGAGACAGAATTATTTTTTCAAGTATCTTGGATAATGTACATAGCAAGCTGATTGGGCGATAACTTTCAGGATTTGTCTTGTTTTTTCCTGGTTTATGAAATAGGAGTATTTCAGCGTGTTTCCAGTTCGTGGGAAAGTAACCTTTCTGAAGACATGCATTAAAAAGTGACGTCAAGAATGCGAGGAATTTTTTGGTTATGTGTTTGAGAACAATGTTGGGTATTTGATCAGGACCAGGCGATTTCTTTATAGGAAGGGACTTTATAATTTGTTTGATTTCGGTAGGAGATGTGGGTTTAATTTTATCAGGAAAAAGAGGAATTTTTGCTAAATTGGTTATTTCACTAGTAGTATTATTATTTTGTATTAAATGTGGTGTGAAGACATTCATAAGATGGTTTGAGAATATTTCGCTTTTTTCTGAGTCTGTATAATACACATGATTGTTTGTAGTTATTGGGGATATCGTTTCTTTTTTCCTTAAAATTCTTTTGGTCGTTTTCCACATTCCTGGGTCATTGGGCTTAAGTTCTTCAATATGTTGGCTGAACACTTGTAGTCGTAGTTTGTCCAGTTTGTTTTTGATTTGATGTGTTAATCTATTAAGAACGTTTTTAGTTTGTGCATCACGGGTTCGCATATATTCTCTTCTTGCACGACTTTTTTGTTTAATTAAGTCAAGTATGTCGTTAGGTGTTTTAATAACGTTTAAATTACATTTGTTCTGTGGGTTTGGTTTTGTTGATTTCTTAACGGAGTCAATAAGATTGGCGGTGTAATTTTTAATTTGAAGGTCGATGTCTTCTTTGCTGTTTATTTTGATGCATTTAATTTCTTTATCAAGAATATTTTGAAATTCTTTCCAGTCTACTTTACCATTGATTAGACGTTCAGCATTTGGTATATAATATGGAGTGCTATTAAAATGTAGTAGGATTGGTAAGTGATCGGAATCGAGCTCAGCAACAACCGTTTGTGTTAATGTTTTCTTGAAGTTTTTGGCTATTACAATATCAAGAGTGTCGGGTAAATGGTCGTTTCGGTAAGGATAGTATGTGTATTCTTCGGGAGCTAAGACTTCTATTCCTTCTTCTGTCGTTATTTGGTATAATTTAACTCCTGATGGATTACTTGTTCTGCATCCCCATATTTGGTTTTTACTATTTAAGTCTCCGATTAAGAGTGTTGGGGTATTATTAAAAAAAATTTCTCTCAAGTCTTGATTAAGAAGAGCTTTGTTGGGTTGTTTATATGCGCTTATTATGTTCAGCAAGCTATTATCTGAAAGCTTTAGTTGGACACCAGTTACTTCCAAATTTGTGCATTTAAATTTCATTAGCCCACAGTGACTGACGTTGTATTTAATAAGAATAGCAACTCCACCAGAGGCATGATTTGTGATACGATCTGATCTGTATATGTAGTAACCAGGAATTTTGAATGGTAAATTTTCGATTAAGTGTGTCTCCGAGATGCATGCTATTGATACATTATGCCTCTGTAAGAAATCAATTAATTGTGATCGCTGGATTTTAATACCGTTTGCGTTCCAATTTAGTATTGTTAATTTTTGGAGAAAAATATGATTATTTTTGGTCCTGTCCTTGGAACAGTTGAGGAATAATTTGATTAAGGAAGAACGTTTTAATTTGGTCTATGAAAGGAGTTATTAAATTAGCTAGGAAACTTAAAATAGAATCGACTATTGATGATGAAGCTGATTGAGATGTCGAGGAGTTGGGACGGATGTTATTTGTTGCTGCTTTGGCATAAGTATGCGGTAGATTTTGATGAGCTGGTGGTGGTATTTGCGAATATTGTCTATTATTACTTCTTGTTGGAGGTGCGCTATTGGGTTTAGGACGGTGTTGTTGGTTTTGAATTTCAATGTGGTGTTTGCACCCTCTATAGTTTGCTGGATGGTGTTCACCGCAGTTTACGCAGGTTGGTGGAGTGTCTGTTGTTTTTTTACAATCTCTATAAGAATGATTACCAGTACATTTCACGCATCTGTACTCCATTTGGCAGTAGTTGTGAGTGTGGCCGTATCTCTGGCATCGATGGCATTGTGGAATGTTGTGGTTAACTCGTCTTGGTTCCACTGTTACAATAGAATAATCTAGTTTTTCTAATTTAAAGATTTCTCTTGATTTATCGTTATCTATCAATTCGATAGCTACTGTTTGTGTAGGCTCGCGGTATTTATTGAGTAGTCTGGTGGTTTTAGTGACGGGGTATTGAAGTTGTTGCAGATAGTCGTGAATTTCGTCGTTGGTTAGCGATAAAGGTATGTGTTTTATTACGACAGATAAAGACTTGTTAGTTGGATCCTGATAAGTGTAATTGTGGATTCCGTTTTCTTTGTAATATTTGGTTAGTTCTCTGTAATTTTCAATTTGTGTGAGATTAACTCGAATTCGGTTTTGACTAGCTGTAGTTGTAAAACTTCCTTTACTTATCTTTTTGATACCGGATACAATTTCGTTGTAATTATTTTGTGATGATAGGAAAATTGGTGGAATTTTAATTGCGGGTTTAGTTGGTTGAATTGTGGTGTTTTGGGAAGTTGAAGAATTGACGTCACTTACCTCGTCGTTTAAGTTTGATAAAGGGTAGTACTTGTTTTGTTGTAGTAGGTGTTGCTGGGAGTTCCAGTGATAACGTTTTTGTGGAGCATCTGCTTGAGGTGATCTATCTTCATTTTTTCGTTTGTTTGAACTATCGGTATCTTCAATGTTATGTTCAATAGTGAGATCCATGCTTGATGTTTTTCCTTTTTCCATGCTTAAAAGGCAACACTATAAAGTGCGCCATAAGCTAAAATTTGGGGAAAAAAAAAAACACCCCGGATAAGTGATTATAACGTTTTTAAATGCGATAATTTAATAAATAGCAAAACTATTAATAAATTCAATGCGTTTGTGGTTTGTCGATAACAGAGTTCAAGTCCGCACGTCTACACAATGCAAACACTCGATCGCGAATCAACGTACTCGTTATGTTATATTTTAAAAGTACATCACACCACTGAATAAATTGAACATTATTTCTGGGAAGACTGAAATCGCTATATAATTTTGTACAAAAATTTAAAGCCGAGTTTTTAATGTTTTGTTTAAACAATACTAAATTTGAAAAATTATTTGCATTCGGATTTTCCGATAATATAATATCGTCATTATTTGTGACGTTTACAGTTCGACCACACTAGAAAGGTTTCTGAAGGGGCGTGGCTAGCGCTGGTGTATTTAAATTTGTACACTCAAAAGAAAATTAAAGTGAATTCTAACCTAAAAAAGTACTTACCAAATAATGTTTAATTAAATCGATTTATTAAATATAGCTATGAAGATTTGTTCTAAAAAGAACACTTTTCTGTAGACAATAAAGCTCAAATATGAATAACACGAAAACGAACAAGACAAAAAACCAGCACTATGACAATTTGACACACAATGATTTGTAACTTTTACAACAGAATGTACTTGAGAAATAACTCGATGTTCATTGGTTCGTTCAAATTTTTATAAAATTAGTTGACATATTTTCCGGGGTTTTTCTTAGCATGGTAGCACTGTATTTCTTTCTCGTTATTATATTCGAAATTCTTATTAAAATTTATATTTGCCATCGGATATTCATCAGAATTCGTTTTATTAGCCTTCTTATTTATTTTAACATGTTTAGGGTGTTTGCTTAAAATATGCTTTTTAAATGAATTCAAATTTTGAAAAGACCTGCAACATGCCTTACTGTCTTCTTTGCAATTTAAAATTACCTCGGATGAATAATTATGTCGTATTCGAATGTGTTTTAAGAACACTTTTATACAATTAAATTTCATTGTGGACAAGGGACATTTAATAATAATAATAATAATAATAATACTTTATTTTCCAACAGGTAACCCCAATAATAGGAAAAACAAAAACAAGTAGATAAATAACTAACTGGAAAGAAAAAACAATAACAATTTTAAAATTACATAGCAAAGAAAATCGGAGATTATGTCCGAGATTTTAAGTATTCGTATATGCTATTTCTTGTTTTGATGGGTCCATTGCATCTAATATCACATATTTCCATAATTTTATTTGTGTTTTCACACATTGTGGTAATAGGACTTTTCTTCATTACATTTGTTCTGTAGTGTCCTATGTAAAAAATTTCATTGTTTCTTCTACCTTCCCTGGGTGGAACATATTTGATGTTTTTAACTAATTCGTCACAGTCCACTTGGCAATTTAATAATTTTTGTAAGAATAAAACGGATGTTACGAACCTTCGATTTTCAAGGGATTGACAATTGTTCATTCTCAGTAACTGTTCATGGTTGAAACCTCATTCTGGATATACCCCGCTAGTCTTCAAGTGAAGGTACTTAAGGAATCGTCGTTGTACCGATTCGAGTAAATCTTTATGTACCTGGTATATGGGAGCCCACACAATAGAGCCATACTCCAACGTGCTCCTGACATGGGCATAATATAAAATTTTGATACTGTCAAGATTGGAGAAATCTCGACAGCTACGAATAACAAATCCCAATGTTCTGAAGGCTTTTGTGACCGTTTGTTCAATATGCTTACCAAAATTGAGTTGCGTATCAAATAAGATACCCAAGTCTTTGAATTCGCTGCAACGATTGATGTTTGTGTCGTTGATTTTGTATATGTATTCGATCGGGTTTGACTTATTTGTGTATGTCATGATGTTGCACTTTTCAATATTTAAATTCAGCTTGTTGTTATGGCACCAAATTACAACAGTTTCAATATCTCTTTGAAGTTCCTGGCAATCTTCAATTCCTAATATTGACCGAAACACTTTCATGTCATCCGCATAGATCAGGACACGACTCTTGATCGCATTGACGATGTCGTTAATAAATATTATGAATAAGAGTTGGCCAAGGTTGGACCCTTGTGGAACTCCTGAAGATGGTGTGAATACGCTAGACTTGTGACCCATGTATTCAACAAATTGTTGCCTATTATACAGGTAGGATTCCAATAGCATTATTAATTCTTGAGAAATGTTAAATAGCCTCAATTTATTGATGAGAATGTGCAGATCAATTTGATCAAAGGCTAAAGTCGGTATATATCACATCAACCTGAAGTCTGTCGTCAACTTTGGCTGCTATACGTATTGCGTGAAACATGCTAGGTTCGTCACGGTAGATCTACCCTTCATAAATCCGTGCTGTACTGGAATAATTCTGTTTTCTACATGATCTACGTATTCTACGCATGATTCTACGTATAACCGCCTGCATAATATTGTTTCAAATAGCTTCGAGAAGTTGCAAAGAATAGAAACATGTAGTTATTTTTTATTAGACTCTCACATATTTGTGGTGTTACAGTTGGGTGGGGGAACAATACCAACCACCTAACTAATAAATTAATGTACATAATTTTTTTTTTTAATTTACATAAATAATTTTGAAAGTGGTTTAGTAATAAAAGTATAAAATTAGTTAATGTTGATTTAAAAATTTTCTAACTATACGACAAGTTGCCAAAACAGTTGCTTTTTGTATATTTTCAAATAATTTTGATGTTAAATCTAAACTTAATAAATGTCTCTCCATATTGCACGATACTATACCAGTAGCAGATATTACTATTGGCACAATTTTGACCTTTTTGAGACTCCATACAGCCGTCATTTCCATTGCCAAATCCTCATATTTACGTATTTTTTCTTTTTCGGTGGATAATACGTTTTTAGACAGAGGCACTGCAACATCAATAAGAATTGCAGATTTGTCATCTTTATTTATAATAAAAATGTCAGGCCTATTGTGATTGATATGTCGATCTGTTAAAATTGATCTGTCCCAGTAAAGGGTTGTATGATTGTTTTCCAAAACAGGTTCCGGCATGTATTTATGATAAGGGTTAACATTGACCAATAAGTTAAATTTAAGTGCGATCTGTTGTGAATGTGTTGTGAATGCCATTCATCTTGAATGGCACACAGGAATCCTTCCGTCTCGGGATACAGTATGCCTTTCTTTAGCCAATCTATTGACATCTTCTTGTCTATATTTTCTGAATCCAAAATTGTCGGATGCTTACCGTGGAGTACTTTATTTTTCCAATTAATTTTCAATTTCAAATTTTCTTCACAATTTAAATTTAGCTTTTTAAGATTAAGAGCGGTAAAGTTATTATCTAAATTAATTATATCCAAAATAAACTGAGAGTTAAAAGAATAAAAATAATTACGTAATAATTGAGTTTGTGATTTACAAAAATTAAACAAATTTATTAATCCACGTCCCCCTTCCTTTCTTTTTAAATATAATCTTTCTACCACTGATTTTGGATGTAAGCATCTGTATTTATAAAGAAACTTTCGGGTTAAAGTGTCCATGGCATTTAAATCTGTGTTTGACCATTTTAGTATTCCGAAAAAATATTATAATGTCGGCACCGCCAAAGTGTTGATGGCCGAAATCAAGTTACCAGAATTTAGTTTTCTTTTTAAAATTAATTTTATTCTGTTGATGTATTTTTCTTTGAAGTCATTTTTTAAAAGAGTGTGGTCCAAAACAAAATTTTGTTTTACACCTAAATATTTGTAAAATTCGTTTGGAAGTAACTGTGGAATTTCGTTTATAATATTTGCATTTAAAACTATAGCACCTTTCACTACATTAATTTTAGCACATTTTTCAAAGCCAAATTCCATGGGAATGTCATTACTGAATAATTTAGTAGTTTCTATTAAGCTATCCAATTGAGCATCATTGCCAGAATATAATTTCAAGTCATCCATATATAGTAAATGTGATATGGTGTTCTTTTTGAAATTTAATTTAAATCCAGCTTTAGAGTCGTCCAGTAATGTCAATAATGGATTCAACGCAAGGCAAAACCAAAGCGGGCTCAAGGAGTCGCCTTGGAAAATTCCACACTTAATTTTAATGTTATCCAAATAAGTTTTTCCTTTAAAAACTACTGTGTTCCATTTGGACATCACTGTTATAAACTTTTAAAATTTCGATCATCCAGTCATGTGGTACAGAGTCATATGCTTTTTTGTAATCAATATAACACATTTTTAAATTTCTTTTGTTGGAATGCGCCAGTTTTGTGGCTATTGTATCAATGATTAACTGTTCTTTGCATCCTTTCGAATTTTTAGCGCAGCCTTTCTGTTGAAAGTTCATAATATTGTTTGCTGAGCAATGACTTATTATTATTATTATTAAAATCGAAACTTATTACTTTGTTTTTAGTATCGTTGTAAAGTTTATTCAATTCCTCAACCATTCGTCAAGCAAACCTTTGATGTATCTCTTACCTCTTCTGAGCTATAACCGAAATAAAGAAAATTAGATGTTGGTTCCAAATCCGACCATCTGGTGCCAAATCCGACCCTTACCTGTTTTAAATCCTACCCCTTGTTATGAGGGCCTTACATGTAAACTTATTTAATGCCGACGACTTGCTCAGCGGATGAAAATGGGCGTGGTCTACTCTTAGAATGGTTAACACAATTAAAACAACATAAATTTTTATAAATAGTTTAATTTCTCCCATTGACTTTGATTAAATGAGCAAGGTCACACAATACAAAGAAGCAAAATAACATAGACAAACAATAATCAACACAGCAATTATTTATGTAGGTAACTATTACCAAATCCGTTATAACGCAATATTATGATAACGACATCATGAAAGGGCCTAATCCTTAATTGTAAAATACAATAAAATCTCTAAATATACTGTTTAAGACAGTATGACGCCTTGTCAAGGGGGCAGCAAAATCCCCTCTTGACCTAGATTTACTTAAAGTTACGGAGGCGTTGATGTCCTCTCAGTGAGAACAACTAAATTCCAAGGGGGTGGCAAGATCCCCTCTTGGCAACGAGTTATTCCATAACCCGAACATAGCTATTTCTTTAAGTAAATAATACAGACAAAAACTGCACTAGTCCTCATGGATTGAGCTGCGTATAAAGCTTATCAAATATACGTATAACACCAGTTCGTGTTAAACTGCGAAGAATATGAGATAACAAACATGAATTTATTGAAACACATATAACAACATGAAAACTACGTTGTTACCGACCTGAAAGGTCCACAGAATTTGTGCACGCAGCACCTTGAAAGCGTCCTAAATTACAACAACGATACCTGGCTACATCTTTAATTCCCATTGTTAGACGCAGGCGTCCATTGAGGTAGTTGTTTTTGAAGCAGCATTCGGCGTCATGCAGTTCGGAAGCTCCAACTGAATTCTTGAGGTAGAAACCCGACGTCCAAAATGATATCTCATTACGACAACAACAAACATCACTTAAATATACCCAGCGGCATTATTTATTTCACCACTAGATTTCAAACTTCAAACTAATTCGAAAAGTTCGAAACAAAATCGCAAGATCAAGAATAAAGTTCAAATTTAATTATTCCCGCCAGCAAAATGGTTGTCGCACATTATTTCAACTGCTGACATTCGCCGGACAACATTTCCGCTACGAATAAGGTAGAATATCGCATGGCACGCGTCACCAACAATAATTTCTCAATTCTTTCAACATTTCGTTCCCCAAAAACTTTCGCAAACGATAAACGCGTGACTAGAATTTCCACTCATGGAAAACGGACACTTTTCACAAATATTTTTATTAACTAAATTAACATGACAAATTTTAATTATCCGGTAAACTAAACATGACTTCCTCTCTACTCGCTTACCCGCCAGAAGTACTCGTAGTGCCATCGTCTCCCTTTCCGCTCGACCCAAACACGCTCTGCGCGGACGATTGCGCGGTGTCTAGCTGACCAGAACACAGAAAAACCATCGGCGTCACACCCTCCATTTTTATCACATTTTCAATTTTAAAATCTTTAATTTTAAAACAAAATTAAAAACTAATCAATTTTCAATGTAAACTAGAACTTATTTTAACAAAAATTATATAAAAAATGAAAATTAAAAAAAAAATTTTTTCTTTAAAATTATGAAAAAAGAAAAATTATGTGAAATGCACAATTACACAAAATTACAAAAAACCACTTTGCTGAATTTTATGAATGAATCAATTATTATGAACCATAACCATAACCGCACCATAGCTGGAGGTCGGATTTAGACCACACTACTTTTTAGCAATTAAACCGTGTTTACATATAAAACACGCAATCAGTCATTGAATAAATTTTATTTTCAAAAACACTGAGACGATATTGTTTGAAATTACTTACCTTTATTTGGCGATCAATAAATCATAAACAAAATTATCACAAATTTTAAACTAATTAAAAATTAATAACACACACTATGAAAACATAAAGTTAACTGTAACAAATCTAAATGCTACCTGCAATGTATACAATCTTTAACCTACCTATGACTAATTCATGGGGCCCATAATGAGATAGTTTCTAATTGAATTTGTGTCGGCGTTTTCGAAATATGCATGGAGGTCGGATTTGGAACCCCGGTCGGTTTTAGACCATCCTCCCCTAAGCCTATTTTGTCTTTCTTAATTTTGCTGTTTTGCAAAGAGTGCGAAGTATCATCTTTCTTCGTTAATCCAATATTTTCTTTAATGAGAAATTAATATCTTCGTCCTCATACTTGTTGAAAAGTTGGAAGGATGAGATGTAATTTTATTACGAGTTAATTAAGAACACTGAACTATATCTTGTTTAATGACTTTTTATTAGGTCTACACTGTCCTACAACAATATGACACATTCAGTTTTTCATAAGATACTACCAACAGTACCTAACTATATATTTATGGTTACCACTAGGTGTAGTAACCTTATCGAGATATACATGGTAATTCAACAATACTGTGGCTGAGCGCCCATCTTTGACGCGCAGATATTGAGTCTACAGCTAGGTTATCTGTCAACTCATTGCTAGCATCAGCATTGATGGTCTGTTCTAGTGTCAGGTCAACGGGTGATCGAGCGAAATTAGCATTGGTTCTTTTGATTCCAAAAGCACCTCGACGAAATTCTGCTACCAAAGGCGAATTGTTATGATACATTTCCATTAAATTGCTTAAGTATAATAGGGTCCGTCGGGTATAGTTAGGTTGGTTAAGGGCAAACAAGAAATCAGCCACGTTAAAAAGTGAGTCCATGTACAATTCCAAGTTACTGGTGCGGATGCTTCTTGAAAAGCGATGAAATAAATTAATTATCTCACAATACTGATAATAGAATTGAGCAGTTTTCCCTCTTTCATCTAACAAAGTCTGCCTGCAGAATTCTTTATACCCATTAACAATACAATTTAATAAATCCGGTAATTCGATTTTCTCGTTGATGTCACACGCATTCTGATTTGATGCATCCCGTATTTGTGCTTCTAATAAGTCATCCAACGTCTCAGGAGATATATTACTTATGGCTAAAAATTGCTCAAAATGTAATATTTTCAATGCAGCAGCGGTGAGTGGATGTAAACGTTTACATCGGTTGCAATGCTTACTGTCTAAAAAGCTGTTCATCGATCCTCCGGCTAATACTTCTGCTTGAACCAGTATTTCCACTAATCCACTGCAATCTATATATTTCGCGATCGCTTTGAAAAAAGCCATTTCCATGTGAAACGCTCCCAAATTCACAAAAATACTGTCAAATTTCGGTTTCTCCTTATCTTGAATTTGCATTGCCATTTTTGCTATAGCTAAATCATACGTCACAATTATTTGCTCCTGTTGACATTTTTCAGCAATTTCCTTTGCCATGATTAGTGTTTCATTCACTATTGCACTTATGCAATTCGTCTTGCAAACGTCTTAACGTTGGCTAAGAATTTATTGGAGGCAAATACTCGATATTCTGCTTTTCACTGTCATCAGCTAACATCATATAATTATATAACCCAACCACATGGGAACAGAATCTACTCGTGATAATGACATTACCCACAATAAATCTTTATTCGTTGCTATTTCTGTTGCACCTTTACAACATACTTCCATAGTGTCAATAAACGAATCTACGGTAGGCAGCTGGAAACTGGTTTTTGGTTTAGAATAATAGGGTCGAATCTCTCGTGTCATTTCATTGAAACGTCTTCTTTTACATAACGGTCCTTGTTCATCTTCATTGATATCAACTAGTGGTGTTGATGAAGTTGTAGCTACAAGTTTAACAAAATCATAAGCTTCAGCACTAAAAAATTGATAAATAATTCCAACAGTGTCGTGCATAGTGTCTTTTCCGGAAGTGGTGTCAACGAAGCGGTCAAAATTATCGAACGCTACATGAGTACTGAGTTCACTCGTTGCAGTGATGCCTGTTGGTATTACGGTGCTACGTTGGATTGACGTATAAGTCATTTCAGTTTCCAGTTCTTCTGCCAAATTGTATCTTTTGTATGGCCATATCTATTAAGCATTGTTATAACTTGTCGAGAGTTAGTTAGAGATTTAATTGCCAGTCCAAGAGTTAAGTTTTTCGTTGGCTTACATCTTCCGTTAGTAACTGCATATATTATGTCACTACATATGGATGTTATTTTAATCATGAGTTGGTTATCATTTTCTTCGCAAACGTTAGGTCCTTGAATAAGGTATCGCATAAAATCTAATAAGTTTTTAGGAATTTCACATTCTCCTCGAACGACGTCATCAGCAGTTAAATGTGTAGGGAGAGGATGAGAATCAATGTTCTTGATGCAGCTTCTCAAATAATATGCCACATCATCCAATTTATGCTCACTTTTTGTTTCCAAAAACTTTGAGTTATTTACCATAACTGAAATATCGGTGTCGGTTTTGTAGATAATTTTGTGTTTGCGTGATCCAGTAGATGCTTCAATTGTAACACGGCCACGAAATTTTTTCAGCAATTTTTTTGCAACATTTCAGGTCGGTAATTTTGGATTCCTTCAAAATTTACTTCATTCTCTCAGAATTCCAATAGTAAAGCTTGGTATCTTAAAAATAATTGATTAAAATACAAAACTTTGTTATTTTCAATTATTTCATTTGTAATGAAATTTCTTATTGATTCAAAAGCCAATTTATGTAGATGACGATATTTTCTCTGATGACAATCAGCATGTTCTTTGGTGGTCCGCTTCTCTTTTACCTGATATAGTGCGTATAAGTGATGATAAGCAACAGTTTGGTTTTGAAGCTTCGAAAGGATCTCCAAATCATAACGTATAATCAAACTGTTTAGCCATATTTTTAATTAGTTGAACAAGTTTTTCACTCTCAGGGATTCTGAGATTTTGTCTCTGCTTTCCACATCTTTTTTGTATGCAGTTGCAAAAGAGGCATGTAATTGTGTTACGTGTTGATGCAATTGATGTTAAGTGCTCCTGAAACAATCAAAATCATTGTATAAATAAGAAGTCACAGAAAAAAAAGTTTTTGAGTACAGAAATAAATCGATGAAGAATTTATTATTTTCTAAATATTTTCTTACCACGTCAACATTCGCAGAAATAGTATTAACATTACTTTCTTCACCTTCAGTAACTGTTGTACGGGCAAGGGCACTAGAATCCAGACATTGTGGTTCTTCATCAGCGACAGAAGTATTAACGTGCTTCTATACTCTATTCATTTTTCACATACAGCTGAGAATAACTAATACATGCAGTTTGCACGTGATATATTGGGAGGAGCTTTACACGGTTAATGGTGAGCAGGGACGAAGACAGGTTGCCTTGTATTTTTAACGTATAAAATATAAATACTTTTATTTACAACAACAAAAAACTTTAAGTACGGACAGTATATGGGATTGTCTTGACCATTACCTACATCCAATTGCAACTGCAGTTGCAAGAAATATGATCCGATCACGTGCTTATCACGCACTGATCACTGTTTACTTCAGCTGCATGTGAGAAATGAATAGAGTATAGAAGTAATTTTTATTATGAAATGAAAATGATATATAATCTATATAATATATAATATATAAAAGAGTTTTATATAAAAAAATATATAAAAAAGTTTTAATGTGACAAAAAAAGAACGCAAAAATCATATATTTAATTGGCTAGTAGTAAATAGTAGTAAAGGCAGTTAAGGCAGTAAAGCTAGTTAATCACTAAAAATTTAAATTTTAATTAATTGATTGCTGGATATGAGCTGATAAATAAAAAAGAAAATAATTAGGATCAGAGCCGATTTATCCATTAGGCAAGAAAGGTAGCTGCCTAGGGCGGCAGTCTTTTGGGGGGCGGCAAAAATACTAATTAATTCAAATAAAAAATGTAACATAAATAGAAACTGCTGCGGCCGAAAAGGCCGAAGCCAGAAAAAGAATAAAATACAGCGTTTTGTCAAACGATTACTTATTCATTCCTATCGCGATAGACACCCTTGGCCCTCAAGGTCCCAGTGCGCGGTCTTTCATCAAAGACATCAGCCAGAAGCTAATCGAAGCCACTGGGAATCCCAAAGTAGGATCTTGGTTCAAAGAAAGACTCTCAATCGCGATTCAGCTAGGAAATGCCATCAGTGTGATGGGAACTCATTGCACTGATGACACTTTCTCGTTGAATTGCGAGAATTAAGCATTCGCATCTGTGTAAACTTAAGTTTTTAATTTTCCTTGTTTGAATCATTTTATGTATTGAACGTTTATTAAAGTTTAATTGTTATCATAAATAGAAACTTGATTGTAAATTGTACTTATTTAAAAATCATATTTTATTATGTAGAAAACAAACAATTTTTAAGTGCCGCATAGTAATGCAAGAGAATAAAGAATAAAAATAAACGAAGAGCAAAAAAATGTCTACTGTTTAAAGCCCGTTTTAGACGATCAATAATTACCACCATACCAAATTTGGTCGTAATTGGTTGGATGGTTCGGAAGCAAATCGATCGGCAAAATTTGACGACCGACAGACAGACCGACACAGAAATTTTTATTTTACTTTTTGCAGATCTTTACGTTTCTGAACACGGTGATCTCGAAAATGCAAAAAAAAAGTTGAAATTTTTTTTCGATTACCATACCTCCAATTTTTTTAAAAATTGATTGGAGGTAAAAAATTATTCTATAAGATTTTATGATTTACTTATATACGTATGAGCCAGAGAAAATTTGCTCTCAAATATTTTATGATATTTTATCAGTAGTTCACTAACTCATAGATTCTCATAAAAGTATTACTTCTTTGTCGTTATGAGATTTTATGAGCAATTATATTAATTACTAATATTTATAGGATTTCATGAGAACTTCGAGATTAAATCTCAAGTAGCATTTCTATGCCATTTTATGTGGAAAATCGAAAGAAAAGTAGCTCATAAGAAGTTATCGACAACTTATATAGAAATGATAAGCAGTATTGCAATTGAAATTCTTATGATTATTTATGAGTATTTCCGTGGACAAATACACATCAAAATGTACTGAAACTTATCATATTCTATACGTTAAAAAGGCCCGGAATCCGGTATAGAATCTCATAAAATATCATTTTCAGATCAATTTACAAGAGATTTTAATTTTATGATGTACAGTTACTAAAAAATTGTTATTCAGTTATATTTATTTAAAAAACTAAAGATTTGAAATGTCTAATTAAAAAAAAATTTTTTTTTGAATTATTGGATTATATAATCGTGTATTAAAATGATAAAATCCAGTAATTTATACTGGACCCAGGCATCCGTTCAAATTGTTTTGCGAACTAATTTTTGGTAATTAATAATAAATATAAAAAGAATTAAAATGTTATCAAACAAAAATTCATCTAAGCAACTTACGATGTAAGTATTTGCAAAGTGCATGAATTGATAACAAACCTCTAGCACTTCTATTTCCTTGCATATACTTACTTGCATCATAAGTTGCTTAGGTGAATTTTTGTTTGATAACATTTTAATTCTTTTTTTTATTATTAATTACGCGTTCCAGCGCGCGGGCCAGGATTGTGTGTGTAAAGGCACCTATTAGACAAAAGCGCGTCGGACTGTGTGTCAAGTGCAGCATTGTTACATATTGTTCGTTATTATTCGTATTTATTCTTTATTAGTTTGGTTATAAGTGAAAAATGTTTGCTTATGTTAAAATTCTTGGAACAAATGAATTAAAAATTGTGAACGTGAACGAGATACAGAAGTTTAAGGTAGATGCCTTGCCTACGAAAAAATTTAATATTAAAATTGGTCACAAAACTGAGCAATGCACGGTTTCCTTCAAAGCAGGTTAGTTAACATTTTTCCTATATTTTTATAAAATGTTAGTTTTAGTAAAATTAAAATATAAAATGTCAACTGTTGTAATAACAAATTATTATTTTTAGTAAATTATAAATTATTTTTAGTTTATAATAATTTTAATCCTATTCATCAGTTTTCAGAAGTTATGAGAATGTATAACGATTCTATGATATTGACTTCATAATTTATAAAATTTTATCATTTCATTTCGATTTTAAACAATTCAAAGTCTTTTGAGTTTTTTTTTGTCTCGATGCAGAAAATGGTTTTAACTTTTTTTTTTAACGAATTTATAATACAAATGAGAGATTTAGACTTATCGTAATAATTTCTGAAATTTTCTAATATTTTCTAACATTTGAATTTTTAAAAGCTATGAGATTCTATGGTACTTCATTTCAATTTAAAAATTTATGAGATCCTATGGTATCCTTTGTGCTTCTCAAATTATTTAGTATTGGGATTTCTATTTGTTTTTCTTATTAATTACTCATAATTTTATCATTTAATCACTATTATTTTTACATTTCAATGATTGAAATTACTTCAACTAACAGAAAAAAAATGCAACTCTGAACATGAACTTCTGTACTTATTTTCAATTTTAAACATTTTTTTATCTGTTTTTCATCTGTTTTTCATCTGCCAGAAATATTAATAGGACATTACTAAAGATAAGTTAATTTTACAAAATATGTATTGAATTGCAATCTTATGTGTTTGTCAATACGAATTTATATAAATTAACTAAACTTTTCATTCTCATTTTGTCTTTTGTACTCTTTATACTTTTATAAAGAATACTTTTGTATTCTTTCAAGAACTAATTTTAATTTAGGATTTCACAACTTTTTTTTTTATGCAGAAATACTTGAAAAATTATGAAAAAAAAGTATTTTGTTTCTATATTTACAATTTATCATAGTAATGGTTAGGAATCAATCCTTAACTTGTAATGAAAATAGATTGTTTTTCAAAATTTACTTCTTATCAAATCGGTATTTTAATTTATATTGCAACCGCTTAACCCTCCGGTAGCAAACCACGGCCGTATTAATTCGCTCCACCTACCTGTACTGCTTGCTCCTGTACGGCGACGCTGCGAAGCCTAGCTCACGTAGAGTAATTTAGGGGGGGTTAGGCAATCGGGAGTGAATACCCGATTCCTCAAACTAATAGATCAACAGATCTCAATAATAAGCGCCATGCACTTTTTGTCGCCAATGAAAAGGTGTTCGCCCTGAAAAGTGCAAAAAGCTTAAGTGCAGATAGCACAGCGTACGGTAGGAACGTTTAATACCGGGAATAAAAATAATAAAACTCAGACAGAGGCACACAATCAAATTTAATGACAAATTTAATTAATTTAAAATAGCACAAAGTTATTATCAAAAAAAAAAAAATAATGGTCAGACGCAGCTGTATAAAAAAATGATGCCCACTCAGATCTGATTTGGCTACAAGAGTCGTACAATCAAGGTAATAACCTTGATTACTGGCAAACAGTAAATTAAGTTAGGATGGTAAAACTTCAATCTTCGTAGCCCCGCCACTACACTACCCAAACTCTTAAAAATAAGCGCAATATCGTCACACGCTTTGTGACGAATCAAACAGCCAAAAAAAAGTTATTAATTAGTTAAATATGGCGCTCACCCTTTTCCTCGTAGTACACCACTGGCAAGTACGGCCCTGGACTGGTTGTCTACCAAACGTCAAATCAAATCCTCGTTATCTAACCACACAAAAAAAACGATCTCGACGGTAACAGGAATGATGATCGAAAAGCTTCCCGGTGTTAATTTGAAACGGCGTAATCGTATCGGTCCAGCAGATAACAAAAATACGGCTCCGATGTCAAAATGGTATGCGATAGATAGTAAACATAAAAAAACCAAACAGTAGTCGATCCAAATCGAATTAAATCTCGTCCACAGCGGTTGTGTAATCCTACCAAAAGCAGTTAACGCTCACGAAACCTCGATCTTGCGAAATACTAATCGCTAGTGAAATGCTCCCGAAATTACGGTAAGTGGAATCCAAAATTGCACTTTTAATATCACTAATGATTCCGACTGATCAACTCAATTACTTCAATTTTTAGCGATCTCGATGATTTCTACAGTTTTTCGCAATCAAAACTTATCTGCTAGTACAAAATGTGTTTTACTAATCAAAGCAAGGACCGCCAATCGCTTTTCAAATTTCACCAAAATTTCTAGGATTGTTTACTTAATACAAAATGTAAACACGTAAGTAAATTCATCGACCTACAATTTAAATAAACTAAACCTAATTTATATTTTATAGGTGACGAAGGCATTCTGTAACCGCTTAGGTGCTACGAGTAAAAAAGAAGGTTACAGTTTCCTCCCCTTCCACCAGAGGGTTACCCGTAACACTCTCGACCGTAGGTCTTAAAAAAAATAAAATCTACCTAATTAATTATACTAATTAAAATTAATGTTAAGAAAAAAAAATTTGACTATTCTAACTAACCCACTTAATCCAAATCCGGCGGCTCTGCCTTTAGGTCTCTAGCATGCCATGTACCCCTTCCCACACCATCTTCATCTACCAACACATAGGTCCACGGAGACAGTTTTTGTCTGATGAAAAACGGTCCTATATATTTGGGAGCTAGCTTTTTAGTAAATCCCTCCGGCGCACTCGATAAAACATGATTTACTCGGTATACGCCCTGTCCTATTTCAAACTGATCTGGTCTTTTGCGTAGATTATAAATTTTTTTGTTCTTGTTCGAGGCCGCTAACAATTTCTGTTTCACAAATTTAAAAAGATCTTTAAAACCTTCGACCCGACAATTCTCTGAAACGACCTCGTCATCTTGAAAGATATTTCTCCGCTCAAAATCCTTCCCGGACAAGATCATCGATCTACCAAAATTAATGAAATAGGGCGTATTTCGGGTAGCCTCGCTCTTTGAAGTTCGTATGGCGCACAAGATCTTAGCAAGGTTCTCATCCCACCTTCTATGATCCCCATTGACGTACGAAGCCATCATGCCCTTGATGGTCTTATTCATGCGTTCCGTTGGATTGCTTTGAGCATGGAAGTATGGCGTATATTTCGCATCAACGTCATATTTAGCCAACAACGACTTGTACTCTCGACTAATGTATTGAGGTCCGTTATCGCTGATGGCGACTTTAGGTACCCCAAACATTAAGAATACGTCATTTTCCAACCTTTTCACGATGTTTGTTGCCAGGGAATTTCTCATCGCGAAAGCTAATACAAATTTGCTAAAATAATCGGTAACCACGAGTAAAAATCTATTCCCGCTCCTAGATTTTGGAAACGGCCCCATTAAATCGGAGGAGATCGTCTCCCACGGTTGTGACGGTTGTGGATGAGATAACATATGCCCCGCTTGCGCTCTATTTGGAGATTTGAACTGAACGCACACAGTACAGCGTTTAACAAATCGCTCGACATCGCTTTTCATTTTTGGCCAAAAATACTTCTGTTTCAAGCGCGCATACGTTTTGTAGACACCCGTGTGCCCCGACGTAGGGTCACAATGCGCGCTAGAAATAATAGCTTTGCGTTCCGATTTTTGGACCACGATTTTCCAACATTCCCAATTGTTAGTCAACCGGGAAAAACATGGGGGTAAATATTTATAGAGCGTATCACCCTCTACTCTCCACTGAGCAAACTTTAATGGTGACGCTACCACACTTTCTCTCATTTTGGTATACCACCGATCTTTATGAACTATTTCATTCGTCTCCTCATCAACAATATCTATGACGGGTACGCTGCGACTCAAAGTATCAGGGACGACGTGATCCTTTCCCTTACGATGCACAATCTCCACATCATATTGTTGCATCTTAACTGCCCACCGAGCCAATCTTCCGTTGACATCGCGCAAGTTTTGCAGCCAGACGAGAGAATAATGATCAGTGATCACTTTGATATTCGGCACCCCTTCAATATATTGCCGGAATTTTTCCAACCCAAAAAGAACCGCTAGACATTCTCGTTCTGTCGTGCTATACTTCCTCTCCTGTTTCGTAAGAGAGCGACTAATGTAAGATATGACTCGTTCGCCATCCGGATGTGGCTGACTCAATACCGCCGCGATTCCCCAGCCCGATGCATCCGTTTGCACCTCGAACGGTAAACTATAATCTGGGCAACTCAAGATTGGTGCCGTAACTAGCTTTTCCTTTATGATTCGGAAAGCTTCCTCGCATTGATCTGACCACACAAATTTTCCATTACTCTTCTTGAGTAAGGCCGTTATAGGAGCAACTAAAGTGGAAAACTCTGGTATAAACCGTCTGTACCAGCTAAATGTTCCCAGAATACCCCTGACACTACTTATGTTTTTCGGTGCGGGTAATTCTAACATAGCCTTAACTTTGTCGGGGTCTACATGCAAACCAAACTTATCCACGACATAGCCTAAATATTTTAATTGAGGACGACAATACTGGCATTTTTCCTTCTTAACGGTTATGTTGGCGGCCCGTAACCGCTTAAATACTTCTTCCAAAATTTCCAAATGTTTCTTGAATGTATCGGTCACAATCACGATATCATCCAAGTAGCAAAAAACATACGGAAGCAAATCATACCCAAGTATTTTGTCCATCAATCTTTGCCAAGTAGCGGGGGACGTTGACAACCCAAATGGAAGTCGATTAAACTCCCACAAACCTCGCCCCGGAACTACAAATGCGGTAAATTTTTTTGACCCTTCCGCGAGTGGAACTTGGAAGAAAGCTGATTTAACGTCTAGCGAAGATAAATATTTTGCGTTTTTAAGTTGGTCAAGGGTGTTAGTGACGTAAGGAATAGGGTAGCTATCTTTCTCTGTGACTTTGTTTAGCTTACGAAAGTCTACGCAAAAACGATGTTCCCCATCTTTTTTCTTAACTAAAATTACCGGAGAGGCCCAAGGACTATTGCTCTTGCGAACAATTCCCTTCGCAATCATATCATCCAGTTGCTCATTAAGATACCCTTGAACGACTGGTGATACTGGATAATAACGCTGCTTGATTGGGTCAGCTGTTGTCTTAATGACATGCTCAACAACATTGGTACACCCCAATTCATCACCCATGAGCTCATAATTGTTCTTAATTAATGCCTCCAACTGTGCTTTTTCCTCGGCGCTCAAATCGTCGGTATTTTGGACAACATCCGCTATTTCGAAAAATTCTGTGGGCTCTTCCGCAAAGACCCACTTATCACTTCGCAAATCAGGAACGATACCCATTGTTCTCCAAAAATCTACCCCTAAAATTAATAAGTGTGGCAACTCAGGAATAACAGTTACTGAAATTAATTTAGTATTATTTGCCACCTTCATAGGAAGTATACATTTCCCTACGCTTCGTACAGTCTGGCCATTTGCCACCACGCAAACCGTGTCATCGGGTTCTAATTTAACCCCAAATTGATCCAAAAACTTTTGTCCCGGACGCCCCATAATTGTATGATTCGCCCCAGAATCTAATAAACCTTTTAGTTCATACCCAAAGATGTCTACTGTTAAATATGGACGCTGATCGCCCTTCGCGTGCTCCAAAATATAATTAATTATGTGGTCGATATGGCTGTTATTTGTCGATTTGGAGTACGGAGTCGGTCTAGTTCGACAACCTAGACGCGACTTGGCCCGTTTCCCGGACGCCTAAGAGTACCTCTGTGAGCGTCTCTTCCCCTACGTGTATATAAATTCGCGTCGCTGCAGTTTGGACAGTTATCCCGCGTTACACCTACTTTCTGGCAACGAGAGCAGCAAACCCGCTCGGTCTCTGCCTCACACTCTCTAGCGTAATGCCCTCGCGTACCACATCTCCAACACTTTGTACCCGTAGTGCCCAAACTACTAACGCCCGCTGCCCTTCCTGAGGTGCTTGGACCTACAAACGCCAGATCCGGTTCTAAGCAACTGGATTTATTTGGCGGTGGTGTGTAATTATTGGCGACGTTGCGTTTGTCGTCAATTTTACGGCAGTATTCCATAAGCTGCGCTACCGTGTTTACCTCAGCGAATACGAAATATGGTTGGTAGTGGGGAGAAAGGTTTTCTAAAAGAATTTCCAGTTGAGTCGACTCTGGAATTTTTACTTGAAGGCGGGAAAACATAGCATGCATTGCCGCAACATACGCCCCGATAGGCTCGCCTTTACCCTGAGTTCGCTTTTTGATTTCATCAAAAAGTTTTTGATCGTATTTAGCAGGGAGATATTCTTCTCTTAGAGCGGCAACTAAACCATCCCAATCACTAACCCAAGTTTTCGCGTAACGAAACCAGATTCTCGCATCGCCAGAAAATAGCTCGATGGCTGAATCAAAAAGTTCGGCTCGTGACAACCCGCAAGGTACACGTTTTTCTTCGACCAACTCGAGAAAAGCATTAAGCGATTCGCCCGATCGCTTTCCCGAAAATTTCACTCCCCAGTCCCTTACTGGAAGTGGCTTTAGACGTCGCCGCTTTGACGTATCTACCTCAACCTCAGAATCTGATGATGACATGTCTTGCGTGTCTACGTCCGTCGTATCCTCATGAAGCGACGTTCTGATCATGCTGAGATCGAGAATACTCTCACGGGATTTCTTAACTTTTTTACCTTTCGTTTTAACGTGGTCCGAAAGTATTAGAAGATCGGTACTGTACCTAGCTTTGATTTTAGCATGGGCTTCGGTAGTTGATATTGAGCGTCCTAACCTCCCTAACGCATATGTTAATTTTGTTGTAATTTTTTTAAATACACCGTCGCGCTCATCACCGGAATATTCATTAAGCAACGCGCGTATTTCCGTTATGGCTAATTTTACTGCCGCTGCGTCCTGATCGAAGGTATATGGATACGCAGGTACCGAATCATCTAATAATTTTTTGTTTGAAAGAGTAGCTCTTAACAATTTACGCAGTGCTTCTACGCTACTCTCTGCACAGTCTGCCACCGTACGTATGCTTATCTCGTACACCAGCTCATCTTTCGTCATCCTGTTAATGTCGAACTTCGAGTCCGCCATCGCAACAAAACAACAGTTGCCTAATTAAACTACAAAATAATTGGCAGAAACTAAACAGTTGCGGGCCACTACCACTAACGCACACTCTAACACGCAATTGTGAGCTTCAAAAAAAAAGTTATTGACCGATGTGCACTTATTTTTTGAGCACCAACCAAAAATTGACCAAAAAAACTATTATGTTAAACAAAATATACCCTCTGACCTTTACTTGTGCCTCTAAACTTCTTAAATCTAACTTAAGGGGTTGTACACCAAATTTACCCAAACTAATTGGTGACCCCGCAAAACAATATTGCCTCTGTCTGGCTATAAACGCAGGCCCCACGTTGGGCGCCAAATTGCAACCGCTTAACCCTCCGGTAGCAAACCACGGCCGTATTAATTCGCTCCACCTACCTGTACTGCTTGCTCCTGTACGGCGACGCTGCGAAGCCTAGCTCACGTAGAGTAATTTAGGGGGGGTTAGGCAATCGGGAGTGAATACCCGATTCCTCAAACTAATAGATCAACAGATCTCAATAATAAGCGCCATGCACTTTTTGTCGCCAATGAAAAGGTGTTCGCCCTGAAAAGTGCAAAAAGCTTAAGTGCAGATAGCACAGCGTACGGTAGGAACGTTTAATACCGGGAATAAAAATAATAAAACTCAGACAGAGGCACACAATCAAATTTAATGACAAATTTAATTAATTTAAAATAGCACAAAGTTATTATCAAAAAAAAAAAAATAATGGTCAGACGCAGCTGTATAAAAAAATGATGCCCACTCAGATCTGATTTGGCTACAAGAGTCGTACAATCAAGGTAATAACCTTGATTACTGGCAAACAGTAAATTAAGTTAGGATGGTAAAACTTCAATCTTCGTAGCCCCGCCACTACACTACCCAAACTCTTAAAAATAAGCGCAATATCGTCACACGCTTTGTGACGAATCAAACAGCCAAAAAAAAGTTATTAATTAGTTAAATATGGCGCTCACCCTTTTCCTCGTAGTACACCACTGGCAAGTACGGCCCTGGACTGGTTGTCTACCAAACGTCAAATCAAATCCTCGTTATCTAACCACACAAAAAAAACGATCTCGACGGTAACAGGAATGATGATCGAAAAGCTTCCCGGTGTTAATTTGAAACGGCGTAATCGTATCGGTCCAGCAGATAACAAAAATACGGCTCCGATGTCAAAATGGTATGCGATAGATAGTAAACATAAAAAAACCAAACAGTAGTCGATCCAAATCGAATTAAATCTCGTCCACAGCGGTTGTGTAATCCTACCAAAAGCAGTTAACGCTCACGAAACCTCGATCTTGCGAAATACTAATCGCTAGTGAAATGCTCCCGAAATTACGGTAAGTGGAATCCAAAATTGCACTTTTAATATCACTAATGATTCCGACTGATCAACTCAATTACTTCAATTTTTAGCGATCTCGATGATTTCTACAGTTTTTCGCAATCAAAACTTATCTGCTAGTACAAAATGTGTTTTACTAATCAAAGCAAGGACCGCCAATCGCTTTTCAAATTTCACCAAAATTTCTAGGATTGTTTACTTAATACAAAATGTAAACACGTAAGTAAATTCATCGACCTACAATTTAAATAAACTAAACCTAATTTATATTTTATAGGTGACGA
This sequence comes from Cantharis rufa, assembly GCA_947369205.1. NCBI lineage: Eukaryota > Metazoa > Arthropoda > Insecta > Coleoptera > Cantharidae > Cantharis > Cantharis rufa. Next base: position 34,371,235 of record OX376304.1, read on the forward strand.
AGGCATTCTGTAACCGCTTAGGTGCTACGAGTAAAAAAGAAGGTTACAATATTTATAGTCAAACATTATTAAAAACTTCTCAAATGCGCAAACGAGCTTACAACCGGTTACTAAATCCTTCTTGTAGTGAGCTATTAGTTAGTCAACGGACAGTTCGAAGATGGGAAAAAAAATGAATACTCCTATTGATTTAAACATTGGTTCGTTGTTATGAAAATAAATTAAAAAATTAAATACTAACTTATTTTACTGTTGATTTTGATTGTCACTTCATAATATTTCAGATTCTGATGTAAATTCATTTGAAAATGGTAATTTGGTTCCTGAATCATTTTCTGAACGTAATTTCGAGAACGTAGAAAACACACCCTCACATAATTCATGCCTGGCAGATGAAGATACATCTAGTAATGATATAAATAATATCACAAGTATTGTGAGTGAAAGTAGTTCAAGTAGCGAAAATAGTAGTGAAGAAGTTCTCACCGAATATTCTGCAGATAATACCGTGTATTCTGATTCCGATGACAGCTGGTCTGATGATACTGATAGTAACTACCAAATGCAAGATAGTATTGTTGATGACACTTAAAGCTTAAAGCTTCGGATGTCCTGTTAATGATTGAAAGTTTTTCTACTTCAAAAAAATTAACGCGAACCGACCACGAAGACTTAATAAACTTAATTAAAGTTCTTGCTGGACCAGAATTTGAAAATTGGAATCCGAGTCGATACAAACTCTCCCAAATTTACGATGCCCCTTCGGATTTAATAATTTTACATTTCTTTTGCGAAAAATGTAATTTAATTTTAACAAGAAAAGATTTAAACAAAAGTTCGAAAAAAGAAACCTTTCAATGTTCTACGTGAACAAAATATGTTCTTTCTTCACTTAACAACAATTATTTTATGACTATTGATATCAAGTACCAATTACAACAGCTGCTACCGTTAAAAGTAGATAGAATAAAAAAATTAATAATATAAATTATTGATGGTGATTTATCGGTAGTTGGGTCGTGTGCCTTTGGCTAGCTCGTAAAGGCAAATAAACTAAATGCAAAAAAAAGAGATTGAGCTGATTCTTCTTCAGATCTGGAGGATTAATATACAGGGGAAAATCGCCAAAGTAACGCTCCGAAGAGCCAGCCGAAGTGTTGATATTTTTGGGCGCCACGAAGTTTAAACAAAAGAATCACCCTGTATATTCGAATTAACAGCCACGTTAAACTACGAAAAACATACTGACTGTTGCAAAAAAAAGAAGTAACCAGGTCAAGAAAAGACTGAGTAACAGAGATAACGTTTGTTTCCGATTTAATGACAATAAAAATATTTACAAATAATGCGATAAATTGGGCTACCTTTTTAATATAAAAAAAATGAATACGTTGTAAGCTATCAATTGCTCACAATAAAAAATATAAGGTAATATATAAAAAGTAAAAAGTAAATACTCGCGTTATAGTTACCGCGTATACGTATACTTTGGCGTACAAATACTGTAATGATTTTATACAGCTTTACGAGTTGTTAGATGTTTAAATACAAAATTATAATGAAAAGAACGGCCCAATAAAATTCTTCGCGCAAAAAAAGATAATTATTAACAATAATAAATGACGGCACAAACAAACAAAATCTTAGCTTTCCGTTGTCTTCTCTCTTGATGGTTAGATCAGGATAGCGATAGCGATACCAAAGGTTCGACTGAATTATCCAAAGCTGTTGTGTTGTTATCCAGGTGGATACCCAATAACCATCTAAACAGAAATACGACGCCAGATAACCAAGGAGTAAAAAAGAGTAACGTCACGATCGATATTATGATTGTAACGGTTGATATCGATAATCCAAAAATAAGAAGTAATAGCTGGTGAACCGCTATTAACACCCTATAAAAATTCAAACTTAACAAATGTGGAATAAAATTATCAAACATACCTCTAGATGTTGTGTGAGGGTTTATTAGTAAAATAAGCGAAGCAATGGTCCATGAACGAATTTAAATCCTTCAAATGAAGATCGGATAACTTTCCAAGTAAACGTAAAAAAATAGGAGAAGCAATCCAAAACAAAATCGTAGCAATCAATACTAATCCCAAATAAATCTGGATGTGAAAATAACGCAATTTCCACAAAAAAAATTGATTAGCTACGTCGTCCAAATATAATTACTCGACTTAAAATTGTAACTTTTCACCAAAAATCGCAAAGTTAAAATTAAAATTAAAAATGTGCAAATTATCGATATGATAATAATTTCCATCAAATTCGACTTCAAAAGTGAATTAGGATGCCACCTTTTGAAAATCTTTAACAACAATCGAATTTTTATTTGAAAACAAAATCAAACCGTAACACTCCCCCCTTACCAAAGAAAATTTTCGAGAAACGAGAAAATATTAAAAGGATCTATAATAAGTAAACAATCAGAAACCTAATAAAATGTTTAAATATTAAACAACGTGAAACAAGTAATATAAAAAAAAACAAGCACAAAAATGTAGAAACTAATCTTCACAATGAAGTTTCAAATCTTGGACATGCCAAGTTCCTGCAGATTTGCCATGGTCGTCTTCGAGTTCATACGTAACACTTCCCGTTTTCTTCCTCACTTTATAGGGACCAACAAAAGTGGGTGCTAATTTAGCCGAAAAATACTTTGAAGCGTCAGAAAGAACCTTATTTCGTCGCCAAACATATTGCCCTACAACAAATTGAACAGGTCTACGACGCATATCATAGACACGTTTACTACGTTCGAAAGCTAACTGAAGTCTGTTACGTATTTTCTCAAACATCTTACGAAATCCTGCAATACGTTTTGGAATTTCATCGTTAGGGTGATGCTGTTCAGGGTGTCGATGATGGTCACCTGAACCAACGTATTCACGACCAAAATTCACAAAATATGGAGTATAGCCAGTAGTTTCATGTCTGGAGGTACGTATGGCACAAGCTACAGAAAATAAAAAAGAATCCCATTTACGATGATTGTCCTTTACGTAAGAAGATAACATGGTTTTTATTACTTTATTAACGCGTTCCGTGGGATCAGCTCTAGGATAATATAACGCTGTGTAAAAGATTTTAGTGCGGTAGCGTTCACAAAGATTCCGAAATTCATTGCTGCGCATTTGTACTCCGTTATCACATATTATGGCTTGAGGCACACCATAGACAAGAAAAATACCGTCCTCAATATTTCTTGCCAAGGACTTAGCGGTAGCAGAACGAATAGCAAAGAGTACAACATACTTGCTAAATGAATCGGTAACAACCAAAATATGAGTATAGCCCGAAGTGGAACGCGGTAAAGGACCAATAAAATCCAAAGATATGACCTGCCAAGGATGTGTCACTTCGGTTCGAGTACCCATCAAGCCTGCTGGAGCCTTTTGTTCAGGTTTCTGCTCGGCGCAAACTCTACATGATTTAACATATTTTGCGACATCATTCTTCATCTTGGGCCAAAAATAACGATGATGAAGTCTCCAAAATGTTTTATATATGCCAACATGTCCGGCAGTTGGTTCATCGTGATGTTTCGCTAATATGGTTTTTCTAAAATCTTTAGGCACAACGCGTTTCCAATTCTCTGTCTCTGGTGTTAATTCAGGTATTCGACTTTTCACATATTTAAATAATTGTCCTCCCTCTAACATCCATTGTGCGTATTTATTCGGATGTTGTTCCACCAACTGAAGGAGTTTTAAATACCACGAATCTTGGGTGTTCTTAAAATCGTCGTCTGTCTGTAATTGGATGTTGTCTACCGGGACAGAGCGGGACAAAAAATCGGGTACAACGTGATCTTTTCCTTTCCTATGCACAAGTTCAAAATCAAAAGCTTGCAAGCGAACAGACCATCTTGCCAATCTTCCAACCGGATCGCGCATGCGCTTTAACCATAATAATGAATAATGGTCCGTGACCACCGTAAAACGTACACCATCAAGATAGTGCCTAAGCTTTTCAATAGCGTATATTACTGCTAGACATTCACGTTCGGTAGTTGTGTAATTTCGCTCTTGTTTAGTGAGAGATCTGGATAAATAGCATATAACCCGTTCTCCATCTTCAAAGTTTTGCGTTAGTACAGCTCCGATTCCAAATGCAGAAGCATCTGTTTGCAATATAAAGGTCTTCTCAAAATCGGGACACTGTAATAATGGTGCGGTAACCAATTGTTCCTTAATAGATGCAAACGCTTGCTCACATTCAGGTTTCCACAACCAAACAACATTTTTCTTAATTAAATTAGTTAAGGGAGCAATGATAGTAGAAAAATCTTTGATAAACCGCCGATACCATTGTGACATACCGAGAAATCGTCGCAGCTCTTTTACATTTTTCGGGGCTGGAACATCCAAAATTGCCTTCACCTTCTCAGGATCAACTCTCAAACCACCGCCATCGACTATATAACCTAAATATTTAAGCTGAGGTTTGCAAAATTCACATTTTTCGCGACTAATCGTGAGTCCCGCGGTATGTAAACGCTGAAAGACTTTTTCTAAAATTTCCAAATGGGTCTTAAAATCCTTAGCAATAATAATTATATCATCAAGATACACCAATACATAGGTCAAAAGGTCGGCGCCTAAAATTTTCTCAATCAGTCTCTGCCAAGTTGCAGGTGCGTTCGTAAGCCCAAATGGCATTCGCAAAAAGTGATATAATCCACCAGGAACAGTAAAAGCCGTATACTCTCGAGAAGATTCCTTCATAGGAACTTGCCAATATGCAGATTTAATGTCTATTGAGCTAATGTACTTCGCGTCTCTTAATTGCTCAAGAATTGAATTAACTAAAGGCAAAGGGTACGAATCTTTTTTTGTTACAGAATTAAGTTTTCTATAATCAACGCAAAACCTATAAGTTCCATCCTTTTTGGGAACTAACAAAATTGGACTGGCCCAAGCTGATTTCGAAGGCTCTATAATCTTATCATCTAACATTTTTTTAATTTCTTCGTTGATAATACGTTGCCTTACCGGAGATACTGGATAACAACGTTGTTTTATGGGTGGTGAATCAGTAATAATTTCGTGTTCAGTCGCGTTAGTTACTCCGACGCCTGTACCTAATAATTCGAAATTTCTATCAAGAAGTTTGTCTAAAGCAAGACGTTCTTCTGAACTTAAATCGTAGTCGTTCTTAATAGAATTAATCGCAGTAACTGAAGGATTTGATCCAAAATGCCATACATCTCGTTTAAGATCGGGAACTAAATCCATAGCCAACCAGAAATCGGTTCCGAGTATTAACTCACGAGGCAAATCTGGAACTACCAATACTTCTAAAACAACTATTTTATCTATGAGGCGAATGGGAGTACTAATAGAACCAATACTTTTACAAGTCTGACCGTTTGCAACAGTACACGCCCTGGATTTAGCGTTAATCCTAAACTCAATAAAAATTTATACCCAGACATTCCAACTACAGTGCGCGTAGCGCCTGAATCTAGTAAAGCTAAAATACTACGGTTTAAAATAGAAACTCGTAAATAAGGTCGTTGATCACCATCAGCATGAGAAAGAACATAATCGAGAAGAACTTTGTGTTTCAATTGGTCCTTGCCTTTAATATTAACCGGATTGCAACGAGATTGGACCTTAGACCGGATACCTAATGGCCCATTCTTCCGTTTCCCGAACAATTTGGACAAGAAGCAACTGTAAAACCAACTCTACCACATCGGAAACATACAACTTTCTTTACTTTACTACAAGAAGACCTTCTGTGACCAGACTGTCCACAATTCCAACAGACAATCTCAGTATTAGGATGAATTTCGGTAGTAGGTTGACGCGAAATGAGATCAATACGAGTGGATGTAAATTTTGTCGGTGGCTTACGATAAGCCAACTCAGGTTCAACCAATAAATTCCCAGTTGGTGGAGAACAAAAAATTCTACTACGATATTCACTTTCTTCAATTCTACGTCCATACTGTAAAAGTTCCTCGACTGTAAATATTTCTAAACAAGCAAGTCCCCTTTGAATATGAGGAAGTAAATTACCCCTTATTGTGTCGACTCGGGAGCTTTCAGGTGGTTTATTAGAAAGTTTATTAAACAAATTCTCCATAACCGAAACATACAAAATTAATTTTTCGTCAGCACCTTGGGTTCGCTTTCTAATTTCAGCTTCTAGTCGAGTCTCGTACCCAGGAGGTAAAAACGATGCCCTTAGTTGACTGACTAAGTCATCCCAATCTTTAAAAAGATGCTTTCTAGGCCGAAACCAAACTCGAGCATCAGACTTAAAAAGTTCCACGGCTCATTGAAAAAGTTGTTCTTTAGTGACACTACGTGCTACGCGAAGTTCCTCTATATTTTCCAGAAAAGCCGTCACACTGTTATTGCCGTCAAAATATACACCCCACTTACATATAGGTGGATTCTTTCCAAAACTAACATTATTAAAACTTAGTGACGTACTAGAACTTAATCGTTTAGAAGGATCGAAGGTAACATTGTTGTCATTAATTTCTTGCGATACAGGATTGATATTGTCCCTATCACTGTAATAACTTGTAATGAGAGGAGTTGATTTATTTGAAGTTTCAGCAAAAGATACCCGTCGAGTATTTGAGAACTCATTATGAGTAGAATCTAAATTAACCTCACGAAGATGTTTAAGTAAATCTATAACCTTGCGATTGGTTGTTTCAAAGAGATGTTCCTGATTATCCAAATTGGAACTGGCAATAGGTATAATAGGCAAAGAATTAACGTTAGCTAGAGGATTTCGAGTTACGGAAGTTTGTGCTGCAATACAATTATCTACGTCTAGTGGTGGAGTATAAGATGCAGATGGTACAGAAAAATTCAATAAAGAACCGCACAACTGCGATTCCGGAATAGGAGCATCGATAAGCGAATCCGATAATGAAATTAAATCATTATTGTCACTAGTACTATTTAACCCTGATACAAAATACACCTCACCAAGTGTTTTCAATAAACCAGCAGCTACAATAGAAAGATTATCACATTTCATTTTATGTTTTTCCTGATGTATTGGCAATGCTTCCAAACGACGCTGAACATGCAACAGACGAGCTTTTATTCGCTTTTGTTCGTTATCTCTATTTGATTGATCGAAATCTTCTATCTGACCACCTAATTCAATTAATTTTGCCGATAATGTATGGAATTCTACGTCTAAATCAACATTTGGATTACTCGCAACAGGCATACCTTGCTTTAGAGCATCTCTCAACAACTTACGCTTCTCCGCGACTGTTTCGCCTACTTCAATTCCTCTCCAACTTAATTCATATGAAAGTTCATCGCTTAATAAACGATTGACATCCATAGTTACAAAAAAAATTAAGAAGCTACCAAAATCAAATACTAAGAAAAACAAATTTTCCGAAAAAACAAAACAAACAATAGTCAGAATTCACGAAGGGAATTCACTCTCCCTCCCCCTAAGAATCAAACTTAAAGAAACAAAATAAATTCTAGAAAGGCAAAATAAAAATACTCCGAATTCCAAAAACAAAGTGAAAACAACTACAAACTCTGTACTCTACTTCTTCTCTCTTTATACGTTGGGCGCCAATTTGCTACCGTTAAAAGTAGATAGAATAAAAAAATTAATAATATAAATTATTGATGGTGATTTATCGGTAGTTGGGTCGTGTGCCTTTGGCTAGCTCGTAAAGGCAAATAAACTAAATGCAAAAAAAAGAGATTGAGCTGATTCTTCTTCAGATCTGGAGGATTAATATACAGGGGAAAATCGCCAAAGTAACGCTCCGAAGAGCCAGCCGAAGTGTTGATATTTTTGGGCGCCACGAAGTTTAAACAAAAGAATCACCCTGTATATTCGAATTAACAGCCACGTTAAACTACGAAAAACATACTGACTGTTGCAAAAAAAAGAAGTAACCAGGTCAAGAAAAGACTGAGTAACAGAGATAACGTTTGTTTCCGATTTAATGACAATAAAAATATTTACAAATAATGCGATAAATTGGGCTACCTTTTTAATATAAAAAAAATGAATACGTTGTAAGCTATCAATTGCTCACAATAAAAAATATAAGGTAATATATAAAAAGTAAAAAGTAAATACTCGCGTTATAGTTACCGCGTATACGTATACTTTGGCGTACAAATACTGTAATGATTTTATACAGCTTTACGAGTTGTTAGATGTTTAAATACAAAATTATAATGAAAAGAACGGCCCAATAAAATTCTTCGCGCAAAAAAAGATAATTATTAACAATAATAAATGACGGCACAAACAAACAAAATCTTAGCTTTCCGTTGTCTTCTCTCTTGATGGTTAGATCAGGATAGCGATAGCGATACCAAAGGTTCGACTGAATTATCCAAAGCTGTTGTGTTGTTATCCAGGTGGATACCCAATAACCATCTAAACAGAAATACGACGCCAGATAACCAAGGAGTAAAAAAGAGTAACGTCACGATCGATATTATGATTGTAACGGTTGATATCGATAATCCAAAAATAAGAAGTAATAGCTGGTGAACCGCTATTAACACCCTATAAAAATTCAAACTTAACAAATGTGGAATAAAATTATCAAACATACCTCTAGATGTTGTGTGAGGGTTTATTAGTAAAATAAGCGAAGCAATGGTCCATGAACGAATTTAAATCCTTCAAATGAAGATCGGATAACTTTCCAAGTAAACGTAAAAAAATAGGAGAAGCAATCCAAAACAAAATCGTAGCAATCAATACTAATCCCAAATAAATCTGGATGTGAAAATAACGCAATTTCCACAAAAAAAATTGATTAGCTACGTCGTCCAAATATAATTACTCGACTTAAAATTGTAACTTTTCACCAAAAATCGCAAAGTTAAAATTAAAATTAAAAATGTGCAAATTATCGATATGATAATAATTTCCATCAAATTCGACTTCAAAAGTGAATTAGGATGCCACCTTTTGAAAATCTTTAACAACAATCGAATTTTTATTTGAAAACAAAATCAAACCGTAACACTCCCCCCTTACCAAAGAAAATTTTCGAGAAACGAGAAAATATTAAAAGGATCTATAATAAGTAAACAATCAGAAACCTAATAAAATGTTTAAATATTAAACAACGTGAAACAAGTAATATAAAAAAAAACAAGCACAAAAATGTAGAAACTAATCTTCACAATGAAGTTTCAAATCTTGGACATGCCAAGTTCCTGCAGATTTGCCATGGTCGTCTTCGAGTTCATACGTAACACTTCCCGTTTTCTTCCTCACTTTATAGGGACCAACAAAAGTGGGTGCTAATTTAGCCGAAAAATACTTTGAAGCGTCAGAAAGAACCTTATTTCGTCGCCAAACATATTGCCCTACAACAAATTGAACAGGTCTACGACGCATATCATAGACACGTTTACTACGTTCGAAAGCTAACTGAAGTCTGTTACGTATTTTCTCAAACATCTTACGAAATCCTGCAATACGTTTTGGAATTTCATCGTTAGGGTGATGCTGTTCAGGGTGTCGATGATGGTCACCTGAACCAACGTATTCACGACCAAAATTCACAAAATATGGAGTATAGCCAGTAGTTTCATGTCTGGAGGTACGTATGGCACAAGCTACAGAAAATAAAAAAGAATCCCATTTACGATGATTGTCCTTTACGTAAGAAGATAACATGGTTTTTATTACTTTATTAACGCGTTCCGTGGGATCAGCTCTAGGATAATATAACGCTGTGTAAAAGATTTTAGTGCGGTAGCGTTCACAAAGATTCCGAAATTCATTGCTGCGCATTTGTACTCCGTTATCACATATTATGGCTTGAGGCACACCATAGACAAGAAAAATACCGTCCTCAATATTTCTTGCCAAGGACTTAGCGGTAGCAGAACGAATAGCAAAGAGTACAACATACTTGCTAAATGAATCGGTAACAACCAAAATATGAGTATAGCCCGAAGTGGAACGCGGTAAAGGACCAATAAAATCCAAAGATATGACCTGCCAAGGATGTGTCACTTCGGTTCGAGTACCCATCAAGCCTGCTGGAGCCTTTTGTTCAGGTTTCTGCTCGGCGCAAACTCTACATGATTTAACATATTTTGCGACATCATTCTTCATCTTGGGCCAAAAATAACGATGATGAAGTCTCCAAAATGTTTTATATATGCCAACATGTCCGGCAGTTGGTTCATCGTGATGTTTCGCTAATATGGTTTTTCTAAAATCTTTAGGCACAACGCGTTTCCAATTCTCTGTCTCTGGTGTTAATTCAGGTATTCGACTTTTCACATATTTAAATAATTGTCCTCCCTCTAACATCCATTGTGCGTATTTATTCGGATGTTGTTCCACCAACTGAAGGAGTTTTAAATACCACGAATCTTGGGTGTTCTTAAAATCGTCGTCTGTCTGTAATTGGATGTTGTCTACCGGGACAGAGCGGGACAAAAAATCGGGTACAACGTGATCTTTTCCTTTCCTATGCACAAGTTCAAAATCAAAAGCTTGCAAGCGAACAGACCATCTTGCCAATCTTCCAACCGTATCGCGCATGCGCTTTAACCATAATAATGAATAATGGTCCGTGACCACCGTAAAACGTACACCATCAAGATAGTGCCTAAGCTTTTCAATAGCGTATATTACTGCTAGACATTCACGTTCGGTAGTTGTGTAATTTCGCTCTTGTTTAGTGAGAGATCTGGATAAATAGCATATAACCCGTTCTCCATCTTCAAAGTTTTGCGTTAGTACAGCTCCGATTCCAAATGCAGAAGCATCTGTTTGCAATATAAAGGTCTTCTCAAAATCGGGACACTGTAATAATGGTGCGGTAACCAATTGTTCCTTAATAGATGCAAACGCTTGCTCACATTCAGGTTTCCACAACCAAACAACATTTTTCTTAATTAAATTAGTTAAGGGAGCAATGATAGTAGAAAAATCTTTGATAAACCGCCGATACCATTGTGACATACCGAGAAATCGTCGCAGCTCTTTTACATTTTTCGGGGCTGGAACATCCAAAATTGCCTTCACCTTCTCAGGATCAACTCTCAAACCACCGCCATCGACTATATAACCTAAATATTTAAGCTGAGGTTTGCAAAATTCACATTTTTCGCGACTAATCGTGAGTCCCGCGGTATGTAAACGCTGAAAGACTTTTTCTAAAATTTCCAAATGGGTCTTAAAATCCTTAGCAATAATAATTATATCATCAAGATACACCAATACATAGGTCAAAAGGTCGGCGCCTAAAATTTTCTCAATCAGTCTCTGCCAAGTTGCAGGTGCGTTCGTAAGCCCAAATGGCATTCGCAAAAAGTGATATAATCCACCAGGAACAGTAAAAGCCGTATACTCTCGAGAAGATTCCTTCATAGGAACTTGCCAATATGCAGATTTAATGTCTATTGAGCTAATGTACTTCGCGTCTTTAAATTAAAATTAAAAATGTGCAAATTATCGATATGATAATAATTTCCATCAAATTCGACTTCAAAAGTGAATTAGGATGCCACCTTTTGAAAATCTTTAACAACAATCGAATTTTTATTTGAAAACAAAATCAAACCGTAACACAGCTATTATCAGAACCGATAATAAATGCCAATCTTTTTAATTACATTGAAATTATAAAAACTAAAATGTCCGATGCAGATGTTATTTTTGATGTCCACAGTTCTCTTCTTTATAAACAATTAATGCACCATATGCCGGGAGTTTTAACGCTAAATTGTAATGTAGACGGTGCGCCAATTTTGAATAGCTCAACAGCTAGTTTTTGGCCTCAACAATTAATAATTAACGAGCTCCCGCCAGAATTAAGATTTAAATATACTATTCTTGGTGGTATTTTTGTTACTAATAAAGAACCTAAACCAAACCTCATGAACTTATATAGTATGGAGTTATGCAATCAAATAGTTACTTTAATGACGGAAGGGATAAATATTAAGAACATAAATATAAATCAAATTGTAAATTTAAAGTTTACATTGTTTGCATGTTGCGTAGACTCTGTTGCACGTCCAGTTTGCCAAAATCGTGTTCAATTCAATGCATATTGGGGATGTAGTTGGTGTTACGCACCTGGAACGTATTTCGCAAATTCTATGCGTTATCCTTTGACCGAAAACGTTCCAGATTTGCGCACGAATTCGCGATACAAGGAAGACGTGAAAAATGCTGTCAAGTTGAATAAAAATTTTATTCCTAGAAGACGAAAAACTTATAAAGGTACTAATTACACTGCAAAAAAAAACATGTAATGGAGTGAAAGGATCTACTCCATTTATAAAATTACTACCATTATTTGACAATGTTTGGGGATATCCTATCGATTATATGCACGGTTGCTTACTCGGTGTTGTTCGTCAATTATGGGCTTTGTGGAATACAACAGGGACTGATTATTACTTAACAAAGAATGATCGTGATGAAATTCAAAAACGTTTAGATAATATTAAGCCACCTCATGATATTCATCGACTTCCAGGATTGATACAAACTTTTAGTAAATGGAAGGCTTCTCAACTGAAATCTTGGCTGTTGTATTGGAGTCCAATATGTCTAAATGGCATTTTAAACAAAGAATGTTTCGACTCCTATTTACTGCCTGTGCGTAGTATTCATACTCTTCTAAAACGTACGATAACGGAAAGTGAGATTTTACGATCAGAATATGATCTCTTAAAATTCGTTGAAGAGTTTCAGTCAATTTATGGTCTCGGAGCAATGACATTTAATATACATTCACTTCTTCATTTAGGCGAATCAGTGAGAAGAAGTGGGCCATTGTGGGGAACATCCGCATTTCCTTTTGAAAATGGGATTTTTTACGATAAATTGAATGTGAACGGACCAAAAGGTGTCAGTCTTCAAATGAGTCGCAAACGGTTAAAAAAAATTCGACAGCGTTCCAAGATCAGCGCTTCAACAACTTCTAATGAATGTGCGAATTACTGTCACAAACTATTTGATCCTGAAAAAAAGTTAAAAAATTGTGTTGAACTTCCTAATAACATTAGACTTATTGGAGAAAAGCTGAAGACGTCACAAGTTGAGAAAGCTATGAAAAACTACTTACAAAACGAAAATATTGAAATTCATATTTTTTCTAAGTGCATTTATCAACAAAAAATTTTACATTCTACTTCATATGCTCGAGCAAATAAAACAAACGACACATTTGTTTTTTTGCAATCAAGCCAAATTATTGAAATCTATAATTTCATTCAAGTTGATCAAAATTGTTATATTTATGGCCGAAATTATAAATATGGTTCAAGTTCTTTTTCAAACATTGTAAATTTAGATCACATACTTGAGCTTAATAATGATGATGCAGAAAAAAATTTTATAAGTGACATTAATAGTATTCAGGAAAAAGTAATTTACGTGCACGATGACGATAAGTTTTACGCTTGTTTTTTTCCAAACCTTGTGGAAATTCAGTGATTAAAAGAACTTTGTTTCTTTGTGTTAACAAAACTTTTTACTGATATTAATTTTTAGTGATGATTATTTTAATATTCTGAAAAACTTTAGAACTTTTTTTGACTTCGTTTTTATTACTTTTTAATCTAATCTGTTTAGCACGTTTAATAATAGTGTGCTAATTTAACAAAAACTTAATAATGATTTATAATATCAATTCATATTGAAGTATTAAAAGTATTAAAAGTATTAAAAGGTTAAATATTTTTTTATAATCCTTCTTCTTGATCATTGGTTTATAGGCACGCTTTGAAATGGAAGGCAGGACCAGACAGAGTACCACAAATGACAAAACTGAAGAGTTTAATGATGCTTTGAAAGATGATCAACCCATGGACTACTACCTTAATAATCCGGCACCGGAAGTATTAACAAGCGCTGGGAATAATGCAAGTATGATTAACAGTCATAAATCTACACTTTCTCAATTGAGCGTTACCTCTGACGGTTCATTAAACGTTAGTAATGATAATGCTGTAGTACTTGACTCTCGAACGGCTGCAAAAAAGTCGCCAAGCAACGTAAGCTCACAATTTGTAAGATAAATTATTATTCATTTTTTTGCTTTAAATTATAACCATTTTTTTTATTACAGCGTAAACGAAAAAATAGTGATTGTAAAGAGAACAAGAAAAAAGACAAAATATCTAAAAATGCAAAAAGGAAGAAGAAGAATGACAATGAATTAACAGACAATGAAGAAAGTATTATAGAAATTGCAGATATCTCAACAGAAAAGGAAAAATCGAGGAAAGGTTCTGATTTTTCATTCGGCCCAATTACAAAAAAACTAACGGATATGACAAATATAATGAATAAAAGTTTTGTTGACATTAAAAAAACAGTAAATCAGTTTTAGAGTTTAAACACAGTTCTAAAGTTAAGGAATTAAGAGGCTTGGTTCAAATTTTGATAGATAATTGGAATGAATTTAAAAGTATGCCGTCTACTTCAACGAGTTTTAGAAGAGAAGACTGGTTTTCCAGAATCGGGGTTTGTCCGACGAAGCGATAATTCTATACATCTAGGAGAAGGTATTTACATCTCTAAGAAAACGTCTGATTCAATTGCTTCCGATGCTACTTCCAATGCTGTTTTTGTGAAAAAAATTATAATGACTCAGTATACTCCTGAAGAAATAATAAAACATAGTGTTAAAGGTGGAAAATCTAATAAAATTAAAACGACGTTCCGCAAACCTGGACTTGATCCAACGATTAGACTAGCCGTAAAAGGTATGTAATTATTGAAGGAATTCATATTTTTTATATTGTATTATGGAACTTAATTACAAATTTATAATTCAATGTTTGATTTCAGGAATTTTCCGATATTATTTAAGCACCCGTTATACGGATGAAGGTTATATCAACGCAGAAGTTGATAAATGTGATGACCATATCCGCAGAAAAATATCGGATTTGAGGAAAAAAGCGAGGTCAGCGAAGCTACCCTCCAAAAAAAAATTTTCGTCTTCTAGTGATGACTCGTCTGACTCCAGTAGTAGCGATTCGGAGGCGGAACCAAATAAAATATCTCGTAAAAGTATCGCATCGTCTAGTTCAGATGACTGTTTATAATATTGTTCTTAATAATGTTTTGTGTTATGGTTCATTATAATCTAAGGGATCTTAAGAGTATCTCACAGAATCTCAACATATTTTAAGAAAAAATCTAAAAATCTTATAATGGATATAATGTAAAAGCTATAAGAATCAATAAGCTCATGTTTAGATTATAAATATTCTACTCATTAATTCTCATGAATATTTATAATCTAAACATGGGCTCATTGATTCTTATAGCTTTTACATTACATCCATTATAACTCATAAGATTTTAGATTTTTTCTTAAAATATGATGAGATTCTATGAGATACTGAAGCTACTCATAAGATCTCTTAGATTGTAATGAAACTCTAATTGTAATGAAACTCTGATTGTAATGAAAATAAAATTGTTATGAGTTTTTATGAGTAATTTCGTGGTCAAATACACATATAAAATCTTATAGAATATTTTCGTATTACTTTTTTTATGAGATTGTATGAGTTTTTTCCAGCAGGGATAGTACGGGTCAAGTTTTTACTCGTATTCTTGACATTATTATTATCAATTATATTATATTATTTAATAATTATTATATATTATTAAATATATTTAAATACATTATTATTATCATCAATATTATTAACGGATGATTTTTCGTCGGTTTGCTTTAAATCTATTCTATTGAATTCTAAATTGTTATTATGAGTTTCTAAACGATTTTCTTCTAACTTATTTTTTATCGCATTATCTACTACGGTACTACTCACGTTCAGTAGGTCAGGGGTTCGTGAACTGAAGTTGCAACTTGATTCACAACTACGTTATTTATATAATTGATACTACGATACGGTTCATTAAATTTATTAAATTTCAGGGAAATTAGATTATTATTTTTTTTAAGGCCTATTGTACAGTTTTCGTAATTGATTATCGTTTTGTATTCATTCATAAAATTAGTTCCTATATTTAACGGTTTTGGTGACCGGTCCACAACTAAAGCGCTTATGAAAAAAATATGTTGATCTATTTCTACTTGGACTTTACTAACCCCAGTGATAGGTACCATGTGGTTACCGCTTGTTTTTATGACATAATTTTTTGGGTTAGTCTCTATATTACTTATAAAATTTCGTGAAATTATACTATAACTGGAGCCGGTGTCAAATACTATTTCTACATTTCGATTACTATTATTAAGATTACCGTTTACTATTAAAATATTTGTGAGTTTGTTTGACCCATCGTTCAGTAGTTGAAAACAGGCGACGTCGAGGGTCTTCCTCATCGCCCTGCGTCGTTTGGGTTGCCCGTATTTTTAACGAAATTCCTATTTTCATAAGAAGATCCGTTTCCTCCGCGTCCACGATTTTGATAGCGTTGGCCGTTAAAATAATTATTATTGTCACTCCTAAAATTTGTATTGTTTTGATTTGAACCCCAACCACCAAAACTTTGACCGGGCGGTTTTTCGTTACTTTGGTTATTTCTAAAGCCGTAAAAATTTGAATTATTTCCTGGCGCGGTTTTGATTATTATAGTTTTGAAAATTTGGTCCTCTCTGATTTTGGAAATTATGACGCATGGGGGCCGACTGCTTGGATTAAATCTAAATTGAGAATTGCTATTTGAAAAATGTTGACCTCCTTGTTTGAACCAGCAGGTAGACGTATAATGTTGTAACATGACAAAATGCATTTTGTCAGTTACATTTCTTTTACGAGCTTCCCGACTGAAACGCCACTGTGTTTTTTTATTGTTTGGAGTTGGTAACTACGGAGTTATCAATAGGAACGCCATTGCGCGTAGATTTCTTGAAGGATTTGCGTGTGGTCGTTCGAGTTCATTTTTAATTTTGTCATGTATGTGTTATAATTTAGTTTTGCCGTTTAGCGGCACCCAGGTTACGGGTTAATTCATTTTAATTATAATTATTCGTTATTGGAAATATAAATATGGTCGTCGCAGATGTCATGTTATCATATGTGGAGGTCTTTTCTGTATTCAACATTTGTTGTTGGGGTTGCGATGGCTTAAGTTTTGAATAGCCATCTGTTGGAAGATGTGAAGTGGATGAAATAATTGGTAGCAATTTCCCGAGGAATGATTAGCTTTGTTATTTTGGTTTCGATGCCGATGGTTAGATTTTTTTGTAAAATTCGTAAAAGGCTTTTCCTTATGAATTCGTTTGCGCCTAAGGATCGAGATTATTGTGAAATTGAAGAGTCAGACTTCGTGGACTTTGGTTGTTGCGTGTACGGTCGATCCTGGACACGGAATTATGTTTTGTTGGGATGCGAGACTTCGACTTTCAGCAGATGTTTGATTTATGCAGATGCGACAGTAGAAATTAATTTGAATTTGCAGTCACACTTTCTCGATTGATGAGTTTTGAGATGGCAAACATGTTGATTTTATAATGAGTATTTTGTGTTTTCTGAGTTGTAGATCTTATACCTGGATGGTGGACCAACGTAATGATGAAGTAAGGATATTGAATTCGAAGGAGAGACACTTGCCTAGTCGTGAAATTGGTAGCATTGCATTCAGGGTAAGTCTCTTGGAGATGCATTTACTTATTTGTTAATGATGCTGTATGCCAGGTTCTATTTTGATATCAGTAATAACCGAGATAATGAATTCCGGTGTGCAATTTAATTTCTGCTAGAGCATAACTTCGTTTTGTTGATTTATCCTCCTCAGGGATGATCAATTGTATTCTTGCAACATAACTGAATTTACCCCTCAGGTGGATGTCAGTATTTTACCTTGCCTTTTATATTTTATTTTGTTTACTGTTATTATAATCTTCAATTATATACCAGCTTATCTTGATCATTATGTGTACGTTTTATGTAAGAGTAGTAGATTAATTAAACATTGTCGCCAACATCTTTTTTTCTATTTGTGTTTCTACGATAAGACGACCCTTCGTTTCTTCAGGTTTTATTAGTATTGACTGGCGTCCACTTAACATCAAGTTTTTCATTTAGCTGATAAGATATCTGAGTACATGGTTACGAATCCACGAGGTTTTTCGAAACACCCCGCTTCTCGAGAACTGCGTTTTAAGTAATACAGCTAGCTAACACGTGTAATTACATCTACGGTTAAGCAAGTGGCATTGTGGCAATAATTTGAGAGCAATTGTTGGTACAATGTCCGTGTAAATTACAACGAATACAAAAAGGTCTATTAGTTCTATTTTGGGGAAAGTTATTCGAGTTTGGTCCATTTGGTCGAGTCCTTAGTGATTGGAAGGTTGTAGGATTATTAGTAGTATTTGCTGGAATGTTATATTCAAAATTAAGTAGTGAAGTTGATTGATTTAAATTCCCGATAGTTGATCTTTCCTCGTAGTCACTTGTACGTAGTCTGTGTACAATTTTTTCTAATTCATCGACAGACATTCCTGCAAATTGCAAGGTACAATACATTTGAAAAAATTTAGGTTGTAGCCCGTTCTCAAAGTAATCCACAAATTCATCTTTATTCATGTGTGGGTTATAATTTTCAGCCAGCGTAACCAAGTCATAAAAGTAATTTTTTATATTTTCCGATAATTGTTGTCTCCTATTTATTAATTTGATTTTAGCTAATCTAATACAAGAATCTCCCCCAAATTTATTAGTGAAATCCGTTTTTACTTCTGACCATTTTTTGTTAGCGTTGTTGGGGTCTTCTATATACCGATTGTACCACACTCGACTGGCTCCTGCTAGGAAACCACCGAGAAATTTGATTTTAAAGTTATTAGTCCAACCATTAGCTAAACAAGCGAGTTCGTAAGAATTTAAGAAAGTTAATTCGTTGCTATTAGCCGGATCAAATGTATTAGGTGCTACGAATTTTGGTAGTCGTGGTGAAGAAGCAGTAGTATTGGCTTGTGAAATTGTACAATTTGGATAGTTTTCCATTTTGGCGTTTGAGTTTGGAAAATTAGAGATGTTCGTTAAATTTTCACAGGAACGTGATTTGTTTAATTTACTCTCGGTTGATGAAATTTTTACCCTACTATGAGATTGTGAACGTGTTGATTTAGATATTTCAGAACAATTAGGGGTTTTTGTTGGACTTCTTAAAATTCTGGAACTTCTTCTAAAAGGGTCCGCAACGTTTGAATTTTCTTTAGCAGTACTTTGAAATTCCGGGTTAAAATTCTCCCTAGCAATTACGGTGTCGTTTATTGAACAATTATCAAAACCTTGTATTATCTCTACAATATCGGGTGGAAGGACTAATTTCAATTTAGCGGCAGCTCTTGTTAAAGGTTTTTTATTCGGCATTAAGTCGGAAAAAATTTACATATGCACATTTAAAATTAAGTGACGCAAAAATGAAGTGTTAAATAATAAAAATTCTCTATTGTTTCAGCAAAAGCAACCAGGAGGAGGAAAATTTATTTTAAGAAAAAATAGTGAAGTATTAGTAATTAGATAAAAAATAATTATGTATTGATTTTTGTTTTAAAAGTAAGAAAAAATGTATTTTATTAGTACTTAAATAAACATCTTTGAAAAAAAATAAAGCCATTTTAATTTTTTACTTTGTTAGCAAGAGGTTTTATGAACTTTTAAGTAAACTTGACGACCCTAACAATAGTCGAACATCCTGCGACTCGGATAACATGTTATGACTACAATGAAATAGGAATATAAGCGTGTGATTTGATGAAGTTCAATTTAATAAAACATTATTTAAAATTAAAGATTTGCACCAAAAGGACATATTTTAACGCGCGATTTTAGTTAATAATTAAAAAGATAAAACGAATTTTTCTAGAAAGCAAGTAAGTGAAAACCCCATTTTATAGATGCCAGAATCTTAATTTTAGTGGAGCCTTGAGACAGTCTCATGCAACCACCAAAAATAAGCTCGGCACGCTCCACCACATGTCACGAGTATTTTCGTGCGGGGGTTTTCGGGGTAGCTCAGATATAATAATTTAACATCAAGATTTAATACGTATGATAAAATAAAATAACTTACATAGATTTACAAATTAAACTTACTCTTATAACTTGAGTGGAAGATCATTGAACCCGCGGACATAGGTCAACGAGGTATCACTGATAACCTACGATCTCACCGTATAACTGTCTCTTCTCCAATTCTTATGTCCTTCTATGACTTATTTCCCACTCGGGTTAAACTTACATGCTAAGGTGAGTTAATTCCATTGGTTTATTGAACGTGCTTAATCAGCAAGGGCAATGTCATCTTATTACTTTATTATAAACGTCGAATATAATACAGTATGGATAATATATATGTGACAATATGGTTTAATATATAATAAACCACATATGGTTTAATATGGTTGGAATCGACCGCCTCCTCTACCTCTAGAAGCACCTCTGTTCATTCCTCTACCGCCTCCACGAAAACCTCTTCTATTACCTCCATTATTTCTATTATTATTATTTCATATATTTTGATCGGGGTTTCCATTACCTTGAAATGCAGGAGTACCATAGTTCTGATAGCCAGTATAACCACTATCGTAACCACCATACATACCAGCATATCCTTGTTCATTGAATTCATATCCACCATATGAATTACCATTGGGAATTACCGTTGGGAAGAAAATCCTTGACGACCATGGCCTTGATTGGGTTTAACCGTTGCCCGCTTAACATCAACCTGTTTATTCTTGATAATTTGCTTGGGATTTTCGAAAAGATCACGAAACAAAAATTCTTACGCTGATTTTTCGTTTTATCGAACGGCACTTTGACTCCAACAATTTTACCAAATTCGCCAAAATATGCTTTAAGGTCTTCATCGGTGATTTCATTAGTGATGCCTTCGACAAAAACTTTGCTATTTCGAACTTTTGCAATCTGAGCATCGATTTTCTTGTTGTTGATAACATGGTCATCTGCGGCTGTAACTTTACCAATTGATTCTACCGTATTGAAAACAATAAATCCAAAGCTCTTTGAGTTTCCAGTGTTCTGATCAACTTTAATATTCACGCTGTCGATTACGCCAAATTTCGTTAAAATAATCTTCGTTAAAATAATTGCCCGCTTAACATCAACCTGTTTATTCTCGATAATTTGCTTGGGATTTTCAAGCACCTTCTTAGCCACCTCTTCAAATTCAAAGATCACGAAACAAAAATTCTTACGCTGATTTTTCGTTTTATCGAACGGCACTTTGACTCCAACAATTATACCAAATTCGCCAAAATATGCTTTAAGGTCTTCATCGGTGATTTCATTAGTGATGCCTTCGACAAAAACTTTGCTATTTCGAACTTTTGCAATCTGAGCATCGATTTTCTTGTTGTTGATAACATGGTCATCTGCGGCTGTAACTTTACCAATTGATTCTACCGTATTGAAAACAATAAATCCAAAGCCCTTTGAGTTTCCAGTGTTCTGATCAACTTTAATATTCACGCTGTCGATTACGCCAAATTTCGTTAAAATAATCTTCGTTAAAATAATTGCCCGCTTAACATCAACCTGTTTATTCTCGATAATTTGCTAGAGATTTTCAAGCACCTTCTTAGCCACCTCTTCAAATTCAAAGATCACGAAACAAAAATTCTTACGCTGATTTTTCGTTTTATCGAACGGCACTTTGACTCCAACAATTTTACCAAATTCGCCAAAATATGCTTTAAGGTCTTCATCGGTGATTTCATTAGTGATGCCTTCGACAAAAACTTTGCTATTTCGAACTTTTGCAATCTGAGCATCGATTTTCTTGTTGTTGATAACATGGTCATCTGCGGCTGTAACTTTACCAATTGATTCTACCGTATTGAAAACAATAAATCCAAAGCCCTTTGAGTTTCCAGTGTTCTGATCAACTTTAATATTCACGCTGTCGATTACGCCAAATTTCGTTAAAATAATCTTCGTTAAAATAATTGCCCGCTTAACATCAACCTGTTTATTCTCGATAATTTGCTAGAGATTTTCAAGCACCTTCTTAGCCACCTCTTCAAATTCAAAGATCACGAAACAAAAATTCTTACGCTGATTTTTCGTTTTATCGAACGGCACTTTGACTCCAACAATTTTACCAAATTCGCCAAAATATGCTTTAAGGTCTTCATCGGTGATTTCATTAGTGATGCCTTCGACAAAAACTTTGCTATTTCGAACTTTTGCAATCTGAGCATCGATTTTCTTGTTGTTGATAACATGGTCATCTGCGGCTGTAACTTTACCAATTGATTCTACCGTATTGAAAACAATAAATCCAAAGCCCTTTGAGTTTCCAGTGTTCTGATCAACTTTAATATTCACGCTGTCGATTACGCCAAATTTCGTTAAAATAATCTTCGTTAAAATAATTGCCCGCTTAACATCAACCTGTTTATTCTCGATAATTTGCTAGAGATTTTCAAGCACCTTCTTAGCCACCTCTTCAAATTCAAAGATCACGAAACAAAAATTCTTACGCTGATTTTTCGTTTTATCGAACGGCACTTTGACTCCAACAATTTTACCAAATTCGCCAAAATATGCTTTAAGGTCTTCATCGGTGATTTCATTAGTGATGCCTTCGACAAAAACTTTGCTATTTCGAACTTTTGCAATCTGAGCATCGATTTTCTTGTTGTTGATAACATGGTCATCTGCGGCTGTAACTTTACCAATTGATTCTACCGTATTGAAAACAATAAATCCAAAGCCCTTTGAGTTTCCAGTGTTCTGATCAACTTTAATATTCACGCTGTCGATTACGCCAAATTTCGTTAAAATAATCTTCGTTAAAATAATTGCCCGCTTAACATCAACCTGTTTATTCTCGATAATTTGCTAGAGATTTTCAAGCACCTTCTTAGCCACCTCTTCAAATTCAAAGATCACGAAACAAAAATTCTTACGCTGATTTTTCGTTTTATCGAACGGCACTTTGACTCCAACAATTTTACCAAATTCGCCAAAATATGCTTTAAGGTCTTCATCGGTGATTTCATTAGTGATGCCTTCGACAAAAACTTTGCTATTTCGAACTTTTGCAATCTGAGCATCGATTTTCTTGTTGTTGATAACATGGTCATCTGCGGCTGTAACTTTACCAATTGATTCTACCGTATTGAAAACAATAAATCCAAAGCCCTTTGAGTTTCCAGTGTTCTGATCAACTTTAATATTCACGCTGTCGATTACGCCAAATTTCGTTAAAATAATCTTCGTTAAAATAATTGCCCGCTTAACATCAACCTGTTTATTCTCGATAATTTGCTAGAGATTTTCAAGCACCTTCTTAGCCACCTCTTCAAATTCAAAGATCACGAAACAAAAATTCTTACGCTGATTTTTCGTTTTATCGAACGGCACTTCGACTCCAACAATTTTACCAAATTCGCCAAAATATGCTTTAAGGTCTTCATCGGTGATTTCATTAGTGATGCCTTCGACAAAAACTTTGCTATTTCGAACTTTTGCAATCTGAGCATCGATTTTCTTGTTGTTGATAACATGGTCATCTGCGGCTGTAACTTTACCAATTGATTCTACCGTATTGAAAACAATAAATCCAAAGCCCTTTGAGTTTCCAGTGTTCTGATCAACTTTAATATTCACGCTGTCGATTACGCCAAATTTCGTTAAAATAATCTTCGTTAAAATAATTGCCCGCTTAACATCAACCTGTTTATTCTCGATAATTTGCTAGAGATTTTCAAGCACCTTCTTAGCCACCTCTTCAAATTCAAAGATCACGAAACAAAAATTCTTACGCTGATTTTTCGTTTTATCGAACGGCACTTTGACTCCAACAATTTTACCAAATTCGCCAAAATATGCTTTAAGGTCTTCATCGGTGATTTCATTAGTGATGCCTTCGACAAAAACTTTGCTATTTCGAACTTTTGCAATCTGAGCATCGATTTTCTTGTTGTTGATAACATGGTCATCTGCGGCTGTAACTTTACCAATTGATTCTACCGTATTGAAAACAATAAATCCAAAGCCCTTTGAGTTTCCAGTGTTCTGATCAACTTTAATATTCACGCTGTCGATTACGCCAAATTTCGTTAAAATAATCTTCGTTAAAATAATTGCCCGCTTAACATCAACCTGTTTATTCTCGATAATTTGCTTGGGATTTTCAAGCACCTTCTTAGCCACCTCTTCAAATTCAAAGATCACGAAACAAAAATTCTTACGCTGATTTTTCGTTTTATCGAACGGCACTTTGACTCCAACAATTATACCAAATTCGCCAAAATATGCTTTAAGGTCTTCATCGGTGATTTCATTAGTGATGCCTTCGACAAAAACTTTGCTATTTCGAACTTTTGCAATCTGAGCATCGATTTTCTTGTTGTTGATAACATGGTCATCTGCGGCTGTAACTTTACCAATTGATTCTACCGTATTGAAAACAATAAATCCAAAGCCCTTTGAGTTTCCAGTGTTCTGATCAACTTTAATATTCACGCTGTCGATTACGCCAAATTTCGTTAAAATAATCTTCGTTAAAATAATTGCCCGCTTAACATCAACCTGTTTATTCTCGATAATTTGCTAGAGATTTTCAAGCACCTTCTTAGCCACCTCTTCAAATTCAAAGATCACGAAACAAAAATTCTTACGCTGATTTTTCGTTTTATCGAACGGCACTTTGACTCCAACAATTTTACCAAATTCGCCAAAATATGCTTTAAGGTCTTCATCGGTGATGTCATTAGTGATGCCTTCGACAAAAACTTTGCTATTTCGAACTTTTGCAATCTGAGCATCGATTTTCTTGTTGTTGATAACATGGTCATCTGCGGCTGTAACTTTACCAATTGATTCTACCGTATTGAAAACAATAAATCCAAAGCCCTTTGAGTTTCCAGTGTTCTGATCAACTTTAATATTCACGCTGTCGATTACGCCAAATTTCGTTAAAATAATCTTCGTTAAAATAATTGCCCGCTTAACATCAACCTGTTTATTCTCGATAATTTGCTAGAGATTTTCAAGCACCTTCTTAGCCACCTCTTCAAATTCAAAGATCACGAAACAAAAATTCTTACGCTGATTTTTCGTTTTATCGAACGGCACTTCGACTCCAACAATTTTACCAAATTCGCCAAAATATGCTTTAAGGTCTTCATCGGTGATTTCATTAGTGATGCCTTCGACAAAAACTTTGCTATTTCGAACTTTTGCAATCTGAGCATCGATTTTCTTGTTGTTGATAACATGGTCATCTGCGGCTGTAACTTTACCAATTGATTCTACCGTATTGAAAACAATAAATCCAAAGCCCTTTGAGTTTCCAGTGTTCTGATCAACTTTAATATTCACGCTGTCGATTACGCCAAATTTCGTTAAAATAATCTTCGTTAAAATAATTGCCCGCTTAACATCAACCTGTTTATTCTTGATAATTTGCTTGGGATTTTCAAGCACCTTCTTAGCCACCTCTTCAAATTCAAAGATCACGCAACAAAAATTCTTACGCTGATTTTTCGTTTTATCGAACGGCACTTTGACTCCAACAATTTTACCAAATTCGCCAAAATATGCTTTAAGGTCTTCATCGGTGATTTTATTAGTGATGCCTTCAACAAAAACTTTGCTATTTCGAACTTTTGCAATCTGAGCATCGATTTTCTTGTTGTTGATAACATGGTCATCTGCGGCTGTAACTTTACCGGACGGCACCACTTTCCACCGATGGTTGAAAGTTAATTCCCTACCCCAAAATGGTCAACGTAGAGCACTAGCATATTCCACCGATGAAGGTCGGGGTCAGCTTATAGAGAATTAATAGGAGTACAATGGGGCGATTTAATAAGTTAAACGCTTACTGTTTGGCATTTAATTTTAAAAACTGCAGAATTATTTTTTATGGTGGATCCGTGTATTGCCATGGTTGTCTTTGTCAAATTCAGTTTTGCCAAAGATTAAACTAATTAAAAATATATCCAATTAGTTCCACATCTTGCCAGATATGTTTAAGGCTAGCATGAACAGCCAATTCAAAGTCAACAGTAACCGTTTTCGGTTGAAAAAGTTTTTGATTTTGAGCACAAATATCTATTAATGATTGGAGGAAATGCCGGTAAGTTTCCTGAGATTTGTCATGGTACTATTATACATTATACTATACTATTATACTATACTATATACGGTACTATTATACATGGTATAATAGTACCATGAGATTTGTCTTTTAAAAGACAAAACGCTAGTGCTATATAATGTCCATTTGCGTAACCATGAATTGTAAACAGCTGCTTAAAGAACTTGGTGCAATACTCAAAAGTACCATCCATGTATATATTGTCTACAGAGCATAAACACCGTAAGTTAGTAATACACGAAAAAATAATTAAATTATTTTGGCTATCATTAACCATTAAAAAATTTTCATTATTCTCTGTTTCAACGACAATGGAATCTAACGCGGAATAAACGTCCAACATTGAAGTCGGTAAAGGTGGTAGTTCTTTTCGCCTCGCATTATAAATACTTGTAGGAATTGATTTAGCATCCTGGTAAGTAATGTCCACTCGATCAACTTTAGTGGTAGCGATGGCGTTTTCAAGAATGTCCAATGATCTTTTGGAAAAATCTTCGACATCTTTTCTTTTGGCAACACCGGCAACCGATTGCCGTTTAATTTTTTGCACATCTTCTTCGTGGCTATGTTGCGGATTTTCACTCTCAATTTTCCTCTGTTCTCCGCTTCCTATGGTATAGATATTAGCTGAACATGTTTTGTTGGAACATCGCCACTTAACCCGCCCATCTTGCAATTCTGCCTGCTAGTAAAATTTGAAGTTGTTACGCACTAATAATATATTTCCGCGCTTACCGTAGATTTCTCGAAGCGCTGCCATAATTTCTGTAGGTGTTGTTTATTCGGTCTGATTTATAGGTCTGATTTAGAACGACTTATAGACTTAACAATTAAAAGATTAAATTTATGACCAGTCTACCTGCCCACGGCAGCGGTGGAATATGCATATGGGATTATAGGAACCCTTGACCATCGGTGGAAAGTGAAATTGCCCACTTTACCAATTGATTCTACCGTATTGAAAACAATAAATCCAAAGCCCTTTGAGTTTCCAGTGTTCTGATCAACTTTAATATTCACGCTGTCGATTATGCCAAATTTCGTTAAAATAATCTTGGAGATCTTTTTCGGTTGTTTCTCTAGTTAAACCACCAACGAAAATTTTTCGATCGTTGTCGCGTCCAGGTATCGTAACACTTGATCGTTGATCGTTACCAATTATACATTTTGTTGCACATTTTCGGAAACATTAGTTTCTGAACCACAATTATTTTGATTTTCCATTTTTTAACTTAAATTTTTTTACGATTACCACGTGCGAAGTAATACTCGATTTAAAAATTTACGACTGATATTTAATGATATATATTTATATTGTATAGTATTATTACATACAGTTGGTAACTGTTTTATAATTTTAACTTACCGTTAAAGGATTTAAATTAAATACCTTCAGGTAAATTTTTCAAAAGTTTCATTACTTGGAATTTCTGTAAAGCTAATAAAATAAATGCTAGAAAACATTTTCAGGTATTAAAAATTTTCGAATGTGTTGAAAATAAGCCCTTTTTCTACTCAAAAGAAACCCATATTGATCAGGACCGTACAAGTAGAATTTGCTTAGTGTTTATATTTCTACTCTTTCTTTCTGTTTTTTTCCCAGAAATAGTTCACTGACTGCTAATAATACTGTAACTATTATTGTAAGCTCAAATCCGATATATGATGTTAAATTAGAAGCATTTCATATGCTAACCTCTTCATTTGGGAAAGTTTTTCGACTAAACCAAAGAACGAAATGTAAATTTACTGGTTTCTAAAAACAATTAAACCAATCAAGCAATAGAAGTAGTTGACTTATTATTCTTTGAACCAATTTAATTAGCTATATTTCAGTTAGTGGTGGTGTGTACTGCAGCGAAACTGGATTCGTTACATTGACCCCCCTCTCTTGTCCACCCAATTAAAATATAGGCTTAGAACCGGCTAGTACCCAAATATCAAAACTAGTACCAGCATCTTTTATTCACAAATTCATATTCACACCAGAAGCTGTCAAGTCTAAAAATCTAAAATCATAATAATTGAAACTGGTTCCAGTCAAAGTTCAAGGGGGGGGGGGTAAATAAGGCTGAAGGAGCCAATAAGAATTTAAGAAAATTTTAAAATTTAGTAGATTGTAGATTTTTCTGGTTTTTGATGGGTTTAGATGGAATGTTACTCCATTACGCCCCCAACAACTCTCCTTTGTATTCGCTCTTAAACTGATTCTACTGCAATACACATTAGAACTAAATTTATTTTGTGCAAAAACTTACAAAAAAAATAAAATAATGATTTTCTGAATATAATTTCCGATAATTTTTTCAATTGGTAATTTAATTTTTTAAATGACTAAAATAGAGAGGAATTCACGTAGAGACAAGTAAATGCCAAACATTTTTACAAAAGAGTGAAATTATACTACAAAATAAATATACTCAATTTCATAAAAGTATTTGAAAAATAAGGATTAGTTAAATACATATCGTTTTTAATGTTAAATAAATTCCCCTTTTTTCTTAAAATTTTCTATTTTAATAATTTAAAAAATATTTTTATTTTTAATGAAACTCTTCCAATTTCCAAAAAATTACAGTATTGAAATAAGCACATAAAAAATGAAACTTGTATTCTAAATAGTACATTGTCTTATTCGGATTAAAAGTGAAACTTTGTTTGACAAGCAATTTTTGCATTTGCGAGGCGGAGCGCTAGCGAAGTCGTTCTACTACTAGTCGTTCTACTAGTGCAAAACATAATTATAATATTTTAGAATACTCGAACACGCTAACCAAGTGTTAATGAGAGCACAAAAAAAGCAATGTTCTCAATTTCATTACCACGAGAAAACACATCTGTAATCATGGGCGTTCATTGGGGTAAGGGGAGGGGGAGTGCAAGTCGCCCCCTCCTCTCTCTGGTTCTTGCCTTAAACTTTTAAATTTAATTTTAATTAATTTAAATTTCGTGGAGAAAGTAATTACTCAGTTTGCGAAGGAACCACGGAATTTGAAATTTGTCTTTTCTGCAAATAAAGAAAATTAAAAATTTTTAGTGTTTTTTTATTATTTTGCCTCTCCCTGAAAAAAATCCTATGGACGCCCATGTCTATAATACAGTACCATATTGGCCAAGGGCGGCCAACTTGCGGCTCGCGAGCCACATGCGGCTTTTTGAAGGATTATTTGTGGTTCATGGTTCTCGATAATGTACTCGAGTTCCCTTTTCATATTTGTGCTATTTTCCGTATGTGTTTCAAAATGTCTTTTAAATTTTTCGGCTCGCGAAAAATTTCAAATTTTGAAAAATGGCTCGGACTATCAAAGAGCTTGGCCACCCCTGATATTAGCCATATATAGCAGAAATAACAAATTCTACGGGTCCCACGTCCAGGCAAAATAAGTGTTTAAACGGGCAAATTTGGGCAACTTTTCGATATAGTATTATGAAGTACACATATTTATATATACAAAAAATTAATGGACACTCCCCAGAAATTTTCCTACCCCATTATAAGTTAATTAAGTAAAATTTCTCTAATTATATAATATTATATGCCAATTTTTATACTTGAATAAATAATATTAATACAAATTAAAATACTTACTAGAGTTCGTGCCAAATAAAAATAGAACCGTCAATCATAATAGTTGGTTACGTTATTTTTAAAAGGCGAGATAGGCATTTCTCTGAATGCATACATAAGTAAGCGAGAGTTGCATTTCCGCTTAAAATACCAGGGTGCGAAGTATGCAAAGAAACACCCATAAAGTGGACCGGTTCGTTAGTCGCGAATATGTGATACATATTATATGTTTTAAATTCATAAGGTCAATTGCTGTCAAAAAATGACACGATATTCAATGTTTACAACATCATTGGCGTAGTAAAATTTATAACAATCTAACAAACTAACAATCTAACAAACTATAACTAACTAACAAACGGTAACAAATAACAAATGTGAAACAATTTTTACGACTTGTAGATTTGAAAGAAAATGCAAAACTAAAACAATTTTAAATTAACATATGTATTGCAAGAAAACTATGGTGCGCTACTGAAAGATTTCGCGTTCTTTAACTGGTTGGAGATATCTTGAGGGTGTGGCTCGCGATGATTGACGGTTCTATTTCTATTTGGCACGTACTCTAGATACTACATGTTGATTCTTTTTTGCTGAAAAGATTTAAAAAAAAAGATTTATTCACTAAAATAGCTAAAATAACTAAAATGTTAACATAAGTGCATATAATACGCGTATATCATTACATTCAACAACCTGCATGAGTTTTACTTACTATAACTGCTAGGCACTTAAAAATTTATATATATTCTAATATTTTTTCATCCAACACTATCGAAAGTATAGCATATACGGTAAATTCTAGATAGAGAAAATGTGCAA
The DNA here is from genome assembly GCA_947369205.1 of Cantharis rufa. Taxonomy (NCBI): domain Eukaryota; kingdom Metazoa; phylum Arthropoda; class Insecta; order Coleoptera; family Cantharidae; genus Cantharis; species Cantharis rufa. The sequence goes on from OX376304.1 coordinate 34,401,716, forward strand.
TAGGCGGTGTGATATTAAGTAACCACGATATCGCTAATCATAACAACATACATGTGTATTTTCGCCGTGTTGCTATTATTTGCTGATGTAAATTTACCTTTCGCCTCGTTGTTACTTTTATTTCATACGCCTAGCTTTGGCAGTCTGGTGACGTATTAGCTGATTAGATTACAATTCTGCTGGCTTTATCTTGCTTCATCTTTATATAATGAAAATGATGTCACATGCTTTAATAAGATACTTAAGTTACTGTTTATTTTAAAAGTGGTATTTTTGTTACTTATCACTTTATATTTTTATTTTGGAAATGACCCGTGTTGGATGAAAAATGCATAACATCATTCGCGTAATGGGCGCTCCAGACTATCGCGAGAATCTCGCGAGAAGTTCTCGCGAGAATCTCGGCGAGAATAGCATCGGAGAACAAGGCGAGAACAACGCGAGAACGTATATTACATCGTAAATTGCTCTATATTCACACTCGCAAGGTATTCAGTACTCAGTACAGTTCGTGCATTTGAAGAGATGAATTCAGAAGTGGCTGCTGCGACGTGCCTATTGGTGAGCGCACTTGCTTATTATAGGTACGCCTATATTAAAGATAAGAAAACAATTAAAAAGAAGTGGAGAAAACGAAGATGGTGGATGACTAGTATTCATTGTAATAGAACAAGGTTAGTACGTTTTTGTTTAATAGGTAAATTTCGAGATGTGAAATTAAATATAAAAACCAATAAATTTTGGCTTTTTGTGTTTTACAGTCTAACTATGGAGCAGCAGTTGAATGAATTAGTTGCCGAACCATCACGTGAATTTAAGAAGTTTACTCGAATGTCTTTGGTGGATTTTGAATATTTACTAAACAAAGTTACAACACTGATTAGTAAACAAGATACCCAATTTCGAAAAGCTATTCCAGCTCGGATACGGCTAGCTGTAACACTACGATATTTGGCATCAGGAGATAACTTCGAAAGCTTACATTTTTTATTTAAAATATCTCCCCAAGTGATTTCAGAAATTATACCACAAGTTTGTCAAGCCCTGGATGAAGTGTTAAAGGAAGAAATAAAGGTAAGTAGTTTTCCCTGTACACGAAATAAAATAAAATAATGCCATGTTGTATTAAGGTGCATAAAATCTATTAAAGACAATCAGTACTTACATCTAATTTGAAATGATATTAATTAAAATAAAGTTAAGGTTTACAAAACAACACTCAAGTTATAACAAATTTTTAACTTGAGAAAAAAGCTTTATCCATTATATTCCGAGAATAAATTGATTAGATTTTACCTACCTCTTCCAATTTTTAAAATTAACAATCAAGAAATACAATACGCACAAGTTATGTATTTAGGAGTACTGTTTGATGAAAAACTAACCTGGGTCCCACATATCAAACATCTAAAAACAAAGTGCTACCAAACATTGAATATTTTGAAAGTCTTATCCCACCATAACTGGGGTTGCAATAAGAAAACGCTCTTGTACATTTTTAAAACCATTACCAGATCAAAATTAGAATACTCCAGCATCCTTTATCATAGAGCAAATAAAAATATTTTAAAATCCCTTGATACTGTAACGAAAATTAAAACTTTTATTTAATTTCAAAAGAGCTAAAGATGTATTTACAGGTAAAGTTAATGATAACAGAATAAACACTACACTAATATTAACACTAATACTAAATTACACTAATACAAATAATTAACAATTAGTCAATATTTATTTAAACTATAGCACTATATTTATATAACACTCGGTATCACTATTACACTTTATTTATGTTGACACTTGCAAGTCTAAACTCGAATTGCCCGTCGCAGGAAATGATTCTGTATTTATATCTAAATGCATCTTACTAGAAACTTCCATAAACTTCCAGAAACTTCTATTAATTTCTATATACTTCTGGAAGTATCTAGACTGCAGAATAAGCAATATTTGGATGACAAACAATGTTATTATGTATGACTCATCATTACATGACATCATACATTAGTCATCACATAGAATTAGCTCTATTTCGTAACAATACAATATATAACCAAGGACTTCGTACAGCTACTGGAGTACTAAGAACTTCGCCATTAGAAAGCCTGTATAATATATCGGGTGAACTACCTCCAAAATATAGAAGACATCAAAACATTTTAAATTATTTCGTAAAAATGTTATCAAATCCAAATCATCAAAATTTTTCAACAATCGTGAATCCAAAATTTTTGTTCCTATATCTATCTACTCCAAAACTAAAAAGACCTTTACCTATCACAATTAATCAGCTACTAATTAAATACAATTTAGACAAAAATACAATAAAACATCACGAAAATAAAAAATTCATAATAAAATCTAAAATATTAGCAAAATGGGAAGACGAGTGGCAAGAAATTCCTTATAATAAGCTAAAACTTTCAAAGAAGAACACGACTGTTTGGAAAACCTTAGGGGAACTTACCAGGAAACAAGAAATTTCCATTGACCGACTTCGTGTTGGTCATACAATGATTACTCACAGCTATATTTTTAAAAAAGAACAACCTCCCAACTGTTCTTGTTGCAATCTCTCATTAACCGTTAGCCATATATTAAGACACTGCCCAAAATATCAAGCAGCAAGACTTTTTGCCGAGCTGCCTGATAGCCTAGAAGACATTTTATCCAACACGAAAACTAATGTACAAAAACTACTGAAATTCTTACAATCGTCTGGTTTACTACACAAAATTTAAAATTTTAACTTTTTACCTTTCAACTACCTATACTTACATTGTTAATATTTGTAAAATTTCATAATTATTTACTGTTTATAAATTATTTAATTAATTGTTAATACTTTGTTATTATAGTATAATTTGCTTTTTTTTGTTAATTTAATTAATATAGTATTAAGTTAGTGCTAATAACTTAATGTTGATGCACACATTTTATTTACATCTTTTGTATTGTATTTGTTTAGTTTTGTATTCGATAATAATAAAAAAAAAATAATAATAATAATAATAGATGAATCTAAATCTTCATTGGATGTGATATCATCATTTGTGACTGGGTTTTGTTCCGGAATGCTATTGACTGGTGGATGGATGGTTTCATTCGAATGTATAATAACATTTGAACTAAAAGTTCTGCCATGGTTATAGGTATTTTGGTTGGCCATCGGAGAATAATTTATGGCCGGATCGGAATACGTTGTAAATGAAGTACCAGGTCTTGGTTCGTAATAGAAGTTTCTACCATGGTTAAATTTATTGTTATAGTGTTGTGGTTTTGGTGATGATGATGGTATTGGTGTTGATATTGGTGATGAGGATTCTGAATGTACTGTAGTATATTGCGAACTTAGAAAAAAGCCATCTATAGAATGCATTAATCGCAGTCTTTTTTCATCTGGCAATTTCCTCAACTTTTTGGCCAATAGTTTCCCATACAAGTCACAATCATCGTCTTCTTGTGTTGAATGGATAAATTGAGTTTGGGACTCATTCATTTTAACAGTAGCTTTAAACGTGGCCAGAGCTTCTTTTACAACTTTTCCTGCCTCGGAAAGTTCGGGAGGGTCTATTTTTCGACGGATTGTTGGTTCTGCTCTCGACGCTATCGTATTGGTGTTAATATTGTGCCTTTGATTAGTTGCTAGGTTATTTTGACTGCCCTCGGTCCCTTCTTCAAAATCCCATTCTTCTTCGTCTTCTTCTTCACGATGTTGATCGCTTCTTAATGACTGCGTTTCCTAAAATAAAAATAAATTAAGTAATGAACTTAAAAATAAATTTCAAGTAATAAGGTTTTTATTATGTACGTAAAATGTAATATTTAACTAATTATTTTTATTATTGCAGCTACCATCGTGCCCAGAAGAATGGCTGAAAATTGAGAATGGATTTGCATCTAAATTTCCTAGAGCTATTGGATCAATGGATGGCAAACATATTGTTTTGGAATGTCCAGTGAATTCTGGATCGGAATATTATAACTACAAAAGAACATTTAGTATAGTATTGATGGCGTTAGTTGACAGTCAGTGCAACTTTATTTTTGCTGACATTGGATGTCAAGGTAGAATAAGCGATGGTGGAGTTTTTACAAATAGCCTTTTATGGGAAAAAATTTGCAAAAAAAAATTAAATTTACCACCACCACATCCTCTACCAGGCTCAAATATCAATGTACCTTACGTTTTTTTGGCAGACGGAGCTTTTGCCCTTTCTGAAAATGTTATGAAACCATATTCTGGAAATCATGACTTGGGATCAGCAAAACGTAAATTTAATGAGACATTGTCTGGAAGACGGGTCGTGGTAGAAAATGCTTTTGGCATATTAGTGACGAAATTTCGAATATTTAAAAAACCAATTAGACTACAACCAGAAAAAGCTAGCATGATAACGATGACATGTATATTATTACATAATTACTTGAGGCGAAGCAGTACATCTTTACCTGTTTATACACCGCCCGGCACTATCGATATTTATGACAACAATGAACAAATGTAATTATCGAAGATTAGCTAAGAAAACTAATCTAAGATTATGGTTTTCTTAGCTAATCTTCGATAATTACATTGTACAATGTAATTATCAATGTAATTATAATAAAAACAAATGTAATTATCGAAGATTAGCTAAGAAAACTAATCTAAGATTATGGTTTTCTTAGCTAATCTTCGATAATTACATTTGTTTAAAACTATATAGCTAATAATTTTAATAATATTATGACAACAATGGTGTACTTATTGAACCTGGCTCATGGAGACAAGAAATGGAAGAAAGAATATGTGCTATTCGCAATTTGCAACATATACCACGCCGATCGCCTCTTAACGCAACGGAAATAAGAAACGAATTCACCAATTATTTTTGTAGATAATAATACAATAAATATTATCTTTTTTATTGTTAATACTATTAATAAATTAAAATATATTACTAATGAATAAATTTTAAACTTACTGAATCATCGCTAGCTTAATTTGGTTGAAAGTTCTTCTGAATATCTTTATAAAGCATATACAGGGAGTAGCAAACGAAATGGGGAACTCCTATGTTAGCAATATAAATTGTACCTTTTGAAGACATTTTCTTTCATATAAAAAATTCTTCCAATCTTAATCCCTGAAGGAAATGAAATTTGCAACAAGAAAGTCGATTAAGTATTGCTGTAAAAGCAAATTTTATACGGCAGAAATAATCTTCAAGAGGTGCAATTTACATAAATAAAAAAGTCACTAAAAATAAAGCATAATGAAGTACTTACCGTATTTATTGTGGTTTTACATTTGGTGCTGTCACCAAGAAAGGAGTCCATCGCATCATAAGCAAACCAAATAGGCTTATATACCTCGTCTGCAGCTGCTCCCGAATTCATTGACTTTTTTACTTTATTTTTGTATCCACGGTAACTCGCAAGCAGGGAGTTTTTTTTCGATTTCAACTCTTCGACGGGTATTTCCATAATTGTGCTAATTCGCACCCAAGCATCATAATTTTTTGTTTTATTTTTATATCCTTTTGTGCCCGTTTTCCACAAAAGTGGTTCGGCTTGCAGGCAATCAATAAAAGTTAGTTCTTGTTCGTTTGTCCAATTGACACACATTTTAAATCACAATAATTAAATATACCTACTATCGTACTTAAACGGTGAATCAAGCGCTACTGAAGAATGCGAGTATTGCAGGTGTATATGCATATTAAAAATGCAAGTGCAAGTGTCGGACGTGTTATCACCGTTATCGCGTTCTCGGCTCCTTTGTCTGGCATCAAAAAACCGACTAAATGCGGAGAACAACTCGAGTGCAGATTTTTTAAATACATTTCTGTTTTCTAAAACGATTAACAGTTCTTTAATTTTGTGATATGTCGAAAAGTTTAAATTTGGAATTTTTGGGCCCCTTTAATGGGGCCCACTTCATTATTCCGATAATGTTCTTTTTGAAAGATAATATTGCCATTTTATTTCGTTTTATTTCTACTGTTGAAATGTATTTTAGTTTGTATACACGCGCGCATATTGTGAGCGCAGCGAAGTTTGAACCCGGTTTGCGCTATAACCTACAAGACCAGCGAGGTCAGTAATGTCACAGCGCTCGAATTATGTAAACGTACCAACACCCGAGCACACGTTAACTACTTTTTATTTCGACAATTAATATTTGTCAAAATCACATCTTGAATGTTCGTAGGGCCTGGTATCATTGAGTACCTAGTTTAAATTAAATATCTGCTAAACCATAAATCTTCAAAATTATGTTTCAAAAAAAGATAATTTAGTTTGGTATAAAATCGTCATAAATACGTCAAACTTCAAGTTTTCATTATTTTATTATTAATTGTGTTTTTACATTTTGTACTGTTACCAAGCAAGGAGTCCATAGCGCAAACTAAATGGACTTACAAGACCTCGTAGGCACGCTGCTCCCAAATTCACTGATTTTTTCACTCTATTTTTATAACTTCTATAATTTGCAATCAGGGAATCTTTATTTTTTCTTAATTAATCGACGGGTATTTACATTATTGTACTAATCCACACCCAAGCATCATGATTTTTTTTCGATTTAATTTTATGCCTGTTTTCCACAAAACTGGTTCTGCTTGATGGCAATCAATAAATGCCAGTTTTTGTTCGTTTTCCAATTTACGCTCATTTTAATTCATAATTAATTATACTACTATTTAATGGGTGAGTCAGGCGCTACTGAAGAATGCGAATGTGCAGGTGTGTGAGTGTTATCGCGATCTCGACTCCTTTGTCTCGCATCAAAAAACCGACAAGTGGAGAACAAGGCGAGAACTTATGAGGAACACGAGAATCAGCTCCACTCTCTCTTTTCTCGTGTTGTCCTCGTTTTTTCGCGAGGTTCTCGCGAGATTCTCGCGAAAGTCTGGAGTGGCTTGCAAGGCGAGAAGCTAAAAATGAACACGAGAATCGGCTCCACACTCTCGTTTCTCGTGATGTTCTCGCGTTCTCGTGCTGTTCTCGCGAGATTCTCGCGAGAGTCTGGAGCGCCCATAAGAAGTAAGGCATATGAGATTTAGCTATCAGAACTCGCTATTGCTCGTTCTGATATATTGCTAAAACTGATATGGCTTTCTTTCTATCGCTCATATGTTAATAGCTATTTCACCGCTTTGCGCACTACGTCACCTTAGGAACACCACTATAGGAACTACAATGAAATCCATATGGAATTATTCGAATTATTAGTCCGATGACTAGTATTTAAGTTCCTTATTTAATGGTCAAATATCGTTAACAAAACAGCGCAGCTTTGATAATCCGGTAAACTGAATCTTAATTCGAAAGAATAAGGTTGGCATATCTAATATTATATATGTAACTGCCATTGTCGATTTCAACGATTATTGTAAAAGCTACTTGAAGAAAATCATATGCCAATTTATTTCAATAATTAAAACCAAAACTATACAATTTTAATTAAAACAATTTTCTTATTTACGACTCAGAATGTTCGAGAGAAAAGTCTTCCGCACAATATTGGGCCCGAAAAAATAAAATAATGAGGGATGCAGACTTCTAATGAACCAAAAAATAGAAAACGAGATACAGGGTGAAAACATAGTAAAGTTCATTAAGTCACCGAGAATAAGATGGTTAGGGCATGTTATGAGAAGAAATTAAGACAACAACTGATACGCGGTAGCTTAACGTAATTATTTTTGATGGCCCGGCGTAGCGTAATTGGACCTCCAGGGTCGTACTCAGCGAAATCGCGGCTGCTGGGTGACGTCTACGAGAGTCACCCAGGTAGTTGTTTTGCTTATTGCTTATGGCTCGAATCTTTACAAACTTATTCTGAAAAAGAAGTAACACAAGAAAACTGCCATAAAGGATTCGAGACGGTATGTATAATAAATAAATAACTTGTCGTATTACAACGCAGGTTCTTAAGGCTAGTAAAAAGGGTCGACCTAGGCATGCATGAAATTAATATTAAAACAGTTACACAATTATTACAGAAGAAAGCCCACTCTAACAATTTGGAGGATTAGTTGCTGTCAGCGACAGCGGCCTAATAGGCGATATGGTAGCGAAATTTCGATGCACTTTACAAATTAAATATTTACTCACATTGGTAGGTAGGATTCGATACACAGCAACTGCAACACAAACAGATGTAGACTGCGGAACAGCGGAACGGTAAATAACTTGGCGTTGATGCGGAATGTTGGCTCGAAGAAAAGTGCGGGATTTTCCGACCCTTAGCACAGTAGTCGTAAGGCAGATTCGCACTTAAGTAAGGTGGACGCAATGCGTCTTCACAAATTTTAGTTGTCAAAAGTTAATACGTCACGTCGATAGCTAGTGACGATACGGTAATACGTCACCACAATAAAGAATACTTGCAATTCGTACCAGTGCTTCCTGCGCTACATCTTCACAAGAAAATCGGAAACCTGAGCAACAAATACGGTAATTCACAATGAGGTAAGCACTTACATATCGGTAAACGGCGGTAAACTAAATCTTATTAGGCAGGAACAAACTTCCTATAAGCTATTGACTCGCAAGCTCGTACCTAGTCAATCTATGTACCCCGCTTGAATGCCTGGAAAACTAACTATCGCGCCTACCCTCTCCTAATATTCCGCTTAGGAATGTCCAGGCAGAAACTTGTCGACCAAAAGGGTCGAGCTTATCTCCTGACCTTCAGCTAAGCTCGCGATACATTCTGCAACTCGAGATTTGAACGTGTCGGTCCTTCGAGATTGGCGCGGGAAATTTAAAGGAATTCAAAATATAATCCTAACCGTAACACAACATAAAGAAAATGACAATAATAAAATAACATGGAAACCTAGTGAGAAAAGAACACGAGGAAGCCCTGGGAGAAATATCGTCATAAACACTGCGACATACACAAGGTTGTGAGAAAAAAATTAGGATATATAAAACATGTCCAAACTTTTGATGTTATATGCTGCCCTACTTAGGAAAAACACCGTATCTACAAAATAACGAAATTGAGATATTTCAATAAACAAAAAATGTTTATTTGTTTAGTGCCTATGTTCTTAATTTTTATTGGAAATAAATTTCAAAAACATATTTAGAAAGGTAATTGAATGTACTATCTTCTCATATGTTCATAATTAAAAAACATTTATAATTATCAGAATTATATTGATAAATGTGATTTATATTAGGTTATGCATTGGCATTTTTGTAACTTTCGATAGTTAAAATACCGTATTTGCACTTAAGGTATTATATCTACTGCATTTTTGCCTGGTCTCGCTAGTTTAAATACAGTGTCTGCCGCATATACGGTGTTTTATCTAAGTGAAGAATGAAATATTATACACATGATGAATGTTACGTTTTTACTAGGAATATTTACAATTACCGAGGTTTAGAAGAATTTATTAGTAATTAAAGGTTATAAAAACGGTTACATATTTAAAAAAAATATTTATTCATCAACGTGCACAAGATCTTCAACATTGGAAACTTTCAATTGATTCCAAAACTCCCTTCTATTCTCTGGCATCAATGGGCAAAGTGTATGAACAATGTCTTTTTTTTTAACTAGTGGTACACCTCTGCGACCATTTGTTCTTGGTAAAGGCATCTTTATCAATAATTCATTTTTTTAAATCATTTTCATCATCAAAAAGTCCAAATTTTTAAGAGGTAGCTCAAAATCTGTGCGGTACTGAAGGATGGAAGATCCTCTTTGTGCGACGATTTGTACCATATTGCTAAGGTAAGGTCGTGAAAACGTATGCTTTAACTTGGATTGTGATGTTTCATCCTCCCAATCAAAAAATTTATCGGGTGTCATATCAATCACACACGTACGACCTTTGTTTGCATTTTGTACTGCATTTTTATAATCATTATAATCGTACAGTTTACCAAGACGATTCTTAGAAATTTCCACCTGGTGGTGAAAACTGTCTGCGGACATGTGTCGCTAAACACTGCGGACAAAAGTGTGACCAGGTTCGAAATAATTTACGGTGAGTTTTTCCAATGATATTAACGAAGAATTGATGATTTTTAAGAAGTAGGTGAATAACGTCCAATTTTTATTTTGACCTGAGCAATAGTCTAACCATAAAACCAATTCTTTCACATCCCTTTGCAGCATGAAAAACGCGTGAAATGTGCTCACAATATCTTCCTTCTTTCTGCCAGCAATGCCCTCATGCCAAATAGCTGCGAAAGGTTTTTGGTCTTTCAACTTTCCTAATGGCACGAGTAGAGATAAATTGAGAGTGCACATCACCCCCCACTCTAACTCCCCAAAGCCACACCCACTTTTCAAGGTCGAGTTCTTATTGGTCGAAAGCCACGCCCCTTATTTTCTAGGTCTAGTTCTTATTGGTCTAAAGCCACACCCACTTCTCAAGGTCGACCACCTAATTATCCTAAGCCACACCCACTTTTCAAGGTTAAGCATAAAATACACCCCTTCTACATCTCACCCCCGAGGAAATCCAAGGTCATCGAATGAGGTTATTACTCAAGGACAAATTCTAACTATTGGCTGATGACAGACTCAAGGTCTATTGTTGTCCTTCGCAGTTGCTATATATTGACTTCACATTGCTTATAATATTAAGTGCATACCTACATACATAATCAACTCAACATACATATCAAATCAACTTGAAACAAGTAAGTTAGATTATTAATTATTTAATTTTTATTATAATTGATAAGTACTTTGTTACAGTGGAATTGTTAAATGAAAAATCTTACTCACTAAACAAATCTCTATCTAAAAACATCTCCATTGGATTATCTAAATTGAATTTGCAACCTAGCATTGTAATTAGCGGTGTAAAACAGAAAGTGATATTAAATGAAGAAGAATGGAAACGATTTTTTAATTACAAAACTATGCTAACATCATATTTTAGTGACAGTGGTTCAAAATTGTCTCCAGTAGTTGATTCATTCACTATTGAATTTCATAACTTTAAAAATAAAAAAAATTATAAAATTATGTCGAGATAGTGAAAATTGGGTTTATTTGGGGTTTGAAACTATTACTGGATTATGGGAATTGATTGATCTGATAAACGGTTATTTATCAGTATTACAGACATAATCTGGTTTGCAAGATACTACACCAACAGATTGCACTTAAACGGTCTGATGAACAATGTCAACCCATATTATAAGTACCTACACACCGGAACCTGTTTTGGAATAAAAAGAGGGAATATTACTGTATTGGGACAGACTGATATTAACCGATCGACACATAAACCATAATAGACCTGACATTGTCATAATAAATAAAAATGAAAAAAATGCAGTTATCATTGATGTGGCAGTGCCTTTGTCTAAAAATATATTATCAACAGAAAAAGAAAAAATACGGAAATATGAGGATTTGGCAATGGAAATGAAGGCTCTATGGAATTTAGAAAAAATCAAGATTGTACCCATTGTAATATCTGCTACAGGTGTAGTATCTTGCAATCTAGAAAAATATTTATTAAATTTGTGTTTAACTTCAAAATTATTTGAAAACATGCAAAGAGCAACTATTTTGGGAACCTGTCGGATAGTTAATCAAAATTAGCAGACTTTATAATTTTAAATAAATAATAGTAAGAATAATAAAAAGATCGGCGTTTTTTTCTTTCGTTTTAAGTTTTAATTATATTACAATCCCAAACGCAAAGCATCAGGGCAGCTTGACTAAACCAAAGTCAGATTGCCCAATTTAAGCGAAAAATAACCAATTTTCGAGATAAAAAATGATCAAACATTACGTAGTTTAAACCTAGGAAATGCCTTCAAAGTTTAGTGACTTAAAGGTTATATATTAAGCTATAAATTACCAAATTTTTATCAAAGATATGCCTTCAAGGTCAATTCTACTTATAAGTCAAATTAGAGTCGCATTTGAAGGAAATGTGACCTATGTGTATTACCTAATTTCAACCTCATAACCGATATGACTTAATTGGTCAGAATTGCGTATTTTTACTATATATAAGTGCTGTGTGGTTGACTTAAATAATAGGAAATATTTAAGGCACCAAATAAACCTTTATGGTCATCCAGAGCTAACAATAAAGTTGAAATTACCTCAGAAAATTACCTATAAGGAAAACCGGTCTGAGGTTAGGTCGAAATTCCCACCAAAATTGCCTTGAAAGTTAGTTATTTGTCTTTAGACTCTTAGAACTTTGTTGTCGGTTACCACGTAAATAAAAATCAAGCTAAGTACAACGTGGGGTACTTTTGGTACCCCAGACTATTTATTGATTTTTGAAACTAATATTTATCAGAAGTTATTTGGAAGGTTAAGTAAAGGACGTTCATACAAAAAAAAAGAATTTTATTTAGTGCTAGTCCTAAAAAAAATTATTAAAAATAATAATTTTCTGTAAAAAAAAAATTTATATGCTTTGATTAATTCATGTTGTCTACACCAACGATCATTTTGGTACATTGTATTTTTCGAAGATCTTTACATAAAACGGCCAAAAAAAGAAAATACGTGAATGGCAAAAGTAAATAATCAAGCAAAAAAAAATTTTTAAGCCACATTTCCTTTGTATTTTGAAAATCTGTTTATATGGGTTTAACCGGCATAAAAGAAAAGTTAAGTAGCTAGAAAAAAAATTTTTTTTAAATATTATGTGTAAAGCTACAATCAGAAAACCAAAATTGGGGTATGTAAAATACCCCACGTGGTAATCTAAAGGTTATCCTATAAAATACTTGAGGAAAGTGTTTATTTCACAACAAATATTACAACCGGGTTATAATTGTTCAACACAAACATGACACTTTGTTCGTATTTACTATGCGTGTTTACCGAATCTTCGCGCGTAAAACATAACCTATCAAAATTCATAGGCGTAACATGTTCTTTTCTACTTTATAGTTATGGTGATTCAAAGATGTTAATCTTTTGGTTTAATAGAGTGTACAGACTTACCCCTATACAAATTTTTATACAATTTGTATTCTATACAAAGGACCCCGCACAAAAGTATATGGAAAATGGGTTTCGGTTAAATTGGCTGCTTTTTTATATTTTGTAGTTCTTATCATTCTGAACAAAAGATATCATGGGCACAAACATTTTCTATGCACCGTTTTCATTTGGCAGCTTGTTAAATGTTTATATTATCAATTATAATGGGATTTGTTAATGTAATGTGCACGGCGTTCACTAGGTGTATTATGATTTCTTGCAAACAAAGTCAATCTCCCCGTTACCTAAAACAATAACAAAGCAAAAAACAAAAGCGCCGTAAGAACAATCAAGAGTATCAGTAATTTATGGGTTGTTGCTGTTGCATATTTTATATTTGCAATGCCATTCGGAGAAATATTTCGTTGTTATGTTTGCAATGTAATAAATTACACATAAATTACTGATACTCTTGATTGTTCTTACGGCGGTTTTGATTTTTGTTTTGTTATTGTTTTAGCTAACGGGGAGATTGATTTTGTTTGCAAGAAATTATAATACACTTAGTGAACGCCGTGCTCACTACATTAACAAATCCCATTATAATCGATAATATAAACATTTAACAAGCTGCGAAATGAAAACGGTGCATAGAAAATATTTGTGCCCATGACAACTTTTGTTCAGAATAATATGAACTACAAAATATAAAAAAAGCAGCCAATTTAACCGAAACCCATTTTCCAGATACTTTTGTGCGGGGTCCTTTGTATACAATTTAAGCTATGTCACACTATAATAGTTATTTATGTATCTAGGGCATTATGACGATGTTTATGTCGAGGGCAACCAATTTAAAAGGGCGAGGGTCGCCAGACCCGAGAGTTTTTAAGTTGCTCGAGAGCATAAACATCGAGCAATGCTCGTGATGCATACAACGATTTATATTTCACTGCATTTGAATTTGTCAATATTTAAAAATTTTATAAATTTTGAATTTGATGATTGCTAAATTTAAATTTTTACCTCCAATCAATTTTTAAAAAAAATTGGAGGTATGGTAATCGAAAAAAAATTTCAACTTTTTTTTTTGCATTTTCGAGATCACCCTGTTCAGAAACGTAAAGATCTGCAAAAAGTAAAATAAAAATTTCTGTGTCGGTTTGTCTGTCGGTCGTCAAATTTTGTCGATCGATTTGCTTCCGAACCATCCAACCAATTACGACCAAATTTGGTATGGTGGTAGGGTTCACGGTGGAAAGGTGAAAATAAGGTTTTCGTCGCGATCTATCAATCAGGAGTGCCACCACAAGAAAATAATACGGGATTTTAAAAAAATATTTTGTCTTGCGATAGGTTACTTTAAAGGCCCTAAGAGGCTTTATCCAGAATAGGTAAAATTAATCTTCTATCTGTCGTCTGTCAAAAATCACAAGTTGTCAAAGTTGAAACTTTAAGAGTGAATAACTCAAGAAGTGCCGAAGTGATCTTAACCAAATTTGGTACGTATGTACATTGATCCTAATGGATATGCGAGCATATGTAATCCTTCGATAGAAATCAGTAATGCAACATGAAAAAAATAAAATTATCGTTTTTGGCAAAAACATGAAAAAAGTTTTTGTCGATCGATTTTCTTTGGCATTTCTGCGTCGATTGCAATCAAACTTATTGGACGTATGCCTCGTGGGCTGGAATGGTGAAAATAAGGTTTTGCCAGAGAAATCTTCACCAGGGCCACCACAATAAAATAAATAAAAAAATATGAAAATGTCGTCGTATCTCCGGAAATGTTTAACCGATTCAGCTAAAATTTGGTGTGTCGATGGAGCTTTGAAAGTATAAGTATTGGTGAGAAAACAAACCGAGCCAATTGTAACAGGGCGGGCAGGTCAGAAAAATTACAGAAAATATTAACTGAAATCTTAATTTATATATTTTTTGTGAGAATTTGTCAGATGGCTTGCAAAAATAAAACAATATATTCAAAATTTTAATAAACGTCATAATTTTGTGACATATGTGTCAAAATTAGGTTAATGTTGATTTGTATACCGAGTGCAGCATAAGAATTGAGTTTAGGGCTTGTAATAATTTATTTTAGAATACAAAAATAGGTGGTTCGGTGGGAAATATTTTATAATATCGTCGTACGGACTGACGGAACGTTACTTTATAAGTAAAAGGTTCTGCCACTAGGTAGCGACCAAGTTTAGGCTGTTTGTTAAATTTTTTCGAAAATGTTTTCAGAATCAGTAAATCGACAGTCAGTAATTTACAAAAATTTATTTTCGAAAAATCCGCTAGATGACCGAAAAAATTTGTTGTACCAATCTTGGAGAAATTTTATTTGTGACTTCTTACGGTATTATGTGACGTATATAAAAATTTTGGAAAAAATTCAGTGGCGTACAAAAATAAAAAATTTTTTTCATTTTGGATTTTGTTAAAAAAACTTTTATAGATAGATTTAGGGTAGGGGGTGATATATATAGATATCTTTGCCAGGGCTACCGATATCTTTGTTAAGGCTACCACAATAGAAAACAAAAATGAATATTATGTCATCGTATCTCCGGACAAAATTTGGTGTGCTGGTGATTGGAGGTATTGCGGCAGAGAGTGACGACATTTTTTTTTAAATTTTTAGTTGTCAATTAGTGGATCTTCATTTAAAAGTTATACTTTTAATTTTAAATAAAATTGTAAACAATAAAATGGTACATTTTTTGAATTATATTATATAATTGCGATGAGAGGGCATAATGAGCGGCCATTATGATTTATAGGCCTAGGGCGTTATAGCCTATTTAATATATCTCGTTGTCAAGGTATAAAAGACAAATAATGATTCAGTGTAATATAATAGTATATTATTTAATGAGTGTATAATGAAGGCCATATTACACGAGAATTGTTTACAACACGAGCGAACGCAGTGAGCGAGTTTTGTAATTATTCTCGTGTAATATGGCCCATTATGCACGAATTTAATACGATTCTTTATCTACGACTGTTAAACAATAATAATTAAGACTGCATTATATAATTATTTAACTTTAAGTTGTATCGTGTTGATTAATTTTCAACTATCGAATCAAGTTGCCATTTGTGATTTATAAGGAAAACAAATAAAAATTGCCAACAGCCGTGGATAATGAACAGGAGCCGTGGATAATGAACGCATTATCCACTGTAGAATATCGGCTAAGTTATGTATTCATGGTTACACATATAATGACACTATTGTTTGACAGTCGTAGATAAAAATATTTTGGCGTCCGTCGTTTTTATAAAACTAGTGCTCTGTCACACTATCCAAATCGTTTGTATACAAACTTTTATACAAATATTTATGAAATTTTTATAGTGAGACACGGGCTTTAGTAATAATCCAAATCGTTTTTTTTACGTCACTTATTTATAAATATTCATTATTTAACGTATTTCGAATTAATGCCTAATAAACCCATTACAAGGGCGCAAATAAAATTAAAATTAATAATTTCACCCGTAATTGAAGAGACAATATGAAGTTTTGATAATTCGACAATAAATAATCCCGTTATTGCTAGTGAGAATTCTAATCCGAAATTACTAAATTAATAATTGTATTCAAAACGCAGGAAACTTTTCAGAAAAAATCCGAAAACTTATTTAAATAAGTCATGTTTTTGCGAAAATTTAACCAGTGTCTCTACAAATTCAAATTTAACCGGCAAAATGAAAATCGTTTTAAACTGCACAATCCTAGAAACCAACGTTACTGCACAGTCTTCAAGACTATCAAATTTCGTTGCCCCTAACGTATTTGATTCAGCTAATGGCAACGCTTTAAATTTTCTGAATTTTCTGAAAATTTTCAATTTCTTAAATTCATTTTTACTTAGTACGCCGTAAAGCCTAAGAAGCCGAATGTTAAATATTTGTATATAATAGTTGGTTTTACAAGAATACATGAAAAAATTAAATTTTGTTGTCATGTTGTTTTATAACTACGGCATAATTATTACTTTTTAACCCAGTTAATTTGGTATAGATAAAGTTAGATCGCGTAAGTTAGAATGTAATATAATTACTGCAAACTGCAAGAATCAATTTTAAATTCACTTTATATTTTTTTTTTTAGAAAATTAATTATCCTTAATTTTTAAGATTTCAATTTAGCAATAATGTAAATAAGTACTAATGAATTTTCAATAGAATAATGAATCTATAATGCATAAGAAATCTATAGTTTAAGATAAGTTTTGCATAATTTTTCAAGTCAAATTTTCAACAATATTAACTTTTGTTATTAGGGTTCATATTGAACCTAATTTAATTAGCCTGTTTTAACTCTTATTTTCTATATAAAATTTTGAAATTTAGTTGATTCATTTATAAATAAATATTTATAAGTATTTTAAAATGCAGGCGAATAAATAAGTTACTAATTGTAAAAATCTCTTTTAAAAGAAAATTGAAAATTTTATTGATTTAGGTAATTTTTATCATTTTTCTGATAAATCTAAGTTTAAAGATAGTTCAAGTTTCCTTACGGATTGGATAATTATTCGACAAATTGATAAATTGTTCTTTGACATCTTTATGAGTTTTTATGACTTTATGACGCCAAAATAAATTTGGTGGGCATTTTAAGTTACAGTTAAAAAATTATTTCGATTAATTATATTAATAAATATAAGGATTTTACTAATAATAATAAATTACCACTGACGATTGGGACTTTTATAAGCAAAATTTAAATTACTTTTAAGAAATTGGATTTCTGCAGTTCGTTTAGGGTTATTTAATTGAAAATAGTTTATATTACATATGTCGATGTTAAATTTGGCTTTGGAAATAAAAACAGTTTGGCTTTTTAATCATTTAGTTTTTTTTAACGGAGTGTTGTCTTAATAAGCGAATTTATATAATAGTTATAATATGTTGCATAAATAATGAGTTCAATCAAGTTCATGTAAGAAAGAAAATGCATTGTTTTTTTTATGATGCAACGAAGAAATGAGCGGTTATTTTTCCAGAAATTGTAAGCCTGTTTATTAAGATTTAACTGAAGAAAATTTATTTTTATTTTCACTTTATCAAATTATTTTAGAATAACTAAACGAAATTTAAATAATTATTTTTTTTTCAAGTATAGTAATTTAAGAAGTAAATTGACTTTAGGTGGAATGTGGTATTTTAAACAAAATCATTTTATATCATTTGAAGTATATAATAATATGATCATTTTTGTCATATGGTATTACCACAGTGGTTTTATTAATTTTTGAATGATAATTTATTACGGAATCACAAGTCAACGTTTTAATTATATAGGTCATTAGAGTAAAATAATAATGCAATTATTATACAATTACACACATTTTCAAAGACATTCATTTAAGCCTTACGCTGATATCTTTTAATTTTAATACTTCCCCTTTTTAAAAGTTACCCTTTTCAAACCCCGACCACGTTTTCGTCTTAAGAAACCATGCCGAACTTTAATATTAACATTAATAAAAATATGAATACGTATTAATTTAAACAACTTACCCTATTATGCTTCCCTCTTAGCTGGCCATATTATATGGCGGCAGTACAAGATACCCTTCTTCGTCAAGATCCAAATCGTCTATTAAGAGCCCGTCAAACATGTCGGGCCAATCTTGATGGTCTTCAAAAATTTCTTCGACGGCCTCGTCCGTCGACGCACATGGGGTGGGTGCCCTAATTTCTGACCACTCCATCCCTAATAGCCCCAACACGAAGGATGCGAAAGTTACTAGGAGTTCAAACAACATGTTACTGGCACAAAGAATTGTTAAGTAATAATTAATTCAACTACTTGCTGTTTTGAACAAGAGGAATAGAATTCAAAACCTACCTGACATTAAAGATTGTATATGACTCTTTTGAACTCCGTAACATTAAAAAACACTCACATTGTCATAATTTTTTAAGTTTATATTACTTGCTTTTAAATAAATATTCAACATTGCTAAAAATTATTTTGATCAATTTACCAGTAAACCAATTCGGGTTACTATGATTACTAGTTTTTTTTAGTTCCAATGGACAAGTTAAAAATAAGTATATGTACAGTTAAATAATGTTAATTTAGTATTTCGGATTAATAACAAACGCTTTACCTAATTACCAAGTATAAAATTCCAAAGGATAATTTAACAATTAGCAGTATGCATAAGAAATAAACACAAAACCGTTTAGGACAAATCAAAAACGACTACTTAGTCGTATAATAAAATTTAAATGTTTTAGAATTAGTTACAATCGTTTGGACTACTATAATAAGGGGAAATTCTGGGCCGAATTTCAGTAAGGAGGGGCAAATAATTTCGCTGCGCTATAAATATCAAGAAGAACATCCAATAAGAAGTACGGGCTCCAAATAACCAGTACCGTACTGTGAGGTGGCCGAGCTTGCCTTGTTGTTTTTCTGGGTTTGGTGTACAGAAAATTAAAATTGAAAATCTTTGTATTAAAATTTATTTTCTACTCTACATAAATGTTCCATTTCGTATCATGGATAAATATCAACTGACCGCTCCTGTATCGCCTTTTGCTTGCGAGCATCGAGTCGTTCTCTTAAAAAATGTCCTTTCTTACTAGGAGTTCATCAAATTTCCCCCCTAAACTTAAAAGTTAAAACAATGATTTAATCTTTTGAAAAGCTTAATTAAATTAGAATACATATAATTGCATATTATGATTATACGATTAAAAATTTTATACATTTTATTAAAAAATTCGGCTATTACGCCTATTATGTAAAGGATCTCGAGCCTGTACATGTGGAACTGTTGGAACTTCGGATAATTCTAAATCATCTGGTATAGATGGAGACATTGACCTATCTCGATTGACATTTCTACTATTAAAAGTATTAGTTACAAATGTAGGTTTTGCTTGAATACATATTAATTTGCTAAGATCGAGTCTTTTGCAATTTGAAAATTCTAAATCGCTTAAAGTAAAATAATGTTGCTTGGTTTCACTCACTGCCAAATAATTATTGGCTGGTTGAACGAACAAATATTTGTTTTCACTTTTCACTAACACTGGTAGTGGTATAAGATGGTGTGCTGAAAATATGCGTTGTTCCACCAATGGTAAAGAAATAGCATAAGTTAATTTTGAGTTGAAATAAAACACTACTAATTTAACAATTTTCATAATAGTATGTACATTTTTAATGTCTAATGGTACAACAAAATCAGTTCCACCGGGTAAATAATTTCGCACCTTTTGCAATTCATCTAAAATTTGAATAGGATTTATAATTTTTGGATGAAGAATTCCCTTTTGAGCAAATAAAATAGCATTTGTTATTGAATCTAATTCGTTTTGATATTGCTGTGCGAAAAATATTAATAAATTTAAGTGTACGTCTATAACTTGTCTAGTTTCTACCACCGATAAGGTTTTCGTTTCCGCGTTTACAAATTTTTCAATTTTTTGTAAATTTTTATTTAATAATTGCTCATTTTTATTAAGTGAAGTAATAATTTCGTTAAAATTTTTTATAGTAGTTTGCACAATACTGGATTGTTGCTTGATTAAAGAAATTTGAGTTTTTTCATCATTATTGAAAGAATTAATTTTTTCGTCATAATATTTTGCATCGTCAGCATCCATAGTGCCGAATAGAATTTTTGCTCCTTGGCCAATAATATTAATCCATCCACGTTTCCTTCGTGAATGATCCTTGTGACCAACAATTATGCTTAAAATATTTTTGTTAACTTCGATTTGTTGAATATAATAGTTTAATAACTTTAGTTGCTTTTCGCACATAGTAAAATTAATGAAAAAGTTGTTATAACCAAAATTTGGATGACCACAATATCCTTGAGTTGTAATTACATATGTTTTCAAAGTGATAAATTTTTCAAAAAGTATGTTAATATCTAAATAAGTAATTAGCTTCCATTCTTGGTTGCTCAAAACTAAATTTCCAATTTGTTCAAAATATATTCCAGGTGTAAATTTGAATTTCGTTTCGTTATAAACTGCATGAGTGGAGACGGTGATACTTCGAGAAAGAAGAATTGCTATTCTGAAACAAGATAAACATATGGTTTCAGACGGTTTGCATGAACAACCTTGTTTTGATTTTTTATTTGAATAGTGAAATTGCAATTTGATGGTTTTGAAATAATTTTGTAAGGCCCTAGATAATATTGATCTAATTCTTTAGATTTACCCATTGCAGTAGCTTCGTTTGTTAACAAAACTAGTTCTCCAATTTTAAATTCGTGTTGAATTAAATTTTTATCATAATATTTTTTGTAATTTTCCTTACAACGTAGGAGGTTGTTTCGCGCGACTTGATTTGAAGTTTGTAATTTAGTACGTAAATCTATAATGTAGTCGTCGTAACTATAAGAAAATTTAGGATTCTGTGATAAATTGGATGGAAGTGTAGCTTTCTTCCCGTACATAAGTACATATTGTAAGAGAACATTGCAAAATCTAACCAATCGGGCCAATCCGTTTGGTCTGTATTTACAAAATGTTTTAAATAATCTGCTAACGTCTTGTGTGACCTTTCTAAAGCTCCGTTAGTTTGAGGATGATAAGCCGAGGTATTTAATTTTGAAATTTTTAGAAGTTTGCAAGCGCTTTTAAATATTGAGCTCATAAAATTTGATCCTTGATCGGTAATTATATATTTTGGAATACCGTATTTACAAATAATGTTTTTCATAATGGCGCGGCGTCAGCAACAGTCATAGCTTCCTGATTTGGTAGAGCTATTGCCGATGAGAATTTTGATAAATCATCTTGAAAAGTTAATATAAATTTCATACCACATTCGGACAACGGAAGTGGTCCAACGATATCTAAAAATACCTTTTCGAATGGTTCGTATGATGTTGTAGTAATTTCCATTGGTATTTTTGTTTACTTCCGATTGACTTTGTTTATTTGACAACTTTTGCAACCTTTGATATATTTTTTAATGTCCTTCTTCATATAGGACCAATAAAATTTTGCCTTAATTCTTTTAATTGTTCTGGAAATTCCCGAGTGACCCCCGATAGGTGTATCGTGATACTCTTTTATAATTTGTTGAATTTCATTTGGGTCAGAGACACTGATAATTTCGTTTTTGCATAATAGAATTTCTATTTCAGTGTTTCTGAAAAGATAACGTAAAACAATTTTGAAAAATTCATTATCACGTTTCTTGTAAAATTGTGAAATTGCAATCTTTCCAACTGAGTCTTTGACCAGGCTATCGCGAAGCTCTGTAAGTTTGTAAAATAATATTTCCCTATTGCAACAATCTTGAGATGTTTCCGTTGCAAAGAGATAATAAATGTTATAATTACCTTGATTATAATGAATAATTTTGCTTAAATCCTTGTTTTCAAAATAATCCCGATTATTTAATTTCCCGTTAAAGATTTTAAAATAGTTGTCATTACATAATTCCCTTGAAGTTATACAAATCAGTGAATAATTTTGATCGATATTAAATAGTATATTGTTTGGCAAGGGGTGAAACAAAGCGATTTCAGACGAGGGTGAAATTTGCCTGCCCGAGTGAAGCGAGGGCTGGCATCACCTTCGTCTGAAATCGCGTTTCACTCCGCGCCACACATACTATTTTTCATATTACCTGCATCAAAACAGAAAATTTTTTTGCATTGAAACTTGTAAAATAAATATTTTAAATTCGAAAATTTTTTAAATCAGCAATAACTCGACAACGGCGCTAGATATCGAAAAAATGAGAAAAAATTTCCCCCCCCCCCTCGTTTCGTTCTCACCCCCCGGTGAATTATCGGTAGGAAGCCATATGCAAAAATTTAGATCGATCGCGCGCAAAAAAAAAATAACTTATAAACAACAATATCGAATTAATCTGACAGCTGTCATACTAATTAAATTTTATTTGAAGTAATGAAAAATTATTTTAATTCTGACAGGGTTGAAATGAAATCGGAAACAGAGTTGGCGGTAAGAAACTTGAGTGTTTCTGCCCTCGGGCAGAAACATTTTAATGTTTGACCAATATTCGCAGTAGTCTGAAATTGTCGTGTTTCGACTGTCTTGACAGCTATTGAAACACACTGTTTCAATGCAGGTAATATGAAAAATAAATTTATCAGTTTCCTTAACTTTGCTGTTTTGGATAATATGATTTTGTTGATATTCAAGAAAATTGGAATAAGAATTAGTAGAATTTGTTTCTAGAACTTTAATTTCCAAACTTGGTGGAATGCGACTTAATGCGTCTGCGTTTTGATTATTTTTACCCGCTTTATGAATAATTTCGTAATTGTATTCTTCCAAATACAATCTCATTCGCATTTGTCTCGATCCTAAATCCTTAGAACCAAAAAGTGAAGTGAGACATTTGTGATCGGTTACTAATTTAAAT
Organism: Cantharis rufa; assembly: GCA_947369205.1. NCBI lineage: Eukaryota > Metazoa > Arthropoda > Insecta > Coleoptera > Cantharidae > Cantharis > Cantharis rufa. The sequence continues at coordinate 34,425,043 of OX376304.1, forward strand.
TTTGTAGAATAAACGTATGGTCTAAAATGCTTGACTGCCCACACGATGGCTAATAATTTCTTTTCTGTTGTATTATAATTGATTTCAGCTTTGTTGAGGGTTATGCTGGCATAAGATATGGGAAGATCTTTACCTAGCTCGCCTTGGGAAAGAATTGCTCCGAGAGCATAGTTGCTGGCATCGGTTGTAATAATAAATTCTTCCTTAAAGTTTGGATATTGCAACAGAGGTTCTGATGTAAAAAGGTTCTTTAATTTTTCGAAGGAATTTTGTTGTTGGCTTGTCCATAAAAATTCTATACTTTTCTTCAATAATTTTGTTAAAGGTTTTGAAATTTCAGAAAAGTTTGGGATAAATCGTCTATAATAACCGGCTAAACCTAGAAAGCTTTTGATCGATTTAACATTTGTAGGTATAGGAAATTTTTTTACCGATTCAATTTTTTTTGGATCAGGTCGAATACCTTCGTTTGTAATTAAGTGACCTAGAAAAGTGACTTCCTTTCTTAAAAATTCACATTTTAAGGGATTCAGTTTTAAATTATGCGTTCTAAATTTTGTAAAAATGTCATTTAATTTTTTTATATGAGCTAGTATAATGATTCAGCATATACTACAATATCGTCCATGTAAATAAAACAATGTAACCCGTGTAATCCACTCAATACAGAATTCATTAGTCTTTGAAATGTCGCTGGGGCACCCTTTAATCCAAATGGCATTGCCTTAAACTGATAATGTGCGTAGCTTGTACTAAAAGCTGTTTTCTGTGCATCATCAGGATTCATAGCAATCTGATGGAACCCGGACGCGAGATCTAACGTTGAAAAATATTTGCAACCCCCTAATTGATCAAGTATATCTACGATGTTATGCAAAGGAAAAGCATCCCCAATTGTAATATTGTTAAGGGATCGAAAGTCTACCACAACTCTATACTTCGTTTCACCGGATACATCCAGTTTTTTTGGTACGATAAGTAAAGGCGCATTGTAGGGACTTGTACTGCGTTCCACAATATTTTGGGTTTCTTATTCTTTTACTTGACGTTCAATTTCTTCCTTTTGAGAATGAGGAATTCTATAAGGTTTTATATTGATAGGATCGTCGTGTACTGTAGGAATTTTGTGTACAATTGTTTCGGTTTGACTTAGTACGTCACCAGGCAAATAAAATATGTCGTTAAAATCTTGACATACCGAAATTAAATTGCCCTTTTCTTCAGGATTTAAATGATCAGTTCGTAATAGAGATTCTAATAGATTTAAACGATGGCTACCTGAATTTTCATTATATAAAATATTTCTTTGAGATTTGCTGGAATTTTTGTTATCACTAACTTTCCGTGTATATCTCTCTATGTTAATCTCTGGAGTATTTCTTTCCACAGAAACTTCGTTAAGATTAAGAACACTGACCTTAGCTTTTTTATTTGTAGATTGAACTAAAGAATTTGCTAGAAAAACGTTTGATATAATTTCTTTAGATTGGATAATTCCGTCGAAAATTTCGTTCGGATTTGAATTTAAATATTTACTTCAATAATAACTTCAGAACGAGGTGGTAATTTAATTATCTCACTTTTACAATAAATTGGAATAGCTTGATCATTGATAAAAATAGTTTTGGTACCATAATCTATATAAGCATTTGAAAATTTTAAAAAATCGCTACCTATTGTACCTTTGGAAAAGATTGGAAATTCGTCTTTAACAACTTGGAATGGAAACTTAAGTTCATTATGATCGAGATACAAAGTTAATTCACATGAACCTAATGTTTGAACGGACTCGCTTGAAATACCGTTTAATTGTAAAATTTTACTTGAATCTAATAGGATATTTGGTTTTAGACTACCAACCTTTATAATTGAAACGTCTGCACCGGAATCGATAATAAAAGAATTGGCGTATCGACACACTCTTCGACATTTAAAAAAATAGAATTCAGTGGGTCGGAAAGAGTTAGAATTTTAGTGCATCTGTCGTTTGTTGATTGTTGTTCGTCTATAGATAATTTAGTAACATGATTAGATTCGTTCAAATTAGAATTTGTTTTTAGGATAGGTGGTATAACTGTAGATAAATTTGTAATATTAGAAGTTTGTAAATTTGATTTAGATGATTTGGGATGATTTGAATTGACGCGGAATTTTAATTTTGAGATTTCTGGGATCCGCTCGGAGAAATCTGTGACTCGTTTAAATTTTTCTTTTTTTCCTCGTTGAATTTTCTTTTACGACAGTCGGATATGTGATGACCTATATTTTTACAATATGCACAAGTTACGGTTCTCGAAAATTTTGATGGAGTTGGGATTGATTGAGTAAAATTTACTTGGTTAGTATTACCCTTTTTAAATTTGCTAAAATTTTTATAAAAAGTGCATTGCGAAGTTATGTGACCTAAATTGTTACAGTGTAGAGAGATTGTAGAGCATTTTAAAATATTACTCTCATTTACTCTTTGATAGTTAAAAATTTCGTTTTTACTTAAAAGCTCCTTTTCTTCAGAAAAAGCCAAGCTTATTGCTGTTTCAAAAGAAATCGGATTTCGCGCTTTTACAACAGTGGCTATTGGATCTTTCAAACCTAAGATAAATACATGTTGGGCTTGAGTTTTGAGTAATCTTTCGTGTGCTGATTTTATAATTTCATTTTCTTCACCTATTATTACGCTATCGATTAATTTTTGTAAAACTGTTTCCACTCTATTAGCATAAGACATTACATCTTCATTGAAATTTTGTCTACAAGAGTGTAATTCTAATTCCCATTGTCTCTGAGAACGTTTATCGGAAAAAACTTCTATTAAATGGGTTTTTAATTGATCCCAAGTATCGAAAGTTCGGTGCTGTGTTAAATTATAAGCGCGACCACTTAATTTCATTTTTATAAGTTGGAATAATAATTCCTTGTCATCGGGCGCACATAACTTTAGTGCAGATTCGCACGTATTTAAAAATTCTGATAAGTTTTCCCGTTTACCCGTAAATGTTTTTAATTGTTTTTCTAAACTTGAAATTTTTAAATGAGACATTTTTGAATTACAAAAGATTGCTTCGAAATTATTTAATAGTTCGTTGAAATATAATTTAAAAAGTTGAATTGAGTCAATAATTTGTAAAGACATAAAATAATTTACTTACAAAATTTTCATCATGATTTAAGAACTGGAATAATAACTGATGCTGAAATAGTATAACTATATACTGTAGAATTTGGTTGATGGATGATGATGGTTGATAATGGTATTGATGTGTAGAACTTGATTGTTGTAGTAGAAAATAATTTGTAGATTTGTTGTATGAATAACTTGGAAAAATAATTTTCACTTTATTTTTTCCGTTGATCGAAAACACATCGCACCTGTCACCATTTGTGAGGTGGCCGAGCTTGCCTTGTTGTTTTTCTGGGTTTGGTGTACAGAAAATTAAAATTGAAAATCTTTGTATTAAAATTTATTTTCTACTCTACATAAATGTTCCATTTCGTATCATGGATAAATATCAACTGACCGCTCCTGTCTCGTCTTTTGCTTGCGAGCATCGAGTCGTTCTCTTAAAAAATGTCCTTTCTTACTAGGAGTTCATCACAGTACTAATACTATTAATACTATTCAAGCAAATGATAATGGAAATGGTCAATGTAATGGTATGGAATCAAATGGAATGGAATAGAATGAAATGGTTTTTGTTTAGGTAAATTTTGGAAATTATGGATTGGTATGGTCAGCATTAGCAGTTTGGCATGGTAATCAGTACTAAGAAGAAAACGGCAAACACCAATTGACCGTTACATCGAAGCTCAATCGAACGCAAAGGTAACAATCGGAAGTCCAGATAAGATAGTTCCAAAAGAAGAAGCCGATTCAGATCAAGAAAAAACTCCTACTTACACCGTCAAAATAACCAAGGATGTTAGGTTAACCAAGTGAACCTACACTCAAAGAAATCCGTTCTCACCAGCTAGAAAAATGAACTTTAAATCAAGAATAAACGTATTGGAAATTTACCCAATCATTTGACGTTCTTAATTTTAAGAATAAATGTACTTAATTCCCATATCAACACAGTATCATATTATCGTATCATATATCAACATCAATTTAAGCATGTCTTCTTTTATTTACGTATGCCAATTCTTGATATCAAGACTTAAAGAGTTTTTAATTTTAGAATGACCAGTTTTAAATATAATTTGAAACCATCTAGTTTTAAGAATACTTCCATTCTGAATACCTATACTAGATCTAAAGTACGATCATTCTTGATTTACAGTGTAGTACGTCCATTCTTATTTTAAAATTATGATAGGTTGGTTTAGTGAATAATTAAAACTATTATTTATTTGTTGAATGGTTTAATACAATTAAATATATTTATAAGACAACTTTATAAAATTTAAAAAATTATAAATAGTATGTTAAAATTAGATTAACAAAAAGTATTATAAATAATTAACAGCTTTTTAAATTGAAAAAATAATATTGTTTTCTTTTCAGGAAACAACATCCAAAATTAATATCAATCTACAAATAATCAAGTTATGACTTACCAAATAACATATTTACTATATATAAATAAAAGATAATAATTAAAAGGTACTCACTAAAACCCAACTTCTGGGGTGTTTAAATAAGGGCCATTTCTTGATTAATTTTTAAAAGTTCAATTGAAACTATTGACGATTTCGCAATGCACTGTATGTTGACTTCCACTTTTCTAATATCTCAATCCAGTTTTTCATCTATTGTATTTGAGCCCAGACCTAAATATTAATTAAATTTTCATCATTGAAAGTCGTGGGCAAATCACTTTCTGACAATGTGGATGGGAAACTTAAATCGTTAGCTAAAATAATTAAAATATACATTAAATAATTTTTTAAATAAATTAATTGCAATGAGATTATTACATAGTGTAGTTGCAAATGGTGCTTTCCTTGTATAGAATAAACCTTTTCTTGTCAAAGTATATTTTAAGTTTTTAACTCGATCATACAATTTTCCTTTCGGGTTTCCACCTATTTTTCTAGCAATGTAATAGGTTCCCTATAAAAAACAATTAATTAGAATCTTGAATATAATTGGATTAAAGGAGCTTACATTTTTCACATGACTTTCTGAAGGAAACAACTTTGTAATCTCGACCGAAAGCTTTTCAATGATTTTCGAAGTCAGTTTTGTTTTGCGATATTAAAAATTCAGCAAGAAGATCCACTAAAATGTTTCTATAATCTTCGGTTAGATGCTCTTTCTTACCGTATTCTTTAAAATTTTTTTGCTTTTATATCGTTTTGCAAAATGTCTGCCAAATTCTAAATAACAATTTTTAATATCAAAAGGTAAAAAATCAAATTTAAAAATTTTAGTTGTTTGTGGTGTACCGATGTTGGTGAATGAAAACTGAACATAATATGTTGTAGTACATACCAGAAAGTCTTCATCTGATGTTTCTGAAGGTGCTAGAGAAGAATTATCTGATCATGATGTCGCAGACTGAAAATAATTATGATTTAAAACAAAAATATTTATCACATTAAATTGTCATAATACCCTGTTCTGATTATTACTGGATCGCCACCGTTTTACATAAAATTCAAACATAATTCGATCTCCAAATTCAGTTGGAGGGAATAAAGTATCAATATCGAAGTCTTCAATTGTTTGTAGATGCCAAACACTGAATTTTAAGTCTGAAATTGTAAATTTAGTACCCACTAGATTTTTATTACATCAAAACTTGATACAATATTTTTTATAATCTGATATCTCTTACCTCTTACTTTTTGAATGACTTCTTGAGAAAACCCTATGAACTCAACAGCATTCTTCAGCAGCATTCAATTTCTTCAGAATTATAACCTACATTAGGTTGACTATTAATTTGTGTAATATTGTCTAAAAGAAGCACATCCGACAGTGAATTTTCCCAATCGGTCATTTTTATAATTCAATTCAACTTACAAAAAACTGACAATTATTAATTTAGTTCGGTATATAATAATTTGTACAAAATAAAGCACTGCTGTTCGTAATGAACCTATAAGTTGAACTAAATTTTTCTAATGTAAGCTTCTACGTTTTTTCATTCATAATTTAATCCCTAATTAGATTGTAAATAAGCACGTAGTTCATAAAAACAAGAATGGATGTGTATTAAATAAAGAATTGCTGAGTATCTCAGTCAATATTGTCGCTTAAAAGTCTACATTATGGAATCATGTAAACTAACAGATCTTAAATTACCAAACGGTTAAGTATGTATAATGTTCAATTTAATAATATGCCATTATAGGACATATTTATTTCAGAAACATTCTTAAATTAATCATGTTATGTTTATATTAAGAAGGACTGTCTCCATTTAATACCTATCCATGCTAAAACTTATAAATTTGCTTATTAATTCAAGAATTTTATCAGTTTCTTAATTTAATGATCGGATTCTTAATTTATTTCTCAAGCAAATTTCTTTGAGTGTACTGTTAGAAATTGTTTAAAGAAGTTTAAAATTGAGAATAATAAGTGCCAATAAAGAGGGTTAATAAGAAAAGTGGTTAAAAGGCCAATATAAAGTATAACAATAAACGTGCTACAAGGGATAAGAAATAAATGTGCTCCAAATAAACAAATGAAAGTGAAGGTAATTAAAGTGGAAAAAGCAGAGTAATAGTGAAATGAAGTGCTATTTTGTAAAGGTATTTTATAAAAATGTCGTAAAATTGTTGTAATGTCATACAAATTTCAAACGTGGGCCCACGCATAATGTAAACGGAGACTTACGCAAAAAACTAGTGCAACTGCGCAAATCTGTACTCCTTTTTGCCTAATGCCCAGTTTCTTCACTAAAATGATCCTATAGATATCCGATAGATAGGAAATAAGTATAGAGAAATATGACAGAACTACAATAAAACAACAATGCGTTCTGTCATGTTTATCTATACTTATTTCCTATCTATCGGATATCTATAGGATCATTTTAGTGAAGAAACTGGGCATTAGTCCACGTAAAAACATTAATTTAGTATGAATGAAAATGAATTGTAATGAATAAAAATAAGCACAACTGAGTAACAAATATTGTAATAGGTCCAAATAGGAGACATGATCACGAAAGAATGAGTATTAAAAATTATATTAGGGCAACTAAGTACAATTGAGTAAAAATTTTATAATAAAGTTAAATGATTAGTAAGAGCATGGGTTAGCACTCCACATAAAGTAAATGTAAGCATAATTTGACTTTAAAATTATTTTGGACCCCTTAAAAGTGGTTAGATTTTGAATGTTACTGTCCAAACGATAATACTTGACGAATAACAAATAATAATTAAAATAATAACCGTAATTTTGTTTAATCAATCCTAATAATAATGTGTGTAATGAGTAAATGAGTAGATTTAAAATAATTCACTTCTTTTTTCATAATCTTGAGATAATTGTAATTGCACTCACAACTAACGTCATTGAATGTAACTAGATATACTCATTGAAGATTACAAGCGGTAAATAAACAAAACTCTCACTGTTTTAAATGAAATATTTAAATGTAATAATGGGTGTGTTTTTAAACTGTACCGGTTGCTCGAGCAATAATTGGTCAAACCAAAGTTGAGCAGGTTAGAACTTCTTAGAACAGTTGCATTACGATCCGTTGCATGACAATTTGGTCGAGTAATGCGTTCGAGCAGAGTGGTCGAGTTTTAAAACGACCGATGACAGCAGATAGAGTAGTTTAAAACAGCCCTTTTTTTGTTCGAGTACTCGAACAGCTGCTCGAGTAGTTTAAAAACACGCCCATTGTTGAGATAAAACAAAGATATTTGATTACGCATAACAAAAGTATAACATAGATACGCCAAATACAAGGCGTACAAATATATTATTTGATTTGCCTCCCAATACAACCTGAAATTCCTTTGTCATATTATTATATTGGGTGAGAGATATCGTTTACTTACTATAAATATATATATCAACATGCGATTAAATTCGATTAAACTAAACTAAATTAATAAATTAATGTTTGTCAAAATTATTTTAAATTAGCAACAACTCGAAAACGGCGCTAGATATCAAAAAACTGACCAAAAAATTCTCCCACCTCGCCTCGTACTCACCCCCCGTGAATTATCGGTAGGAAGGTATATGCAAAAATCCAAATCGATCGCGCGCAAAAATAAATTGACATTGACAGGCAAAATGAGCCATGCATTAATCTCCCTATAATCTACTCGAGGTTCACTTTTTATTTGGATAAAATTGTTTTTGTTTGACTCAAATATGATAGCCCTAAGGTAAAAACTCTCGAATTAAGGGATTTACCAAAAATTGCTCAAGCTACGCTTTCGCAATTTTTAAATCCCCTTAAATCTGGGTCTAGGACAACTCGCCGTTATATATAGTTGATGGGGATGCCTCGAATAAGCATTATGTTGATGTTGAAAGTAATAAGATTAAAAATAGTTATCTACTTCATACATACATTTACTCTACCTCTACCGATAAAGCTGGACGTTTCATGATATTCAATGTTCCTGATAAATTCGAATTTCGAGTAATTAGAGAAGGAACAGTTGTTAATGTTAGTTGTTCAGCTGCGAAAATTCTATTAAATAATAAGGAGTGTAATAGTGCTGGTAAAGAATTAATTGGATACACTTTAAAAATAGGAGATATTTTCACTTTTACTGCGATAGACGAAAATTGTAGTAGTCTGATATTTGAGATAATTACTAAAGTATACATCGAGTAATCATCATGAATCGTTCAGAACATCATCTCTTTAGTAAAGAAAAACTTCAGATCGTTAAAGAACTTCACAAACCTATACGCAAGAATTTTCAAAGACGTCGAACCATAATTAAAGGATTGGATGATTTATGGCAGATAGATCTGATGGAGATGAATCGTTTCGCATCATCAAATAAAAAATTTAGATACATATTGGTTGTTATCGATTGCTTCTCAAAATATGTGTGGTGTAGAGCTCTTAAAACAAAAAGTGCTCTAGATGTTGCAAGAGCATTCGAATCAATATTGATAGAAGGAGTACGTTGTCCTCGAAACGTGCAAAGCGATCAAGGAAAAGAATTCTTAAATACAACCTTTAATCAACTAATGAAAAAATATGATATAAATCATTATAATACGTTTAGCTCGATGAAGGCATCTATGGCTGAGCGAGTTATTCGAACTTTAAAAGAAAAATTATTTAAACATTTTACTCTCAATGGTTCTTATAAATGGATCGATGTATTATCTAAAATTACATCTATATATAATAATACTACACATTCTACAATAAAAATGAAACCTATCGATGTTACTAAGAAAAACGAGGATCAAGTTTTAAAATCATCTTACAATTTTATAAAATTAGGCACATGTTTTTGAAAAAGGATATATTCCAAATTGGACAACTGAAATATTTAAAATCGTGAGGATACAAATTACACATCCTGTAACATATCTCCTAGAAGATTTAAGAGGAACATCTATAAGCGGCGCTTTTTATAAAGAAGAATTACAAAAAGCTAAATATCCGGATGTTTATCTGGTTGAAAAAGTTTTAAAAAGGCGTGGTAATAAAAATTACGTAAGGTGGTTGGGATTCGATGATTCTCACAATAGCTGGATTGATCGATCAAATGTTCTTTAATATATAAAATCAACATTATCTAAAATTCTCTTTAGTCTTCTTAAAATGATGTTAGTGGATAGTGTTGTTGTTGTTGATGACGAGGATACGTTGAATTATGATATACATTTTAATAAGATGGTGGAGAATTATAAAGAGAGGATTCAATGTGAAACCCTATTGATACATAATCATAAATATGAATTACAGTTGACTGATTTTTCTATAAATTGTGGTTTGAGTTCAGCTCGAAATTTTCAACCATCAATTCACCTAGTTAATGATGAACATCTAATATCTTTTGGTGTAGAAGAATGGTTGGAATTAATAGAAACACTTCGATGTATGTTTGAAGAGAACTTTGGAGAAGCGAATGATTCCTATATCTACACTACTATTTGGGGCACCAAAATTTCTTGTGCTCCTATTTTGGAATACTTTAGAAGCATAACAATATCCAGAAATAGCATTGATTTTGAACTCGAGGATTATGAGTCATCAGAAATTCTTCGTTTAAATTCTCTTATTTTAAATGTAATAAAATATCTTTCAAATTTAAATTTTCATGAATATTATGTTAGTGTATTAAAATGTGTAAATTATAAACTAAAATCAGATATTGATATAATAGATATAATCAAAGATCTTTGTAATACGAATTCAATCCAAGATCAATGTATGCTTGAATATATTTCTAATTATAAAAACAATGTTGTAGAAGATTTTAATAATAATTATAAATCGTTAGATGTATAACAAGAGTTGTAAACCATTCCTTATGTAAAATAACGATGGAAAATGTCAAGGTCCATCGTAATCATTTTTCCTGTGGGTGTGCTACTATCCAACAGCCCCGCATGACATCATTGTTTATTAGCTTAGAACGTTAACAAATTTCATTCGCTTCAGTTAGCTTATCTCATTTTGAAGGATGTTGAAGGTTTATAGTATTTTTTATTTTCAATTATAAGTATATGATAATTAATCAAGGGGGTAATCACTTAATGAAGTCTGTGGAACGGGGACAATGAGTCGTAATGAAGTCTCATGAAGTTTCATGAAGTCTTATGAAGTTTTGTGCAGTCTTGTGAAGTCTTTGAAATCTCATGAAGTCTCATGAAATCTTGTGCAATCTTTATGAAGTCTTGTACAATCTTTATGAAATCTTTGCAGTCTTTATGAAATCTTTGCAGTCTTGATGAAATCTTTGCAGTCTTGATGAAATCTTTGCAGTCCTGATGAAATCTTTGCAGTCTTTATGAAATCTTTGCAGTCTTTATGAAATCTTTGCAGTCTTGATGAAATCTTTGCAGTCTTGATGAAATCTTTGCAGTCTTGATGAAATCTTTGCAGTCCTGATGAAATCTTTGCAGTCTTTATGAAATCTTTGCAGTCTTATGAAGAGACGAAATCTTATAACGTGGCGTCATGTGGCATTCTAATTGTAATATCCAACGAATGTTTGATATTAGTGTGTGATATTTGATATTGGTGTTTGCGTTTTAAAACCGCAAACACCGTACAATTAAAGAAAGGGTCAAGTATGCGAAATTTTGTTTTTCTTTATACATTGTTTACTACGACAAGATTAGATATTACGAGAATGAAATGCGATAGTGCGGTATATTCAACCAATTTCGAAGTATCATTTTCAATATGATACATCGTATTGAATGTGACCCCTATAGGTAGTGCTAGGTAGTAAAACATACTTTTCTGATGATTTAATGTGATTTTTAGAATTTCAGAATGATGCACGAGCGAGCGAGCAAGCGGGATATGACTTATGACTCCGAAGTCAACGCTCTAGTCAATTTTCAAACAGCCTTACCTTTCATGTGCTAGGAAATATTCTTTTGTGCTGTTTCTGGTGCGTGGTGCCCTAAGCAATTGCTTAATTTGCTTATGTGTTAATCCGGCACTGCCCATACTACGTGACCCATTTTTTTGCAATTTTTTACCCCCGTCAGAAATAGACGGTTTTTTTTAACAGAAAGTTAAAAAAAATTAATTTCGAATAAATTTGAGTTTATGAATACGGCGCTTAAAAAATATTATCAAAAAGAAAAAACTCATGTAAAAACATTTTGAAAACTTGCACTTTTAAAAAAGTTGATGTCCCGGCATATTGTCGTCTGAGAATCAGGGTTTCTAGTTCTACTTTTGTAAATCTTACAGTACAACAGTTTTAAAGATTCTGTATTGCATTATTCTCCATTAAAAATTTTTTATAAAACTTTTTTGCAATATTTCGACAAAATTTTAATAACAAAAATAAAAAAAATTTTTTCAAAACCTGAAAAAATTCAGGTAAAAAATATTACCTCTCACTTTGACATAAAATACATATTACCTCTCTTTTACATGTATTTTGAATTCACTCTACTGCGGCATTAAAAGTATAACTTCAAAAAATTTTGCCCTAAATTTGCCGTCTCTGAAATGTGCCGCTATAACTGCGCTATAGCCTCCACCCTACTCAGCCTGCTGGTAAATCCGCCACTGGTTAAATGCATAGAATAAGTTTTCGATGAGAATATCATAGCATTCCGTCGTAATTCGAAAATTAATTTCAAAAGTACAAGATTGCATAAAAAATAAAAAAAAAGATTGTTTTTAGTGTTTACGCAATCCTGCACAGTTTTGTTGAAATTCTGACACGTCTCTACTGAAACTGATACATCAGCAGTGCCATAATATGCTTTAGTAAACTGTGCTAATTTTTAAATAAACATCAAGAACCGAGTACATTTTGAGTACCTAAGTCGGTGTTTCCCAAATGTCCCGAAATTGCCAACCCCCAAAATTAGACAACAGTATCAAGGAAACATCCGGAAATTTTGTTTTCGTTACAAAAAAAATAAAGTAACTATGGTGTTTCTTAAATATGTAATTATTGTAATTAATAATTAATAAGACTTAAATAAAATACAAATTAATTCTTAAAACTTCAGAAAAACTTGATTGTTAACGTATTTTTGCCTATGCACCTATTTGTTTTTTTTCTTATGTCGTGGGTTTGCGGATCGTCAAAATGAAACATGCCGCGGACCACTATTTGGGAAACATTGACCTAAGTAATTAATTTCAGATTTATACAAAAATTTAAATAATCGTCAATACCGTCATATAATTTTAAAACAAATAATTGACAACATGGCTTCAATAAAATATTTAGATCAAACAAAAATACACAAGAATATCTAAAAGCAAAAATAACAAATAAGAAATGTATACATAATTTATATGTACTCGTACATTCAAAAGTGCTCGCACACCATCGAATAATTAATCTCGGATAGGTGCCGACCGTCATTGTACACAATATGTAATAGAAACTTCAACAAACGTCTATAATTTCTTAATACGCAGCGAAAACAAAGTAAGAGTCAGACAGTAAGAAGTCTACGGTATTATGGAATCTTTATGAAATCTCATGACTCCTTGTAAAATCTACTGAAGTCTTGCGAAATCTCATGAAATCTTTAGCAAATTTTATGAAGTCTGCAATCTTGTGCAATATTTATGAAATCTTATGAAGTCTTATGCAATCTTTATGCAATCTCATGAAGTCTATAAAATTTCATGAAGTCTATGAAATCTTGTGAAGTCCCGTCAAGTATCGATGAAGTCTCGTGAAAACTCATGCAATCTTTGTGAAGTTTCGCGAAATCTTTATGAATCTCTGAAGTCTTGTGCAATCTTTATGAAATCTCATGAAGTCTATAAAATTTTATGAAGTCTCTAAAATCTCATGAAGTCTTATGAAATCTTCATGAAGTCTTGTGAAATCTTTTAACTTCATGAAGTCTGTGGAACGCAAAATTTTAAGTGATTACCCCCTTGGGCATTCTAATTGTAATATCAAGCGAATGTTTGATATTAGTGTGTGATATTTGATATTGGTGTTTGCGTTTTAAAACCGCAAACACCGTACAATTAAAGAAAGGGTCAAGTATGCGAAATTTTGTTTTTCTTTATACATTGTTTACTACGACAAGATTAGATATTACGAGAATGAAATGCGATAGTGCGGTATATTCAACCAATTTCGAAGTATCATTTTCAATATGATACATCGTATTGAATGTGATACTTTTGTTACTACCTATTGGTAGTGCTAGGTAGTAAAACATATTTCGCTGACGATTTAATGTGATTTTTATTTTCGTCATTGTATTTAAATATTACTAGCTGACCCGGCAGACGTTGTCCTGCCAAAATTAGAATAAATTTGTTTGTTCATTTTAAACAGTTAGTTAAAATTAGAATGTAATTTATTGGATTGGAAATCAGTACAGAGCGGTATGATAAACAATGTTTTGAGTTTTATTGTCCGGCGCAAAAACAAATAACGAAGACGGTTTGCCAACACGCGAACAGGCAACGTACAGCTGACCGTGCGAAAAACAGGAAAATTCCAGATTAATCCCACAGACTTCCAACGATTGGCCTTGCGATTTATTGATTGTCATCGCAAAAGCCAATCGAACGGGGAACTGAATCCGCTTAAATTGGAATGGAAGATCCGTTGGAATAATCGGAATTCGTGGGATAAGGACTTCCTCTCCTTTGAATTTGCCCTTGATTATCGTCGCTTGAATAAGATTGTTCATCAGTTTCTTGACGGATAATCGCGTACCGTTGCACAATTTCGGATGATTCAGATTCCGCAACATGATTATAATCGATCCCACCTTCAGTTGTAAATTATGCGGCGGAGTTCCTGGCACATCAAGCGAGTTCAAAAATTCCGTCGGATAGTTGGTCGCTTCGTCTTCGTCAGTGACACTGTCAACGGATTTGTACGAACGTAGTTCTCCAGCGATTTGACTTTGAATCGTGAAATTCAAGCTATCGACGTCCTTATTCTTCGCTGCTAGTATTGCCCGTTCACTAACCCAATCAAGATTTCTGTAATTTTGTGCAATACCGGGAAAAACTTTGGTGATGAGTTCCTCCTTCGACGATGTGAACACGCAAAAATTTTCCGGGAACGATATCAATCCAGTCGAAACATCTACAGGAATTTGGCCATTGCCAAGCGCCAGCAGTTGTCTTGAGAATTCAGCAGCCGATGGGTCGTTCTGCAGCACGACTCTCATGTTCGTGGTCAATTGCAACTTTTTGACATGCCGCCACAAAGACGACGATTTCAGGCATGCATTAAGTTCATCTGCAGCAGTAGATTTCGGGATGACGGGAAGCGTTTGACGAAAATCTCCTGAGAGCAATATCATAGCCCCACCAAATCGTCTTGAATCGCCTCGTAAATCCTTCATTGTTCGGTCAACTGCCTCCAAAGCTCGTTTATGTGCCATCGTGCATTCATCCCAAATGATGATTTTGCATTCTGCATTCAATTGGAAATGAAAACAGCCACCAAATTGCCTCGTTACAACTAACGTAGCGTCCAAGTTGAAATTTCTGTACCTCGTCGTTTGCATTCGGATCGGCAATGCCAAACACCGCCATGTCGCTCCCTTTGTTGACATATTTGCAAACGTATTTTATGGATTTGATGGAGTTGCAGTACTCCACATTGCAGTGGGTTGAGAACTTTTTCGACAAAAGCGGACAATATGGAACGATCCAGCGGTTATCGACGACGACATCGCTTCCCTTAACTTTCATCACGATTGATCTGCCGTTGTCATCGGGAGAACGACGCCGATACAATGGATATCCATCGATTCCACTTATCGTGTCAGTCACCAACGGACGGGGAAAACGCTTCGTGCAATTTTCGTTTTCCATGCAGGGTGAGTTTGGGTTGTGGACTCCGCAAGGGCCATGGACCATGTTTGTTGTCACAACGGAATGAAGCTCCGGATCGGTTTCTGGATCTGGTATTTCGGCAGAAATGATTGAATCAATATGATCTGGTCGGATCTTGTCGAACATCCAAAGTAGAATGTGTGCATGTGGTAAACCACGCTTCTGCCATTCAACCGAGTACATCCAACAACGGAGTGCGCCAAAAATCTTCTGCTTAACGATGTTATCCATGAGTACTCTGATCTTTTGTTTAAACACTCGCGCAGTGATGTCATGTCGATCCCTGGATGTTTGTCCTGCCAGCAACAGGTTTGTAATTTCGGGCCATTTGGGGTTGCAAGTGAACGTGATGAACAAATCCGAGCGTCCGTAATTCCGCACGTACGTCATCGCATCTTGAGCGTACTCATGCATGTGGCGCGGGCTTCCAACATAAGTAGCTGGGAGAATGGTCAAACGACCGATGTTGGCCGCGTCTCCTTCAGTAGCGATGGCGTCAAGCAAGTGAATGTACTCGTCTGATCGTAACTTCGACTGATTGAAACGAATGAAATTGAGACGCTCCGTTTCGACTTTGACGTACATGTCCACGCAGTACTGTTGAAACAACCGGCAATATCTCAACAGATGATTATCAACATCTTGCCGAATCATCAATCGATACGCATAAAAATTCATTGAGCTGACCTTCTTATTCGTTTCTGCTCCTGAAATATTAATTCGAACTTATATGAAAAAAAAGTGATGAGTTGTAAACAAACCTGTCGTTGGATCGACCATCTTTATATTCAAGTGATAGCCATCTTCTCCACGGCAAAACATCAATGGGTATTGAAGTGCATCATATGACCGATGAGTCTCGCACACCCGCTGCAGTTGTCCATTATCCCGACGCTTGAGAACAATATCGCGTGATTCTACATTCTCGCCAACAATCACCACTGCGACTTCATTGACAGTGGGAGCATTGAATTGTCTTGCATGGCCTCCAGCGGGTCTTTTGTCTGCTTTGATAATGATTTTGTGGTCGTCAGAATGCATTGTGTCCAATGCGGTTTTGAACAATGTAACCAATTCATTATGGTCATGCAGAAGATTTTGTAATTCTCCGATGATTTCACGTTTAGTCGCAGTAAAAATTGCACAACGCTGATCTAGTTCAATAGCCATATCACCAACGAAGTAGATCTGGACGAACTTTATGATCTTCGTTTGGAGGTGGTAAAAGCGCCCGTTCGATGATGAATTTGGCCTTGAATCTAAAAGTTTAGAAGAAAATTAGAAGAATTGGTTATTTAGATAATAATGAGACGCCATTACCTTATAACTGGGATTGTAGCCGGGTTGATCAACAACTTCGGCTCCAAACGACGTCATTTGAAAGCATCCGTTATATTTTAGCGTATTCGCTAGGAAGTGTTTCGATTGGATGGAATTTCCATAGAGAAAGGAATACAATGGCTCTGGTGGATGAGTCAATACGGGCAATTTCACCTTGCCACCAGCGCAGCATAATCCGGGGGTTTCCGATTTGAACTTCAATGCATTGCAATGCTGGCATACGACAGACAATGAACCGATATCAACGCAGCGAAGATCTTTGTAGGCGATTGCGGAATTATATTTGAAAGCAGCGCGATTCAAGTCTACAGGTATAGGAACTTGTCTCCTTTGATTATTACGGGTATTCTGAGCACGTACTGCACGACGTGTACGTCGTCCAAGGTTTGAACGTCGAATAGGAGGCATTAGTAAAGCAAAAACCTCTTAAAAAAACAAAGTCCCGCAATCCAATTGGAAAACCTCACTTTTTACACGCAAAGTAATACTTCCAATAACAATACGATCAATAACAAAACAGCCAATACAATAGAACACTTTTTTTATATACATTTATTTTATTACAGATACATGGGTTTATCATTACCACTGGCGATAACTCTTCTAGGTACATAGATAGAGTAGCGCCATCTATCCGTTATAAAATAAATTTTATAACACTGAATGTGTTTGTGATAAAGTGTAAAAAAGCATTAAAATGTTTTCCAAAATTTGGGATTAATAGATTAAAGTGATGCAATTTTTTTGACCGATGCTATATATATATGTTTGACTTTACTCCTCTCTCCCTCTCTGATACTATCTAAAAAAGTTATTTAACAAATTTATATGTTTGTATTATATGTTTTGGTTTGGAGGTGTGTGGGGGGGGGCAATTCTTGCGGCAATCGTTAATGCGCCTTCCTAAAAAGCGAAAGAGCTGAAAAAAAAGCTTCGTGGGTTCGTGGAAAAGTTCCAACTATAAAAGTAGGTCCGTGGACCAAAGCAGTTGGAAACCACTTAAATAGATCGATTAAGAAAGAATTACAAATACAGGGTAGCTAAAAATTTTTATGGTAATTATCATTTAGATATCATTGGGGAGGTGTGTGGGGGGGGGCAATTCTTGCGGCAATCGTTAATGCGCCTTCCTAAAAAGCGAAAGAGCTGGAAAAAAAGCTTCGTGGGTTCGTGGAAAAGTTCTAACTATAAAAGTAGGTCCGTGGACGAAAACAGTTGGAAACCACTTAAATAGATCGATTAAGAAAGAATTAAAAATACAGGGTAGCTAAAAATTTTTGTGGTAATTATTCTGTTGAGTGAGTATGTCCTGTGAAGTATGATCTTATGTATGATCCCGGCAGACTAATAAATTTGTTTGAAATTTGGTATATGAAAACACAACAATTACTCACTTTATATTTTCAACTTTATTAAATAATAATATAAATATAATATAAATAAATAAAAAATTAGTTTAGAACTTCCAACTCCTCTTTCTCCGCCCTTTCGCCTTCCTTTTCTAATAGCATTTGGAAGGCACGCAGCGACGTTGACAAATCCTCCTGCTCTTCTTTTCTCCTTTTTGTATAGTGAGCCGCCATTTCCACTTCCCTTTTTCGCTTTCGAATGCGCTGCGCCGAGACTTTTTTTTTCGCAACCTTCAAATTAAGACGGCAATTGTCCTCGTTTAGTAGCTCTGCCAAACAATCTTCATACTTGGCAAATGATACAGCCTTTGCTAAAGCATCTTGTATGACATTTTGAAATTGTGACATAACTCTTATTTTATCTTCTAATTCTATTCTTCTAAATCTTCTAATTTATCTTCTAACTTACGGAATGATTGTTTCGCAATGAATGGCCGCAGTCTAATTGGATAACCTCACTTTTTACAACGCAAAGTTATTCTTTGAGGCGATCAATGAACTTTTACAAAAAACTTTTTTATATACATTCTTACAGACACATGGGTTTATCTTTACCCCTGGCGATAACTCTGCTAGGTACATAGATAGAGTAGCGCCATCTATCCGTTATTAAATAAATTAGGTAGTGTTCACATCTACCTACCTTAATACATGTTCCCTAAGTTAATACCTGGTACTTAATACCTACCTACCTAATTTAATCCTAAGATAAACCCTTTGTTCTCGGTAATGTTAAATTTTTTTTTCGCGAATTTCGAACTTTTTTTTTCATAAAAACCTTGTCAGCGAAATAGACAATAACTCTTCAAAAAATCAGCCAAATCGGCCGAGCCGTTCTCAATTGATGAGGTAACGAAGATTTGCCCTCCATTTTAGGCTTCTATACAACGTATAGGAAGAAGCCTTATGATCTAGCTCCGTGTCCGTCTGTCCGTCTGTCCGTCTGTCCGTCTGTCCGTCTGTCCGCATAATTCAAAACCAATCAGAACGCACGTTCTTAAAACAATTTTACTTCATATAGAATATTTTTAGATTGGTATTAATTATTCAGATTATTTACATATATATTTTTTAATCCGATATTCTTATTTTGTATTTTTAGAGTAGGTATTTTACGTGTTTCTAATACGGTATTCGGTACGTGTTTCGGGTATTTTAATATTTCATTAATTGTGTTTTATTTGTGGTTTGTAAATTGCAAATATTTACCTATAAAGGTCGAAATAAAAAAAAATATTAAAATGTTAGCGTTTTCCTTATATAGTAAAAAAATCTACCTAATTAAAAGATTAAGGCATTAAAAATTGGAATAAAATAAAGCCCAAATAATTTAACCTACCGAAAAAGTAGATGTATAGAAGCCTAAGAACTGTCGCAAAAGCGAGTTCCACCTTGTTTATATATAAGATTTGTACATCCACCTTAGGGAACGTACCCATACTCAGGGCCGGATTAAGACTACTTAATGCCCTAAGAAATCCACGCCTGTGGGCCCCCCTATTCATAAGTAAACTAATATCGGTCTTAAAAAAACAGCACAGCACAGCGTCGGCGGGGCAGAGGTGGTGATGGGCTAATCGCAAATCGGGAGCATTCGAATTTCAGAATGATGCACGAGCGAGCGAGCAAGCGGGAATTATGTCTCCGAAGTCAACGCTTTAGTCAATTTTCAAACAGCCTTACCTTTCATGTGCTAGCAGATATTCTTTTGTGCTGTTGCCCCCCAAGACGTGGTGCCCTAAGCAATTGCTTAATTTTCTTATGGGTTAATCCGGCACTGCCCTATACTACGTGACCCATTTTTTTGCAATTTTTTACCCCGTCAGAAATAGACGGTTTTTTTAACAGAAAGTTAAAAAAAATTAATTTCGAACAAATATGAGTTTATGAATACGGCGCTTAAAAAATATTATCAAAAAGAAACAACTCATGTAAAAACATTTTGAAAACTTGCACTTTTAAAAAAGTTGACGTCCCGGCATATCGTCGCCTGAGAATCAGGGTTTCTAGTTCCATTTTTGTAAATCTTACAGTACAACAGTTTATAAAGATTCTGTATTGCATTACTCTCCATTAAAAAATTTTTATAAAACTTTTTTGCAATATTTCGACAAAATTTTAATAACAAAAACAAAAAAACAACATTCTTTTATTGTTTGGAGCCCAAAGCGAAGCTGCGTGCTACGAATATCAACAGCAAAGTTGAGAAGCTTGATCAAGAGGCTTTTTTTGGCAAATAAAAAAATTTTTTTTTGTTAAATCTATTTCTTCTCCATAACCTTAAGCTTATGCAATTCATTTAATAGAATTATTTTTTTTATAATAAAATATAGAGTTTTATTTCACAAAATTTGTCTCATTTTTCAAGTTTTTAATAATAATTTGACCAATAAGAACGAAAATTACTATCTAATGCAGAGGTGGGCAAACTATTTTCATTAGGGGCCAAAAAAAAAACTAAAAAATTTTACGGGGGCCAGAATTCCAAAACAAAAAATAATAACTTGTTTATTTTCGTAGATAATTTTTTACAGCTGTTTGTGCCAACGAAGCTGTTAATAGCTATTAACATATAAGCGATAGAAAGAAAGCGAATGATGTTATGCATTTTTCATCCAACAGGGGTCCTTTCCAAAATAAAAATATAAAGTAATAAGTAACAAAAATACCACTTTTAAAATAAACAGTAACTTATTAAGTATCTTATTAAAGCATGTGACATCATTATATAAAGTTGAAGCAAGATAAAGTCAGCAGAATTGTAATCTAATCAGCTAATACGTCACCAGACAGCCAAAGCTATGCGTATGAAATAAAAGTAACAACGAAGCGAAAGGTAAATTTACATATGCAAATAATAGCAACACGCCGAAAATGCACATATCCGTTGTTATGTTTAGCGCTATCGTGGTTACTTAATATCACACCGTCCGCACATTTTCTCTATCTAGAATTTACCGTATATGCTATACTTTCGATAGTGTTGGATGAAAAATATATTAGCGAGGGCCATACACTGCTACTTTAGAATGGACATTTGCGGGCCGGATTAAAACTCTTTAAGGGCCGGAGATGGCCCGCGGGCCGTACTTTGCCCATCCCTGATCTAATGTATCCTACGTACTAAGCCAGTATCAGTAAAGAGTTCTATAATTTTATTATAATTTTAGAATGAAGCTCCTGGTAACTAACAATATTAAAACGACAAAAATGGAAAAGTCGTATAATAAAAAAACGTTTATAAATAATGTATTCTATTTGAATCAATTAATTAAATTAGTACTTATCCATTAGGTTTTTTCACATGTGCTTTTGGTATTTTTGCAAAAATTTGCTGTCCCTAAATTTTGCCGCCCTGAGCTACAGCCCCTATAGTCCCCCCTCCCTCCCACCTAAATCCGCCACTGGCCGCATCGTCATTATGTTTGAGCAAGTTGGACTGACCTGTTATAAATTATAAACAGCGTCGCGTCACACTGTCTGGCTAGAAAAACTATTATAAACTTTTATAAAACTTCGATTTAAAAAGTTAATATAATAAAGATTTTGGCAAAGTTTTTAGTTTGGATAAACATTTTGCAAATTCTGTTTAACCCTTATGTTAATACCCAAATTTACCGACGTTGTTTAGCACCCGGGGTACCCGGGTACCCATTTATAGTAATATTCAAATTTTTAATATTTCAGTAAAGGGAAGTGTTTTAAAATATTATTTTATATTAAATATATATTGTTATTGAGTATCTAAAAAACTTTGAGAAGAAAAAATGCTGTATAAATGTGCTATAAACTTACTATAAAAAGACGACGAAAAACGCGCAAGAGCTGTAACGAATGTCAACTGCCGGTTTGTGATGAGCATTCAACAAATATTATAAAATGTATGGAATGCAATAAATAATATTATTTATAAAGAAATAACTGCAATGATTCTCTATTCTTACAATAAAATTTACTTCCATGCGTTAATAAAAATAATTTTAAAAGTATCTTGTAGAAATTCCGTTGTGGGTACCCGGGTACCCGGGTGCGAATGCAGCGATGGCTGAACTTTAAACTAATTTAAAAAAATATATAATAATAATAATAATAAGTTGAATTCATGTTTTGCTTGATTTTGAGCTAAATAACGACGATCCGGGAGCACAAAATAAAAATTTAATTTTTTTTCAGTTATTTTCATGCAAATACAGCACGGAGGGTACCCGGGTACCCGGGTATTAACATAAGGGTTAAATTCAGGTAAAAAATATTACCTCTCACTTTGACATAAAATACATATTATCTCTCTTTTACATGTATTTTGAATTCACTCTACTGCGGCATTAAAAGTATAACTTCAAAAAATTTTGCCCTAAATTTGCCGTCCCTGAAATGTTCCGCTATAGTCTCCACCCTACTCAGCCTGCTGGTAAATCCGCCACTGGTTAAATGCATAGAATAAATTTTCGATGAGAATATCATAGCATTCCGTCGTAATGCGAAAATTAATTTCAAAAGTACAAGATTGCATAAAAAATAAAAAAAAGATTGGTTTTAATGTTTACGCAATCCTGCACAGTTTTGTTGAAATTCTGATGGGCGCTCCAGACTATCGCGAGAACCTCGCAAGAAGTTCTCGCGAGAATCTCGCGAGAATCTCGGCGAGAATAGCATCGGAGAACAACGCGAGAACAAGGCGAGAAATGATTTTCGATCGTGTTACATCGAAAATTGGAAAATATCCACACTCACAAGGTTTTCAGTACTACAGTGCAGATTTTTTAAATAAATTTCTTGATATTTTTAATAATTTTGTGATATGTCGAAAAGTTTAAATTTTAAAAAAAGTGTGATTTTTGAATTAAAGTCTATTTGTACCTGCTCAAAAATTGTACTACACCTATCAGGATTTTCTGTTGCATTTACTGTCGTGCCAGTGATCATTTCTACTTCATTATTCCGATAATGTTCTTCTTGAAAGATAATATTGCCATTTTATTTCGACTGTTGAAGCGTATTTTAGTTTGTATACACGCGCGCATATTGTGAGCGCAGCGAAGTTTGAACCCTGTCTGCGCTATAAGACCAACGAGGTCAGTAATGTCACAGCGCTTGAATTATGTAAACGTACCAACACTCGATCTCACGAAAAGCAGTACTTTTTATTTCGACAATTAATATTTGTCAAAATCGCATCTTGAATGTTCGTGGGGCCTGGTGTCATTGAGTTTAAATTAAATATCTATTTAACAACAATCTTCAAAATTATGTTTAAAAAAAGATAATTTTTTTGGTATAAAATCGACGTAAATACGTCAAACTTCAAGTTTTCATTATTTTATTATTAATTGTGTTTTTATATTTTGTACTGTCACCAAGCAAGGAGTCCATAGCGCAAACCAATAGGACTTATAAGACCTCGTCGGCACATGCTCCCAAATTCACTGATTTTTTCACTCTATTTTTATAACCTCTATAATTTGCAATCAGGGAATCTTTGTTTTTTCTTAATTCATTGACGGGTATTTACATTATTGTGCTAATCCACACCCAAGCATCATGATTATTTTCGATTTATTTTTATAGCCTTTAATGCCTGTTTTCCACTAAACTGGTTCTGCTTGAAGGCAATCAAATAAATGCCAATTTTTGTTCGTTTTCCAATTTACGCTCATTTTAATTCACAATTAATTATACTACTATTTAATCGGTGAATCAGGCGCTACTGAAGAATGCGAATGTGCAGGTGTGGGAGTGTTATCGCGATCTCGACTCCTTTGTCTCGCATCAAAAAACCGACAACAAGTGGAGAACAAGGCGAGAACTTATGAGGAACACGAGAATCAGCTCCACTCTCTCTTTTCTCGCGTTGTCCTCGTTTTTTCGCGATGTTCTCGCGAGGTTCTCGCGAGATTCTCGCGAGAGTCTGGAGTGGCCTGCAAGGCGAGAAGCTAAAAATGAACACGAGAATCGGCTCCACACTCTCGTTTCTCGCGATGTTCTCGCGTTCTCGTGCTGTTCTCGCGAGATTCTCGCGAGAGTCTGGAGCGCCCATGACACGTCTCTACTGAAACTGCTACATCAGCAGCGCCATAATATGCTTTAGTAAACTGTGCTAATTTTTAAATAAACATCAAGAACCGAGTACATTTTGAGTACCTAAGCCGGTGTTTCCCAAATGTCCCGAAATTGCCAACCCCCAAAATTAGACAACAGTATCAAGGAAACACCCGGAAATTTTCTTTTCGTTACAAAAAAAAAATAAAGTAACTATGGTGTTTCTTAAATATGTAATTATTGTAATTAATAATTAATATGACTTAAATAAAATACAAATTAATTCTTAAAACTTCAGAAAAACTTGATTGTTAACGTATTTTTGCCTATGCACCTATTTGTTGTTTTTTTATGTCGTGGGTTTGCGGATCGTCAAAATGAAACATGCCGCGGACCACTATTTGGGAAACATTGACCTAAGTAATTAATTTCAGATTTACACAAAAATTAAAATAACGTCAATACCGTCATATAATTTTAAAACAAATAATTGACAACATGGCTTCAATAAAATATTTAGATCAAACAAAAATACGCAAGAATATCTAAAAGCAAAAATAACAAATAAGAAATGTATACATAATTTATATGTACATTCAAAAGTGCTCGCAGACCATCGAATAATTGATCTCGGAAAGGTGCCGACCGTCATTGTACACAATATGTAATAGAAACTTCAACAAACGTCTATACTTTCTTAATACGCAGCGAAAACAAAGTAAGAGTCAGACAGTAAGAAGTCTACGGTATTATGGAATCTTTATGAAATCTCATGAAACCTTGTAAAATCTACTGAAGTCTTGCGAAATCTCATGAAATCTTTAGCAAATTTTATGAAGTCTGCAATCTTGTGCAATATTTATAAAATCTTATGAAGTCTATAAAATTTTATGAAGTCTCTAAAATCTCATGAAGTCTTATGAAATTTTCATGAAGTCTTGTGAAATCTTTTAACTTCATGAAGTCTGTGGAACGCAAAATTTTAAGTGATTACCCCCTTGATATCACGACATTGCCTATGTCACGGAATTACCTTACCTTACCCTATACTTTTTTAAAATTAAATTTAAAAATCAAATATTATACTTTTTTTAAATGGATAAACGAAGCTGCAGTAGAAGTACAAGTGCTTGAAAATAAGGAAAATTTTGTAACTGACGCTGACTTTTTACAAAAGTTAAAAATTTCTCTGCTTTCCGCATAGTATACAAACCATAGAGGAATGGCTTGGCCACATGGACTACAATTGACCTATAATTTAATTTAAAAAATTTTTGTAATAACTTTTTTATGTAATTAATTATCTCCATTATCTTATTATTTAAATACTATTATATAAAATTTAATTTAAATTTTTGTATGTTTTGTATAATATATAATTTACAATATCATTATAAGAATTGGGGGGGGGGGGGGGGTCAACATTAAGTAATCCTTACCGTAAAACCTTAATGGTTGAGAGAGGCAAAATCTTACGTGGGGGGGATTAAAAATTTCAAAAATGGTTTTTACGTAATTAATGGTCGACCCCTAGGATAACAATCTAGTCATAACAATGACTGAAATGTTGAAAAACCATGTTGAAATCAGAATCGCACCAATTACCTTCTTTTATTTAAATTAATTCACCATCCTACAGTGACTTTATAGAGACAGTGATGACACGAGTCCCTAAATCGGTCCTGGATGTTGCAAAGCAAAATACTCTTATTCGGCCCAGGATGTTGCAAATTCATGCAAAAAATATATGCTCTAAAATGGCCTATGCTTTAAATTTAAAGATTTTCCATTTCTCATGTTAATAAAATGCACCAATAATGTAAAAAATTTAAACATTGTAGCCAATCAAAAGTCGGACATTGTTTGTCGCCACTGTCTCTATAAATCACTGTACACCATCCGACATCCAAACGCCCTCTATATTATGAGAGCGGCGATAATTCATAATAGATTTGCTATTCTATAGTGGATTCCCAAATGCAGGTTCGCTCTAAGTCCGTCACGCGCACACGGAATTACGTTACAACTAACAAACGACAGTGGTATGGTGGTAACGAAGCATTAAAACTAGTAAGCCTGCCGAATTTTGGAGAAAATTTAAGTTTTGTGAGTTAGTTTATTTATGTGACTGTGTTGTGCCTATTTTGGCCAAACGGATTATTGATTTATGCAAATTTTACAGACACTTTCTCCAGTTATATCTATTGAAATTTGAAACACCTAGGAAAGGAAACAGTTTCGTGATTGGTTAAAACAAGGGCTTGGGTTAAAATCAATTTTGTGAATCTTCAGTAGATACCGTTACGTCTAAATTAAGTTGTTTTTTGTCCATTGTGTCCATGTGTGTAATTTTTTTATAACTTCTGTGTTATGTGCCTGTAAGAAGAAAAGTCCGATCTTCTTACTACCAAGTTTACAGTTTATTCAATTTTTACCCGCCATCTTGTCGTCTTGTTGAATCAAGAAATTCCAGTGTAATTGACACCACCCATCTGTAAGTTATAATTCAGCACATTTCTAACAACAATTTATGTCATTTTATGTTCGTAATTACGTCACCCTTCAGTTTTATCGACATTTAAATTTTATCTTGGAAAGCAATTATAGGTTTAAAACTGTATCATGGTTTAAAACAATATATTTAAATTTAATATTCCATTTTATCGGTAGTCAATAAGTGAATTTTTAAAATTAAGCATTAAACTTCAACAATAGAGCTGTTCAATTACGTTTTCACATTCAAATATACATATTTATTTTCATTCCAACGAGTTATCTACATTGTGTTTCGAAATTTGCTAAGTGCTTCGAAACCTCAACTTTATTTATTTTATTACATTTTATTATCTTATTTAGAAATAATTTACTATTACTAACATTCGCATGACTTTCCAAGAAAATTTACCAGTGGCGTTCTAAGCTGCATTTGGTCAGCAATTCAAACTTTTATTCGCGGTAGTTGTTACTTGAAAGTCCCCTTTGTACAAATATAAACTTATTTTTAGTAATTGTGTTTATCTAGATTATTTTAAATAATTAAGACGCAGCATTGGTTGCAAACGTGCAGGATAATTTCTGGACCAACTACCACATTTTATTGTATGAATTTATGATTTAGTACTTTTTATGTGTATTTACAGTGATTTAAATTTAGTATCATTTAAGTCTTCACCACCATTTAAAATTAGGGTTTAAAACGAAATTATGAGCTATAAAATTTCAATTAATAATATTTGGAAATTAAAATTAATTACAATATAGTTCTCTACCGATTATTCAACTCGATTAAATCAATATTATTCACTAATTGGTTTGGTTTCGTTTGTCGAACCTTTATTTGTGGTTTTCAGCGCCTACCTTCTCAGTCTCAATCTATCTTACGGTTTAGTTGAATCTTAAAAATTTTGTTAACGCTACCACACTGTAAAAATTTTTTACATGTCCAACCATTGGCAATTTTGTGACCAAAGATTGTACCTGTAAATTTGCATAGCTGTGTACGATTACAGTCCCAATTGTAAGTTTACATGCATCAAACGTAAATTTACATATATTTACTGTAAATTTACAAGTACCCCAAGGTATTTCACATACCAGTACTGTAAATTTACAAGTACCCCAAGTTATTTTACATACCAGTACTGTAAGTTTACAAGTCACTTATGCAATTTTACATGGGGAAAATGTAACCTTACAAATTACATATGTAATTTTACATGATGCAAATGGAACTTGGCACGTTACTCGTAGGATTTTACATATCACTAATGTGATTTTATATTTATTTAATGTAAATTTATACTTTCTTCATGTAGTTTTAGATATTACTTAGAAATCATACACAGAAAATTTTTAAAATTTTATTTTTTTCTTTACATAAGTAGGGATCTGTCACGCAAACGGACCCAAGAATTCGGCGCCGACACCTACACTATAGGAAAGAGGACAATTTTCTGAGCATTTTGAGACCGCACATTGATGAGGAAAATGCAGTAGTTTTCGAGAAAACGGCATTTGAAAATCAAAATTTTACGTGCATTTTAGATAGGGAAATTCACTAACATAAAAGTTCTATTGGCGGTGCGTGCGTTCTGATATTGTCTTAGTGTTGGCCGTCACACGCGATTGTGATTCCGTCGGGGGTACATCGTGCATATTGTAATATTAATTTAAAAAATAAACGCAGAACTCGTTTTTAGGTTAGAATCTCGAGTGCCTTGGTTGCGTTCGTCAAAACAAAAAAAAAATGGGTGCGGTTACAAGCAAGGGGTTCAATATGTACGATGTGCACTGGACTAGGTCACAATTGCGTCTGACTGCTAACAGTAAGACTATATCAGAACGCACGCACCGTCAATAGAACTCGGGAGCGAATCAATTCCCTATCTAAAAGGCATGTAAAATTTTGATTTTCAAATGCCGTTTTCTCAAAAACTACTGGATAATCCTCATCGAAGTGCGGTCTCAAAATGCTCAGCAAATTGTCCTCTTTCCAATAGAACAAAAATCAAAGCCCAAAGTTTGGGTCCGTTTAAGTGACAGTAACCCATAAGTATTAATTATATATTAAAAAAATGTACAAAATTCAGAAAATACAAAAAAGATAAAATTAAAAAAGTACTAAATTTAAAATATTAAAAAAATTCAAAAAAGATAAAATTAAAAATATATAAAAATTCAAAATATACAAAATTAAAAAAATTCAGGAAACACAAAATTAAACAAATTCAAATTCAAAACAATACAAATGGAAAATTCAAAAAATTCAGGATATACGATATTTAAAATTTTCAGGCAATACAGAATTAAAAAAATACATAAAAGATAAAATTCGGAATACTGAAAAAATACAAAATTGAAAAATTACAAAAAATACAAAATTCAAATAATACAAAATTATAGAAAAAAAAAATAATATTTATTTATCAAAATGCTATTATATTGCATTATTTTAAATTCTATTAAATACAAAATTTTAAAAATACAAAAATACTTTTTAATTTTTTTTTATGAAATAAAAAAGAAAAATTAATTTAGCAATTTTGCAATTGATTAATAAGAGAAGTAAATTTCACCAATTTTGTTTTTTTCGTTTTCCCCTTTGTACCTTGGTCTGGATTGATCTTCAACATATTTTGTCTTGGGATAAACAAGGTTTAAGTTATAAAATAGAGCAAACATTGTGTTTATTCATTTATAGTGATATTTAATTTTCATACGCTTCGGTTTTCCGCGACTAAGTGGGGGATGCGCGACGCTACGAAGTCATCCCCATTCGATCAGTGACCGTTCTAAGCAACGCTACATTTACAGAACTATCGTTTCATTTACAATTTTACCATATTATTTATATGTATTTTTTGCTTATTAAAGTTCGTTTATTTTATGTGCAACATTTATTAACAACAAGCTTTAATTTACAAAACTAACGTGAGATACAAATCAAAGTTACAAATCAACTTAATTGGTCTTAAAAAACTAATTAACCATTCCACAACACATTGTCTCGAATGCTTCTAGAAAGTTGTCAAATTTTTGGATTTCAGTTTTTTCAATAACAACAATGTACTTCTTATTAGTGCCTGCAATACAATGCACATGATTAGTTAATGTGGGAATAGCCGCTTTTCAAAATTTATAACTTTGACATTGTATTTAGAAGCATTTACTACCTACCAATACATAATATTATTTTACAATTTGGCACAAGTTTTAGATTTCTGTACGTTAGTAGTATAAGAATGAGGAAGCCCCCTCCACTTTTTTGCACCCCCCACCACTTTTTCGCAAACCACGCCCCCTTTTCAAGGTCAAGCATTCTATTGGCCGCACGCCAGTGCCCACATTTCAAGGTCACGCATTCTATTGGTATACCGCTATATAGCGGTATAGCGGATATAACTATTGGAAAAAAAAGTTCTACAATTCATAAAATCACTTAAAATTATTAATTATTAAATCTAAACCTAAACTTATTTTAAAATCAATCTTAAATTTAAAAACACAATTAGAACAAAAAAAATCCTTAAAATTTATTAAATGAAAATCAAATAAAAACTATAATATTAAAAAAGTAAATTTGTACCCTGGACATTGCGGCCCTCGTGCTGCAAAGGTATTTTCCTGAAACAAGTATTAATTTTAAAATAATAATAAAATAAATCCAGAAAATATAGGACAACATACCTGCACTATTTATTATTTAGTCTTAGTAGTCTTATTTTTCCTTTTTTTACTTTTTTTGAAATATTTCCTACAGAGCAATCTGGGGTTGATTTAGCGCTGTCTCCATCAACATTATTATCCAAATTAAAAGTTTCCTGGACATCTTCATTTATGAAATTTTCAGTATTGTTTAATAAATTTTCTTCCAAATTTAGATCAATCTCGTCAAGTGCCTTTCCTTTGTATTCGGCTGCTGCTCCCTTTTCCATTAATAATAATAGTTTCGAAATTTTAGCAGTTTGATACACATCATCAGGTAATCTGTAGTTAAAGTAGCCAAATGCTTTCTCAACCTGGTTGCCGTTAAAGAATTTGGATTTTTCGCTCCACATAATCGTGCATACTTTTCCAAAATTTTATACCCTACTATCGTTGTTTTAGATCTAGGTTTTCCAAATAAATATATATTATCAGTACCCAAAAAATTTGCCCTTACTTTATTTAAAATTTCAATGTGTTTTTGAACATCGTCAGAAAATAGTATTGGAACACCTCTACCCCTTTTTCCTCGAGTAACTACACGTTTAAACTTTTTTAATAAAATCTTTTCCGTTGGAGCCATTGCATTATCAAATTCTTCATAATTACTTTGATTGCCAACTTCAGTTTTTAGGTAAGTTTCTAACAACAATCGCTGTAATTTCGATTCAACAGCATAACTCTGCAAAATACAGTCTCCAACAGTTCATTATAAGCAACTAAATTATTATTTTTTGCTAATAACTTGACAGCAGCTCCCTCTGCTGTCAATATTAAATATTCTTTTAATAATTTTAAATCACTTGCCAACGGTACAAGCGTAACTTTATTCCATTTTGCAACATGCAAGTTATTGCATGCTTGACTGGAAATTTCAAATTTCCAATTGGCTTCCAATAATTGTTTCATATTTTTTAAATTGTTTTCAGAATCACCGTTATTGACATCAGTACATGTATCATTTGTTTTCAACGCATACCCAAGTGCAATGTTGCAGCATTGCTTTAATGAGGTTGCAATGTTGACTGCATAAGTTGGTGATGCAAACGTATCCTTATCTGCGTCATACTGACCCACTACTTTAGTAGCTTGAACAATATCATCAAAATATTGTGGCTGTAATACCATGTAATACTTGAAATAAATTTCTTACGTTAGGTTTTAATTTCATAACTTCAATTAACAATTTTGATAATTCCCTCATTTTCCTTGAGGTGACGCTGATAAAATGTTTCTCTCGATGGATCTTCATATATCTCGTGCCAAAAGCACATATCAGTGTATCCTTTTTGGCGACTAGCGAAATTTTATCAGCTCGCATGTGGGGAAATACTTTATCCCTTAGTTGCTGATCCACCCTTAAATTTCTCAAAAGAAAATTTTGTGCCTCAATTAAAGTATTCGATCCTGAAGTATTGAGCCCAGGATTATCTGGGCACCGTTTTTTATGGCGGTATAATTGTTTTGTTGAATAAAACCCAAGGCAAAATGTACATGGAAGAAATTTTGAATTTTGTAACTGTGGTTTTTTCATGGGCTTTACGCATTCCACAGAATTTTGAATATAATTGCCCTTTTTTCGTAGCGCTGTAAGTAATTTTTTTCGTAACTCACATTTTGTTGGTTTGGAAAAAATGTTTTGAACTTCTAATTCTAAGGAATGGTTTCTCTTTAGATGCCGTGCAAAATTTAAAACCGATTCTTCGCAATAAAAGCAAAAGTCTTTATTTCGTTTGCGTTTGGAAGTTGTAGATATGGTAAAACTGGTCGACGGTAAATTATTTTCAGACGAAATATCAGGTTTGGATTCCAAAATAAAACTTCGCATATTTATATCAGGTTTACTTGAATTATGACTAACTGAATTATGGTAATTAAGTAAAACTGTAGATGCTTGTGAAGTATCGGAAGAATCATTACCAGTTGAGGAGTTTCTCTATTAAAAAAAATTATAATTAATAGAGCTTTTGAAAACAATAAAATAATTATTATGTATAGTCCAGTCATTACGTCGGAAAAAACGGGTTAAGGTAGGTTTTGCAAGCGACTGCACTTGCAGTGCCGCAGAACTGCTCATATACAATTTCTGTTATGTGGCTTGCTAGACGATACAATCGAAGTGCAGCAGCTCCCATTACGTATTGCACTTGCGACAGACGCCAGCCGTAACTGCACTGCTGCTACTGTTTCTTGCAAAACGTACCTTTAGAAATTATACATGGTATAATAGTACCATGAGATTTGTCTTTTAAAAGACAAAACGCCAGTGCTATATAATGTCCATTCGCGTAACCATGAATTGTAAACAGCTGCTTAAAGAACTTGGTGCAATACTCAAAAGTACCATCCATGTATATATTGTCTACAGAGCATAAACACCGTAAGTTAGTAATACACGAAAAAATAATTAAATTATTTTGGCTATCATTAACCATTAAAAAATTTTCATTATTCTCTGTTTCAACGACAATGGAATCTAACGCGGAATGAACGTCCAACATTGAAGTCGGTAAAGGTGGTAGTTCTTTTCGCCTCGCATTATAAATACTTGTAGCAATTAATTTAGCATCCTGGTAAGTAATGTCCACTTGATCAACTTTAGTGGTAGCGATGGCGTTTTCAAGAATGTCCAATGATCTTTTTGAAAAATCTTCAACATCTTTTCTTTTGGCAACACCGGCAACCGATTGCCGTTTAATTTTTTGCACATCTTCTTCGTGGCTATGTTGCGGATTTTCACTCTCAATTTTCCTCTGTTCTCCGCTTCCTATGGTATAGATATTAGCTGAACATGTTTTGTTGGAACATCGCCACTTAACCCGCCCATCTTGCAATTCTGCCTGCTAGTAAAATTTGAAGTCGTTACGCACTAATAATATATTTCCGCGCTTACCGTAGATTTCTCGAAGCGCTGCCATAATTTCTGTAGGTGTTGTTTATTCGGTCTGATTTATAGGTCTGATTTAGAACGACTTATAGACTTAACAATTAAAAGATTAAATTTATGACCAGTCTACCTGCCCACGGCAGCGGTGGAATATGCATATGGGATTATAGGAACCCTTGACCATCGGTGGAAAGTGAAATTGCCCAAAAATGCATAGGATCTAAATTGTAGAGCAGGGGTCGGCAACCCGCGGCCCGCGAGCCTCCACTTTGCGGCCCGTGGCCGTAATAATAATAAACAAAAGTTTTATAAACCTACATAAATAAATTTATAAATATAATAATTACGGGCGCAAAAATTTTAACAAAATTTCCAATTTCGTCATTTAGAAATGATAAATTTTGTCATTGTTCCAACATATTAATAAAATTCAAATAAAATGTTTTCGCATTTTTAATATCAAAAACAGGGCCGTATCTGTGTGGGAGGGGGTTTGGGGGTTTATAGGGATCAACTGCCTGCTTGTGAAACCTGTTTTATTTTTATTAAAATTTATTTGCATTAGAGGGCTTGTCCTTGAAAATTTAAAATAGAAATGCCTGCGGCGCTGTATGCTAAGGGGTATTCCAGACCCCCCGGTGTTCGGACTGAAGCATCAATCACATTATTTAATTATTATTCAACCTCCCTCCCCCCAAACCAAAGTGCGAGATGCGGCCCTGATCACAAATACCTAGATTATCAAAATTATGCACAAGTGCGGCCCGCCTTTATTTCAATTTACCACTATGTGGCTCTTGCCTGCCAAAAGGTGCCGACCGACCACTGTTGTAGAGCGTAAAAAAAGCAACTCATTTTTCAAGATGGCGGACAACGCACATAGGAAATCTTGGTTGACAATTTGAACTTAAGATTTTTTAGGCATCCCCTACAACATATCCAAAATTCAGCCAGTTAAGTTCACTTGCATTTCCAAAAGTATTTATTATGACTGGACTAGTATTTATTAAGGGGAAGCGTAACGAGTTGATAACATTGATTTTGCTTTGCAAATATTATCCATTGGGTAAGGATACTTGATTTATTAAATTAGTACAAAAAATCTTTAATAGCTTTTACCTTAAGGTTGGCGTCACGCCTATGTTAAATATATGGACGATATGGTGTCATTGTATTTGCTTAGGAAGAAAAAGTAGGAACTTTTAGAAACCAAATTTGGAACCATTTAAAAGCTAAAAGTTGGCTCTCGGACCCTAGCTAGTTTTTATTACGATCAGAACATCGCAAATATTAAAAATTTTGCTGTTAAATTTACAATTTTTTTAACCACAAATGTAGCCATTCAATAATTTTTATAAACATTACTTTAATAAATAGCAGTATAGAAAGTAGATCACATCCAGCACACATGTTCCATCTAACTTGAAAAAAAAATTGGTAGCGTTATATGCATTTTTGTAGAAACTAGAGCAAATATAAATTGATAGTACAATATTTCTTCTAATGGCGAATTTACTTGAAATATTTGATAGAAATCTGCCGTATTACAAGAAAAAAAATTAAATTTTATTGTGTAATAGTTTGTCTATTTCTTCAGCAACGGCGCTGATTATAAATGCTACCAATGGTTTCAAACTTTGCTAAGTGCATAATACTAATACTAGGTAATATAAGAAACATAATATAGGTATGTGTGTGGGTAGAAGGTAAGACAAAGAAGTCGTTATCATACTACTATATATGTACGTTATCAAAGGTCAACCGTATACTATTTTTATAATATTAAATATTATGCTATACAGAGAAGTGTGCTTTCTTGAAATTATTTTGACTTCTGTGGGCACGTCAGGGTTAAAGGCTGAAACTTTAAAAAATTAAGGGTTAGATGACATATATTCATAATCCGAAGGTAATCAAAAATTAGAACGCGCAAAAGGGCTATATTTAAAAAAAGAGATAACAACATTAACAGAAAGCTAATAAAATGTGAATTATTTTGATATATAATTTGAAATAATTTTTGTACGAAATGCATATTTTTTGTGTTTGAAAACTGTAAATTGTTAAGTCGCTTATTAGTCCAACGAAATTAGACTTGAACCCAAAAGTTGCGTTGCAGGGAATGAAAGTTATACCAATCGATAGCTAAAGGTTCCCTTATTATGAACATATTAAAATGTATCAGCTTAACTTTTCCGGCTTAATTTGTAATTAATAAAAAACTATCAAAGATTTACGGCTAATCGACTTTAATTCTCCATTTCTGCCAAAGTTACTCACTCAATCCAAAAAATAATATTACCAATTTATAGCACGGAAAATTTACTATCAAATTCAATCGGAAAACATTGTGAGAAATGTACCATTAATTTATTATAATTCTTTCAAGTGGTTTGACTTTTTAAAGTCACTGTATCTCGAAACGATAAACTCAAGTATGTAGTTTACATGTGAGATTAGTAACAACGTTTTTGCGACTAAAATTTCGAAGAATATATGTACATACTGTGGTGTTTCAAAATCAATTTTCAAATATTTTAAATTTTTTATGATAATTTTGTTTATTTTTAATGAATTTGATTGTTTTTGTAAATTGTGCAATTTAATTTGAATTTGGTTATTTGAGCGCCAACATTTTGTAGGTTGGCGACAGTTTGTGGAAGATAAGGGCTTTTTGCCAAAAATGGCCGCCTGAAGCGGTTGAGGAGAAAGTCGTCTCCCGTATAATTTTGAGATTTTTTTGGTTTTGAGTATAAATTATTTTGTGAATAAAGCGTTTGATACTGCGTAAGTTTATTTTATTGTTTAATATTTGGAAATTGTCTTAAATTTTGGACAAACTTTGGAATGAATTTGGACAGAGACTGATTATTTTGGATTGATAATTTAATTTGGATTTTGAAAAGATAAAAAATTGATTGGATAATTGGAAACATTGTTAATTAATTTAAAGTGTGTTTAAAAGATTAAATATTGAAAATCAAGGTGAAGCGACGTGGAATAATTTGATATCGTCCGCGTATGGTCAAGTTATCAGTTTGGTTTATTATTCCATTTATGCATACTAATTTTATTGAAAATTTAAAGAAATAAAATTATTAGATTTTTGTTGAGGTTTAGGTCTTTATTTTAACAATCTTTGTTATCAAATTATAACAATAATTTATAATTTAAAGAAATAAATTTGGATTCATTTTATATTTGAAATTTGAGCTAGCTGGTGCAACAAAAATAAAAAATATCATTACAATACATATAAAGCAAGGCACACTGAACATACGGTTCAAGAATAATTACCTAGAGTAAATGGTGAATATCTCAAAAAATGTTTGTACACGGATTTCGAAATTTTAAGGCTTTTTATAGAAATCCAGGGATTTCCAAAATATTCAGGGTTTTCCTAGAAATTGTGGACATTTTTAAAGAATGTCACTCCCAAGGATATCTTGGAAAATCGTATCTACCTCATCCCTTATATGACTTCCAAGGATGCCTAAGGAAATTCTAAATAAATGTATAAATCTAAAAAATTCTAGAGATTTTGAGGAAATTTCAATGATTTGTGAGGGAATTCCAAAGAACAACTGTACACAAAATTATTCCGCGGCATAATAATTAAATTACATTTATTTCCAAGCCAATCTTTATTTTAAGAATCATCAGGTCTAGTAGTTTTGAATAAATGAATGAACAAAATATTGTTAATAATATATTTATTTTTGCAATCAGTAAATAAAATTTAAGTTTTAAGAATTTCAATTATTATAATCTAATTATAGTGTAATCTATAATAATCTATCTAAATCTAATAATCTAAATAAAATAAAATATAAACTAATCCTATAGTAAACCCTTCCCTTACGATGTTCCTGTATGCGAATTATTTACTTTACTTGTTTTCTTGGAAGTTTTTAGTGCTTGTGCTTCAACTATCGCAGGAGGATCTCGGCATTTTAAATTCTTTTCTCTCCTATTTAAAATTATTTCGGGTGCTAAACAATCTTTATAAAATCTAATTAATTTTGGTAGCATGTCTAACCAAATTTCGTCATCGAAATATATTTCTTCAATAAATAAATCATTATGATCTCCCGAGTATACAATAAAGTAACATTTCTTCTTTTTAGCTATTGCTAGCTGCCCCTGAATTTGGAAGAAATAATCGTGTGATCTATTTAATATAATTTTGCCGGTTTCATCTAATTTTAAACAAGGCACTTTTTTATTTTCCACAGCTTCTCGTAAAACAAGTTTTGAAGATGCTACTTTGTAGAGACATTTCACTTCCACTATTTCATCTGCGCTCATTACTCCATCAGGAGAAGCCCCCAAGAAACCCGTCTCTTCGTGAATATGTAAACCAGTGCGACTCACTTTGCGACCTACTTTTTCTTCGAATTTCTTTATGGCTACCGGTTCCTTATTTGTCCCATATCTAGTAGCATCAGTGTTTACCGAATTACAATTTAAAATTGATCTGACTAACGAATTACATGAAGTAGCTGGTCTTCGTTTTATTACTGCTCCAAATTTAGAAGCCGTCAATCTGTTCTTTCTGGTTTGAATGAATTCTACAGAGTCAAACTGTTTTTTTGTTTTTCGAGAGATTTCTTCAATTTCTGTCGATGTAACCTGCAAACGAAGTATCAACGCATTTATTTCAGTTTCTAAAGCTTTTTCATCAATGAAGACTTCTGCTATGTTACTACCATAATCGCGGGTTTCCGTGTTCGATTTGAATTTTTTACTAGCTTTTCGTCGACCTATAGGTTTTCGTTTTCTTTTGCAAGCTCTATCTCTTTGATTCATAAATTTCTGTAAAATTTTATCGGAATTGCCAGCAAAAATTTTATTCCACGATTCGCTATGGTATAAATGACCGCCGTTAAATTTCAAACCCGCTAGATACGCTCGAATTTGAAAAGAATCTCTTTGTACTAAATTAAGACGCTTGCCCATATTAAATCTGGCTGCAAAACTCATGTACAATTCGGCTTTATTACTGGTTTCTTTATCAATAAGTAAGTGCGCTTTAGTAATCAATGAGTTTAGTGCTCCGTAAATGTGGTGATGAGCTCCACTATTCTTTAAATCTGATGTGCGATCTAATCTTCGAACACCAACATTTTCACATATAGAAGATTTACAATGATCATGATTACCGTATACGTGGTTAACAGAATTTCTCAAATCTTCTTTTAAAGCTTCCACGTCCCCGTGAGCGTTGACATAGATGGCATCTTGTGCAGCATTTTGCAGATTAGCTATGTCGTCTCTTGTCAACAGTCTTCTACAACTCAAATAAATACTTTTGGTATCGTTTTTAATTTTGTATAATCGCTTTCCATAATTCTTTATACAATGGTTTGTACATTCAATTTTAACAACCTCATTACCATACACAACTTTCTTCCTAACCTCTGAATATATACAGTTGAATCGCTATCACCAATATATTTGATATACTTCAGTTTGTGCGTTTCTATACTACTATTGAATCCGTCTACTGGTATTGCGGGTTCCATAGCTGAAGACGATTTTGACCAGTTTTTAAAACAATCATGCTCTTTAACGGCTTCATTGTTATTTTCTGCTCTTGCACAAACAGAGCAATATTTATTTTTTTACTCCTAAATACAATAATTTCCCAGTTTCTTTGCCAATTATAACTGCAACACCTGATAGGGCATTATATGTATGACCAAAAGTTCTTTTTGACCATCCACCGTCTACTGTTACGGTTATATTTGCAATATTGTTCTCGCCAACGTTTCCTTTAGCAACAGCTATAGCATATTCTTCAGCTCCAGCGGCTAACATTGATTCCTTCAAGGAATCATGAAATATACTCCCGAGGTTACGCTGAATTTAAAAAAAATTATTTTTACTAAAATTTGGTATTTCCATAAGACTAAGTAATTCAGCAGAATGTTCAAAAGTACTACCCGTTGCAAGAGTCCCCCATACAGAAGCTCGGTTTAAAAATTCCTTCTTTGGATTTTCAGTACAAACTGACAGCTCTTTTTCGCACAAATTGCATTTATATATCAATGTACTTACTAAACCCTTCGGTATTTTTTTTTTAAATTGTAGCAATCCACTTGTACATTGTTTCGAATGATCAAATTGCAACCTAATTGACTGATTCATTAAAAATTGAATATCGACTATACGATATCCTACCAAATTCTCTGGAGCTTTCTCTGCTTCAATTTGTAATATTTCTCCCATTATGTCATCATCTTCTGGAGAATTCCAATAATTCTCTTCATTGGGTTCATTGTTTTCGCAATGTACTGAAATATGATCTATACCGACACTTTCTTCTAACAAATTAGGTTGTTTTTGGACTAATGCACAACCATTGTCGAAATTTTGAAAATTTGCTTCAACGTTGTCTACTATTTCTTCAACAATGGACTTGATAAATATTTTATCTTGCTGTTTACTAACTGCTCTCTTCTGGCAGGCATTCGCTCGCTTCGTACGTTTTCTATGATCCGCAATTCGTGTACGCCCCATTTTATTAAATTTGATAAGTACTATTTATTTACCCTAAATTTTTAAACACACAATAATCAGAAACTTACCGTGGCTCCAGAAAGTATTCGCACGTATTACACAAGAAAATAAAGCGCTTTAAATTTTAGTAAAATCACTGTTTGCAAGGCAATGTGTCTTTTAAGTTTTTGAAATTTTTCACTACACTGTTTGGTACACTTATATTATTTTATAACACAAAATAAAATTATACAAATTAACCACTCGCAAATGAAAAAAATATTTCTGCACCTTGACCACAGACAACTGCTCTAATGCTATGTCAGTCATATAATAAGCCTTATAAGTGGGTGGATAATTATAATAATATAATGCATTACATCGCATAATAATATCTTGGCGGGTTTTTCATATTATGTTGAACAGGTCAGTGTTCATAGCGAGATAATAAATACAATCAATATTACAGGTAATTAAATATTTCTGTTAAATTTACAGAAAATACCCATGGTCAAGGTGGACTGTGGACATAATGCATTGTTTAATTATAACAATTTGTTTATTAAAACAGATTTTTATTCAACAAAAACTATTGATTATTATCTATAAATAAAAAATCTTTAAAAAATATTATTTTTCAGTTAATTTACTCAATTTTAAGAAATCATAGAGTTATAAAAATTATTAAAACTTTAATATGAACTGATATATTCATCGTAAAGTATGTTTGTATAATATTATAATCACTGCAATAAGCACATGGTATAATATTATTATACCATGCATTTCTATTTTGAGAAACAAGATAATATAAAACTAGCTAAGTTT
The DNA here is from genome assembly GCA_947369205.1 of Cantharis rufa. Classification (NCBI taxonomy): domain Eukaryota; kingdom Metazoa; phylum Arthropoda; class Insecta; order Coleoptera; family Cantharidae; genus Cantharis; species Cantharis rufa. The sequence goes on from OX376304.1 coordinate 34,465,674, forward strand.
CAATTAATTCTTGGTAAGTAGCAAAGAAAAAATAGTTCAGCTTTTATATACAGCGCACCGCCACTTTCTTTTTAATTATTCTGAAATAAAGTGCGAGGTGATCGCCCACGCTAGTGACGGCCCCCTTAATATTAAAAAATAACATAGTTCGCAATAACCATAAAACAGTTTACGCAGTTAAGTTAAATCTTGAACATTTTTCTCTCATTTTGCATTGTTATGGTTATGCCCTCATTTTGCAATTTAATTAATTCTTCTACTAAACTATGTAAAGTATGGTCGGTACCAAATGCTTTTAAATCGCGCGATTTAAAAATTGATGCCACAAAAATATGATCAAGTTTTGAAATTAAATGCTGAGGCAAAATTGGTATACTGTAATAAACCCCATATAATGAAGTTGCGTGCGGCCGAAGAGGGTTATTCACGATAAAATCGTCAAAATAAAGAAATAGAGGTAAAAGTATATATTTTTTTAAGTTACTTCTTTTTTCAGACCATAATTTTGCATTAAAAAAATGTGTGATAGAATCAGCGTTGCTTAATTTACTAATATTTTTCATTATAAGCTCCATAATATTATCGCATTCCAAATATTTTTGTAACTGAAAAGATAGTGGCATCAGAATGCCAGATATTTTTTCCTCTCCTAATGTATAGGAATACCCGACAATGATATTTCACTAATTTGATAATTAATATTGTATTTTGTTGGATATTTAAATAAATTTGACTTAATTAAATGTTGAAATAATTTTCTTTCTGTTTCGACACATTTAAAAGAATTTTCAACCTGATAACTTAAATCATCAATTAATTGCTTCTGAGACTCTGAACTTGGTTTTTGTATTTCCCCTAATGCTTTTAAAATTTCTTTCAAAATTGTGTTTGATAGTTTCTGCTTAATTGTAAGAACATCTTTTCTATTGAAATTGTTTACTGCATGTAACGAAACTAAAAATTCTGTTGCTGCACGAGATATATTATATTCTATCTTTTCTTGAAGATTATTTACATTTTCTTGCGTACTAGACACGATTGAGTTTGATTCATTTGGCTCAATGGGTAATTCGTTTTTATCGACATTCGAAACTAACGTATTGTTAAGTTCATTTTGTTGCAATGCACTAACTGGGGTAGGGTCGCTGGGGTGTTTGTTTTTTAAATGTTTTTTAAATGCCTGAGATGTGGTAAAATTTTGTAAGCAATTTTCAATTATACATTTATAGTTATCGGTTGCTTTCAGGCAATGTAAGTATTTTAAATGGATAAAATAATTGTCAATACTGTCAAATTGACTTTCACATAAAAAACATAAATACATTTTCTTTTGCTTCGTATTAATACACGATAGCACCACAACCCAGGGTGGGTTTTGGCTAACCACTTCATTTCTCTGAAGGGTTCTCAAGGCAGATTACCTCGGTGGTTTGCCATTGCCCGCCGAGAGAGGACGATTGGAATAAAGTTCTTACCTCACTCAGGCTCGAACCAGGGTTATCTGCTTAGTAGTCAACTCACTTAAGCATCAACCCGTAACCGTCCTCTAAAAATCACATAAAAAACATAAATACATTTTCTTTTGCTTCGTATTAATATGTAAAAATTAATTATTTATTTATATACAATATATTTTTGTTGTTTATATTTTGTACGAGGAAATTAGATTATATACTTGGGGCGCGATAGTTTTATCATCAATATTAAAAAAATACGTGGCCAAAAACTGCCAAACCATTAAGCATTCTTGCGAAAACTTCAAATCAAATATATAAAAAGTTTTGAAACAAAAATCAAGAGCCTTAACAAAAGATTTAAATTGGTAATAAATATTATTTAAACAAACATAAATATGAGTTATATTTGTAATCTTAGGTCCTACCATTACAATGTGTGGCTGATGTGAGTTTTATCAGTAAAATTTTTTGACACTAATTCTTCTTTGGATTTCTCTAAATCACTAATGTTAGTTAAAAAACGCACCAGAGTTTGTTGAGAATCCTTAATAGTAACCTTTTTCTTCTTAACAACCGGTGGTTTTAAAATCGCATGGAGACTTATTAATGTGATATAGTCCTTTGTATCTGAAAATATAAAAATAATATAAAATTTTGTTTTTTAAAAGTTATATATTTATAATATACCTTCCGCAATTGTAGAATCTTCTAATAATTTCAATTGTTGCAAGGAAGCCTCATCTTTAATTTTTTCGGCAAATATTTTTAAAGATTTAACTTTAAATTGTTGCCAATTTGTTAGTAATTCATGTCCTGTTCTGTACATCGACGTGAAATCTTGGTCTACCTGAAAAAGATTATTTAGTTATTCTATGCTTAAATAATAGTTTATCATAAGCTGTTTTAAAAAAGAACTTACCAATATGGGAAATTTACTTGGATTTTTTATTATTGGCCATGCAATTAGTAAATTTGAAAACGGTTGAGATGTAAATTCTTTTAATCTTGGTGATTGTGCTTTCTTGTAGATTTCTAAAATCTGTTCGTGAGGTGCTGAGTCCACAGAATACTTCAGCCAATTTTTATCGATTGTATATTCTTCTTCACCTATATAAACAATATAATAATAAAATTTAATAACGTATTGAATAGAAATAAATAAATAATTACTTACTGTATTCATTTAATACAGCAGATGAAGAACAGGGATCAGATATGTTGGTTTCCGTTAATGATGGGGATGTTGTTCTTTTTCTTTTTAAGCAGGGATCTGCTTTTCTTAATTTTCTCAAATTATTCCTATAGTGGTCATAGAGTTTTCCTCTAGGAGGAGTTTTACCATCCGTCGGTTTAAAATATGTTAGCTTAAAAAATGTAGGTAATTTAATATTTTTAAAAGATTTAATAACCCAACCTTATCTTCCGGAGGAAATATTTTGGAAATTTCTAATGCATATTTTTCCATATGCTTAGGTGTCATGGGTTTCTGGTTTTTCAGAAAGTACTCCGTTATTGTTGTGACCAATAAGTGTTTTAAATTGTCAGTTAGATTTTTGTGGCAATTGTAGTGGTCAATGACACTGTTTACATTTCTGGAGGCATTTAGCAATGCTTCCAAGGACTAAAAATAAAAGTTTTAATAAAAATAAAAAATAAATTATTAAAACATACATCGTGTTCATGCTCACTAAATATTGCTGATGCATTTGAGCTTTCTGATGTTACATCATCAGAATAAATCCTTATATTTTCCTTATTTATTATTTTATCCTAAAAAATCATTTAATTATTAACATCCCATTTCACAGTAACCTAAGATTTAATTATGAATAAGAAAATCAGTTTCTACAATAATACTTGACTACATTATGTTGTAAGTTATTTAATGTAAAAGTATGTGAAATAAACGACACTAGATGTGATTATTATACTATAACATAAATGAAGTTAATATAAGAAATTTCAAATAGATTTGCCGTAATTTACTATATTATGTATATTTTTTGTGAAATATAATATTTAATTTTTTATATTTTAGCCAAAAAACTATAAATTATTGTAGTGAAGTTAAAAAAGAATTTGCTTTTAGCTAAACTAATAAAATTTGAGTTACAAAATATAAAATATTATTTTAACTTCAACCATTTGCTAAAACAAGAAAAATTAAAGGTCTTTCTTTTAAAATTAACGAATTGCTTACAGAATAGCACCTTTAGTTAGTTTATTGTTAGTAATTAAATATATTATGTAAATCACAAAAAGCGTCGTCTACTCTGTTAGTTGTAAGTTATACCTTGATACGGAAGCTTAACATAGATTTCGTGGCCCGGCGTAGCGTAGTCGGACCTCCAGGGTCGTACTTAGGAAAGTCGCGGCAGCTGTCGCGTCTGTGAGAGCGATCCAGGTTATTGCTTGCTTATTGCTTGTAGCTCGAATCCTTACAAAATTACCCTGAAAAAGAAGTACACAAGAAAACTGCCAGTGAGGGTTTGTAACGGTACGTATAATAAACGGAAAATATGTTGCAATACAACGCAGGTTCCTTAAGCTAAATAAAGGGGTCGACCTCGGCATGCATGAAATTAATGCTAAACAAATACACAAATAATACAGTTTTGGCCACTCCAACAATCTGGAGGGTTGATGCTGTCGAAGACAGCGGCCTAAATTGGCGATAAGGTAACGATTTCGATGCACTTTAATATTTAAGAATTACTCTGGGACCTCTGGGACCAAGTCCGGGAGCCGTAAACTCATCAACGGCACGGGGTTGGGACGGGGATGATTTGTTCTCTCCTCTCTTTGACAAGGCGCGCAAGTTGCCTTGGTTCGGTCGGGTAAACCGCACCCATAGCAGAAACGTCTGCGGGACCGAACACACTGGCTGTAACTGTGGCCCCAATCGCCACAGTTCCAACATCCAGCTGGGCTTCGATCCATTTTTCTGAAAAATGCAAAGTTCAGGGTCATCACGGAACCACCCGGCCTTGAGTAAAGCACTCGATGCATTCTGCAATATAAAGGTTGGAGCGTGTCGGTAGTTTGAGAAGGGCGCGGGAATTTAAAGAAAATTTAAAAATAAAATCGTAACCGTAACAACCTGTTCCATTTTCCATTTAAACAAATGACTTCGAAATTGTATTCGGCTAGCCAGTTAATTATCGGGAAACAACGTGACTATATCATTTTCAATCATTTTTTGCATATGCCAAATTGTTAATTTTAGATCTAAATGTGTAATAGCAATTGTGTTAGAAATCCCAATAAACCAAGCATTATTTAATTTAAATTTAAATGAATTCAATCTTAATTAATTTATATTAAAAAATTATTTATTGTATTGATATTGTATTAATGTGTAAATTTATTGCAAATATTTGTACAAAAAAGTTTTTCTTAAAGTAATAAAATCTAACGTCAAAATCAAACTACTGTGTGTTTTATTGTTAAACGGCATAATTTCGTATAAATGTTACACAATCAAGTCCTTCAAAATTAAAATATAATTGTTTGTTTTTAAAAGTTTTCAAATTATATTGGGGTTTGTTAGGTGAAATATTTTATTTCTTACTTATTTTTATCAACTTCACATTTTACTTCAAATTTTAACAACCAAAAATATTTTACCTAACAAAACCTAACTTTTATAACTAAAAACTTTAAAAAAATTTTAAAGGACTTGATAATATCAACATTTACACGAAACATGTCGTCTAACAATAAAAATGATTAATTTATAATTTATATTAATCGAAGAAGTACATATAATTAATGCAATAATAATTAACTTCGAAAGAACAAAACCATTTAATTTAATTATAAATAATTATTTATTCGCAACTTACCTGAAAATTTTTTTATGACGTTTTGTCCAAATCCCCAGTTTATGAGAAGGTTTTTAACTTCTTCAAAATTATTGTTTTCGGTTGCGTCATCAGAATTAAAAATTGTTAAAATTCTGTCGATCAATTGGTCATCTTGAAAATGTTTGCACTTGTTGTAAGAATTGGCTCAGAAGAATGTACACTAGAGCTGTTATTAAGCTGAGATATTGGTACTATTTTTTTCTTATGAAATTTCGATAGGTGAGATGAGAACGAACTCCATCTGTGATTCTTCTTTTCGCAGTTTGGATAAAAACAGGTTACAGTCATTCCATCTTCGAAATGTTCTTTCAAATGCTTGGTTATCTGTGTTTTATCTGTACATTTTTGCGTGCAGTTTTCAACTGTACGTTGAGAACATACGTCAATAAAAATCACCAGTCAATAAAAATCATCAGTGCATACGTAGGGCTTGTCCGGCCCATAGCCCTAAATTGACGAATTTGTGGGTATTTCAGAAAAATTAGATAATTTTTGAAAAATATCTAATTTATTAAACTTTATAAAAATATAATATTAAAAAAAAACAAGTCAACTTCACCTGAATTTTCTTAAATAATATAATCAGAACGGGTCGGATGATAATAATAATAAGCATGTTGCACACAAAAATACATATTATTACATTTTTCATAAATTATAGATGCTTTATTAGGTTTAAAATTATTTTGCGGGTAATGATTACTGGCAATTGTTATTACCAGCTGAAAAAACATTTTTACTAAGTTTATAATTCGATTGAAAACCGAATATAATTTTAATACAAAATAGTAACGCTAGTGCATACGTCGGGCCTACTAGGCCCAAAGCCCTTTTATTGGCAGTCCCTTCAACTTTTTCAAGATTTTTAAACACATGTCGATGTCTTTTCATATTTTAGAAAGCTACTAATGATATGGTGAAATTTATTTAATCGGTTCTGCTTTTATATTCATTTAAAAAATATTTACTCGGGCCTGCTAGGCCCTACGTGTGCACTGTAGGGTTAATTTGTGGTGTTACTCGTTTTAGTATGGATCCGTGATTTGATTTGACTCAATTTAAAACATCCCCCGGGGCGCGACAAATATTCGAAATGGTGGAACTCGAAGGGGTGAAACTCGAGATAATGCATGTAAATGTCGAATTTTCAAATTCGATTTTCTCGAAATCGACTGGAAAATCCGCACTGGAAATTTTTTTTAAATACACAGAAAATTGTCTTCTTTCATATAGACAAAATCAAAGTTGGAAATTCGTGGGGTAAGAATTCTGACAGTAACCCCAATTTTAACATGCTTGATTTATACTCGAGATTGTTTATAATATTCTCATAAAAACTGAGAATAGCTTTTAATAAATATAACTTGTTAGAACAAAAATAACACAAGACTATAATATGAGAAGTAAATATCTCAATTAATTATTAAATTTTGTTTCAATTAAATTAAAACTAAAAACTGACTTTTTATAAATAATACTGATTTAATTTTGATTACTTCAGATTAATGATAAAATTAATAATTAAAAAAAATATATAATACTAATATCTAATCATAAACTTTAAGATTAACTTACGTTTTCTCTCGATTGGTTCTTTCTGATGCACTTTTTATTAAAGCAAAGAGTATTTTACTTACGCTAACACACAAGGCGTGTGTTATAATATACAGGGTGACCCAGACCACCCGTATCAGTACTTTTTTTCAAAAACGGTAAGTCGTAGAGAGTTGGGCTAAAAAAATTTATTACAAAAGCCTTAATGACGAATCTAATGGTGATATTATTATTTCCGGGAAAGGTCGGCATCCAGAGTAGTTTGCTCCAGAAAGTCCAGAAATCCAGAATTTTAAATGGCACCATATGTCGAAAGTGGTATCGTTGGAAAGCTCTTCAAAAAATAAGCAAGTTTTGTAGGAAAATTTTTTTTATTACTCCCACCCCTTTTAAGCTATATTCACTTGAAATTATTAAATTTCAATTTCTTAACTTTAAAAGTCAGCACTTAAAATCCAGCTTCCGCGTTAGAGCAATGTCACAAGTGTTCAAAATGTCTTCCATTTACTTCTAAACACTGTTGAGCTCTTCTGGTTATACTATCAGTGGCTCTAAGTACTTCTTCAGTGCTTAATGATCGACAGGCATTGCAAATTCTGAACTTCATATCATCTCTCGTTGTCGGTTTTTCTGTATAAACAATATCTTTGATCCGACCCCAAAGAAAAAAATCCAGGGGAGTACAATCTGGCGACCTTGGAGGCCACGCCACTGTGCTTCCCCTGCCAATCCATCTATTGGGAAATAGTTGGTTTATTGCATTCCTAGCAACCAATGAAAAATGAGCTGGGCAGCCGTCTTGCTGAAACCACATTATTGCTCGCATTTCCAGAGAAACATTTTCCAATAAATCGATCAAATCATTATTTAAAAACTCGGCATATCGTATCCCAATAAGATTTTCTTCAAAAAAATAAGGACCTATAATTTTTCCTTCAAGCACACCACACCACGTGTTAACGCTCCAAAGATGTTGGTTATCAATAGTTCGCAGCCAATGGGGATTTGTTTGCGACCAGTAATGCGCATTGTGAATATTGACTTCACCAGTGCTTTTAAAAGTAGCCTCGTCAGTCCATAAAACCGTCCCAGGAAAATGGGGGCCTTTGTTAATTAACCAATTACAAAAAATTACTCTACTTTGAAAATCACTCTCATTTAATTCTTGATGCATATGTATGTGGTATGGGTGAAAATTATGATCCTTAAAGACTCTGCATACAGTGGATTGGCTAACTCCAGAATCTCTTTCAAGTCTTCTGGTTGAAATATTCGGATCAACAATTACTGCAGCAAGAATATTAGCTGCTCTTTCATCACGTACATGTCGCATAATCCGATTACCGCGATTGTTTGTTGGTTGCACCTGGCCTCTGGTACAAATACGTGCTGCCAATCTACGAAAAACATTGAAAGATTGACTGCCACGTTGGGGATATCTTTCAGCATAAATACGCTCAGAAGCTCTGTAATTTTGTCCACATTCTCCCAAAATCATTAACATATCGAAAGCTTCTAAATTCGAAAACGGCATAATTTCACTAATTAAACTAATTAATAATATAAATTTTAACTTCAAAACAAACACTTAATATTAATAATAAACAATAAATAATGATTAGTTTGAACAATGGCAAGCAACGGATAATTTTACGACAGAGGGATAAAACAATTGCAATTATTAATTATTGTCTAATCCGATAGCTAGATTTTGAATGCCAATTTTTAAAATAAAGTCAAAATAATCAAAATAATAACTTAATAACTTAAGTCGAATATAACTTAAAAGGGGTGGGAGTAATAAAAAAATTTTTCCTACAAAACTTGCTTATTTTTTGAAGAGCTTTCCAACGATACCACTTTCGACATATGGTGCCATTTAAAATTCTGGATTTCTGGACTTTCTGGAGCAAACTACTCTGGATGCCGACTTTTCCCGGAAATAATAATATCACCATTAGATTCGTCATTAAGGCTTTTGTAATAATTTTTTTTAGCCCAACTCACTACGACTTACCGTTTTTGAAAAAAAGTACTGATACGGGTGGTCTGGGTCACCCTGTATACTAATAACCACACTTGCTTTTCACTTTTTTCTTTAAAAAATAAGTACTTAAATGAAATATTAAGTTTAAAAAAAAAAATCTTTTTTTACTATCAAAATGGTACAGGAAGGTTATATACTATAACTGTCACATACACTGTCACAAGTTATATGAATGCTAAAACTGACGAACAAAGCGTAAAAATGCTACTCAAAGATTTATTAATACAGGATACAGGGCACTTCTGTATAGATAAGCAGTAAACAACATTCGCTGCATTTTAATAATTTTCTTATGCGATAGGTAGTGGTTCATTTGAATCATCATTAAAAATGGATAACAAGAAAAGGGAAACAACAATAAATTATTAGTGAACATATTAATTTAAAAATAATTAAGCTCCGAGCAAGTACCGATTGGGTCTGCAATTTAAACATTTTTAAATTTTAATTTATCAGGTAGGTGTCCAAAGTTGGTCGACAAAAATTCGGTCATACTAACCAAAAACTGACTGTTGTGAAAAATTCAAAGTGAAAATTTTGAAAAAGCAAATTCAACTTAAGACAACGTTTTTAGTAGATAATTAATAAAATAAATAATGCCACATTAATCTAAAAATAATAAATTGAGCTCCGAACAAGTACCAATTGGGGCTGGAATTTAAACTTGAAATTATTAGTAAATGGATGTCTAAGGTGGATCCACGGAAATTCGACCATATTAACCAAAACGTTATGCAAAATTTTTAAAGAGGATAATGTTTTTAGTAGATTAGAATAAAGATTCTGCGGGTTGTTTAGTACCTACTAATTACAAAATTAGGTTGTTTACCATACGACACAAGTTAAATAAAAAGAGAAATCAATGTTTTACAATATTATTAACAATAAAACTTATATATTGAAACTTTTTATTGGCAAAAAGTACGAGAACATTTTTAATTTCCAATAATAAAATTAAAACGCACTATGTAATTTTTTTATTAAAATTGTAAAAGTAACGAGAACTCTTAAAATTTTCAATGAGTTTATTGTAATATAAATTACAATATTTCTTTGTGATTTTACATTAAATTATAGCAAATCAAATTACAAAGCAAGTTTGTGTATCTGCGAAGTTTTTTATTGTAAACTGACACATGGTTTAGTAAAATTACAATTTGTGTAAGGCAAATAAAAATTGTTAGTAAAATTAAAGCGCACTATGTAATTTTATAATCAAAATTGTAAAATAATGAAAACTTTTAAAATTTTCAATGAGTTTGTTGTAATATAAATTACAATATTTCTTTATGATTTTATATAAAATTATAGCAATTCAAATTACAAAAAATATTTATAAATCCGAGAAGCTTTTTATTGAAAATCGACGAACGGTTCAGTAAAATTACTATATGGTTGGAGTTTATACATAGAGATTGTAAAATTACAATTCATCTTATAGGTTTCCTCACATGTCTTGGAATTGTACTTTAATTTTGTATTAGCACACACTGATATGTAATTTCACTCATCCTTTGTTTTGTAAAACAATTGTAATTTTACAAATATTTTTAACAGTGTACTGAAGTAACCACGCGACATTTCAAAGCAAAACTAGAGTCGGTAGTATAGAGACTGAGCAGCTGTACTTCTGAAAGATGCTTCCGGAGATTTTGTATGAGATGAAAAAAACAACGAATGGTAGCATTCGCAAATTCTGCGCGAATTCTGCACCTCATAATCTACATTGATAGAATCTGGATTAAATTCTGGCCACATATTTTTTATCATTTGGAAAAGTTTACAGTAAGTTGTTTGTAATTTGTTTGGAAGAAGACAAAAGAGGATTGGAAAAACAAATCCGTGACCGTCACCACGACGAGCAAGCAAAACAAATATTTGACTAAACAACGGTGGAGTTAGCAAAAATGTACCATCCATGAAAACTTCGCGCATTTGTTCACTCCAGCTTTTATGGTATTCTCGGCCAAATATCAAAATTCGTTGATTATCGCCAAATCCTGAATCTTCTAATAGAAAATCTTCAAACTCTCCGGGATTGGTTTCATATTGGGTGAAATCAACTGGCATAACTATATCTTGCCGTCTTTGTGGATTAGGCGTTCTATTGTCATCTTGACGACTTCGGTTAATTAGTTTTCTCATCGTCTCTGTTGAAGGAAATTGTCCCAGAGCACCATCCGAAATATTTTGAGAGACCGCAGCTCTAATTTCTTGGGGCCTTTCCATTGTGTCGTTTGCTCTTCTCTTCACAGCTGTAATAACAATAATAATAAAATAATAATAATAAATACTACTTTTTTCTATGCTATTTCCTTCTGGTATGTTTTGCTTATATAGTAAATATTTGTTGCATTCACTCAAAGAAATTGCTAGGTAGAATCAACTAAAAAGAGCATATGAAACGGCGTCTATCTAGTTTTATAGTAAAATCAACCAGAAAACAATAGTTAAACCGGTTTTATCACTATAGGCACTATTTAAATTGTTATATTGACAAATAAATAGTTGGTCACCATTTTAATAAAGTTAGGTAACTATTTTTTAGTGCTACCACAACTTTATTTATTCACATAAACAAATAGTAGTTGAGTAATCATAATAATATTGTAGAACAACAACTTAAATAGTATTTTGACTATTTTATTTAATCACTAACCATGCTTTGCTTCGTTTACAATTAAATTGTATAGCCATTTTTTTTTGTTTCTTAACCAGGTTTTTGTTAAATAGCACCTTTGGCGAGTTGGTGCTACCTAGGGGGATGTTTTTAGCGAGTCAGCGTTTGTCAAAACGGCGCGTAGCGTCCGGAGCGGAGGGGACCGGAGCGTCGGTTTTGACGAACGCAACCAAGGCAATCGAGAATCTAACCTAAAAACGAGTTCAGCGTTTGTTTTTTAAATTATTGCACAATGTTGCGTAATATAATGGGTACGGTTACAAGCAAGGGGTTCAACATGCACGATGTGCACTCGTCAATGTCACAATCGCGTCTGACGACGAACACTAAGACTATCTGAACGCACGCACCGTCAATAGAACTTTCGTGTTAATGAATTCCCTATCTAAATTGCATGTAAAATTTGGATTTTTAAATGCCTTTTTCTCGAAAGCTAATGGATAATCCGCAAAATTTCTTTTTTTGAATATACTCAGAAAATTGTCCTCTTTCCAATAGAGCAGGTGTGGAAGCTCAATTCGTGTTCGGGGTTGACTGACAGATCCCAAAAGACTATGTAAAAAAATTAATAAAATTTATTAACATTGGTCTTATGGGAGTTTTATTAAATTTTTTACAAAGTCTCTTTAAGGTCGATTCGATTCGATTCGAAAGAAACGATTCCTCAAAATAGAAAAATGTATATAAACAAAATTAAAGGAAATGAAATTTGCAACGAGAGTTTTTAAAAAGTTTTGCTGTAACATTGATTTTTATATGATCTGATTGGTCAAAGTTTTGTTACCAAGCGAAAAATATATTAAACCATTCTCGGTACTCCCCCTGGGACGAGTTGCACATCAATAACCAATCGGGTCTAGATGCCCGTCCGTGGACAGCCTAACTTTTTCTGGTTGCAATCTAATTTGCTTTTTAAGTATTCGAAATTTCGTAACTAATATGCCAAAAGTATTTTCTACCACGACCCGTCTTCCAGACAATGTTTCGTTAAATTTACGTTTTGGCGATCCCAAGTCATGATTTCCAGAATATGGTTTTATAATATTTTCAGAAAGGGCAAAAGCTCCATCTGCCAAAAAAACATAGGGTACATCGATATTTGTGCTTGGTAGAGGATGTGGTGGCGGTAAATTAATTTCTTTCTGCAAATTTTTTCCCATAAAAGACTATTTGTAAAAGCTCCACCATCGCTTATTCTACCTTGACATCCAATGTCAGTAAAAATTAAGTTGCACTTACTGTCAACTAACGCCATCAATACTAACCTGAATGTTCTTTTATAGTTGTAATATTCCGATTCAGAATTCACTGGACATTCCAAAACAATACGTTTACCATCTATTGATCCAATAGCTCTAGGAAATTTAGATGCAAATCCATTCTCAGTTTGCAGCGATCAACATCGTGAAGAAGAAGAAGAATGGGATTTTGAAGAAGGGCCCGAGAGAAGTCAAAGTAACCTAGCAACTAATCAAAGGCAGAATATTAACACTAATATAATAGCGTCGAGAGCAGAACCAACAATCCGTCGAAAAATAGACTCTCCCGAACTTTCCGAGGCAGGAAAAGTTGTGAAAGAAGCTCTGCCCACGTTTAAAGCTACTGTTAGTTCTCTTGATGCCATTGGGAAATTCCGCTCGTCTTCGACTCGCGAGATTTCCGTAGCATCAAGGAACTCGACAATCCAGGAGGTAAATTTCCGGAAATCAAAACCATCACTTAATAGATTATGTATGAAAATTTTCGGATGTTCTATTCGGAATATTTTTAGTTGTGTTTATTGTCCTTGTTGTTTCCGGAAGTAGTCCTTTTTGCCTTAAGCGTCTTAGCTTGTTGCGCCATTTATTATACAAAAGGCCTTCCGGATTTTTTTTTTTCGGTTCTTGCTTTAAAATAGGAAATGGGGTTTTCACAAGGAAATTTTTTTTTAATTTCTTCTGGAAACTTTTCCATTTCGTTTAAGGATATTTTAGAAGAATTCAATAGTTTGTGTTCTGTAATTACATCTACTAATGCAATTTTGTTGTCCGCCTCAAGTGTTTGATTTTTTTCAAAATATGCGGTTATAAGTCTACCTTTTGCACTATTTTGTAAAATCGTGTGTAAATCCTAAAAAATGTAAATTAAAATCATTTTACTTTACTTGTAATAACTTACTTCAGATAGAACAAATTCTTTGTTTTCTTTATTATCGTCTCCTATAGAACTGCTAGAAATTGGAAAAGAGTGGGTCATTGATGACGATTGATCATCTTTTGTAAACGATGGACCGGGCTGCGATGACTATTAACAGAATAAATTTGATCGCGTTTAAAGAATTTTTTTAATTATTGCAGTTTTTAAATTACCTGATTTTCATTGTATTTATAATTATAAAAACTGTTAACATTATTGCGTCTTTTCAATTTACTACTTTATTGCGTCCACCAGAAATAATCTTGATAGAACTCTACTTATTTAAATATATTATTTTTTATAGAATTTTGAAGATGGCAGTAGTTTAAAATTTAAAAATAGTATATTTTAAAAATATACGGGGTTATTTCATGTAATGTATATTATCAACTCCGTACATACAGTGCATGTTATAACGTCCATATACATTTTCCAATATAAAAGTACGCACTTTATGGAGTCCAGCCATGTTGCCAGATCTTAGCTGATAGAAATGTGTTTATTCAATCAAATACCCAGAAAATATCTTATTACAAAGTAAAGTTTTATTTGAACATCTATTTGCAACAAATTTTTATAACCCTTCTATTAGTTGTTTCACCCGTTATTATAGTCAATTGTTAACATAAAATAGGCATCAGTCAACAAATCGGGACTATTGCCAAATTACCTACAATCCGCCAATTTTTTACAGTACATTTTGAAAGAAGTTGTTGTCGTACGTTTAAGCTTTAATGGGCTCACCTCTGTTAAAGAAAATTTTTGAAGGGAGGGTAGTGAAATGGTAGCGCTCCACCCTAGTCGAATTTTGGAGTAAAATTGGTGTCAATACCGTTCGAGATTCCATTTTTTCGTTCAATTCTTCTACCATCCTAAAGTTTTCCGTAGAAAGTATGTTGACGAAAATAGAAAAGATCTTATATTTTTTGTCAATTAATATTTTTTTATTAAAACAGTATAGAAGACCGATAGCAATTCGTGTAAACTTCAAAGAGCTTTTTGTCTATTATTTTAATTTAATTTTTTAAGTTATCAGCATTTTATATTTTAGAGAACTCCGAGCAAGTTAAGCGATGACGATCGAATTTTATTTTAATCGTTCTAATTTTATCAACTTTTGACAATTGAAATGTTGCTTTTACGTTAATCAAATAACATGCAGGGCTGTATTCTCTTATCTTTTGGTAACAATCACTTGATGAATTAGGGTTACAGATATGGTTTTAATTTATCGTTTTTATTTAGATTATCTTATAATTTTTTACCGTGTAACGAGATTTCTCCTACTGAAATCGCGTACAGAACTACGTAGTACGTATGGAGGATAAAAAGTAAAACTATTCTGACTGATGCCCGGTTTCTTCAACTTGTCGGCAGTTTTAACTGCCGACAAAACAAATTCATTTAAATGTAAGTTATTAGATTAATAAGATGAACTGACATAAAATAATCACGTTATACTTGTCACACATGCTTAATTTAATGTAACCAAAAGTATTTTTAAGATATCTCTAGTATTTTTGTCGGCTAATTGTACTATAATGAAGAAAACCAAAATTTGTTTTGTCAACAGTTTACCTATGAGTGAAGAAACCGGGCATAACTCCAGCTTCATGATGGGAGCGGAGCTACGGCTAGCTCAGAGCTTAAATGAGTACTCTTTGTAAAAATGTTATTTTTTTAATACAAAAAAAATCTTTTGTCAATCACAAACAAAACAAAATCAATAAAGTAGTATCTATTTAAACATTTTAAATCGAACGCGATACAGCTGTGTGGCGCTTGCATTAATCTTAATTTGTGAGATATAAATAAATTATCGTATGTACTTAAAATCAAATACCGCAGTTTTGTACGACGAAAAAAGAGCATTTAACTTTACCTAAAAGGTATCAACGAATTTCTTTTTCACTAACAAATTCAAATAACCAATTTGACAGATTAGTAATTTAAAATCAGTTAAATATTTTCGTAATTGATATCGCTACCACAGTCGCTACTAAAAAACATGTCGGTGTCGCGAATATATAGGATTTGATGACGTTTGACCCATCCAATAATCGCACAACGTGCCGAAATTTTTACTTGAAAAACTTATCTTATAACAGGTCTTTAGATACCGCTGATTTTCGCACGTCGCTAAGATCCGCACGCCACTGTCATGAATAATAGAATAATATAATTTCCAATAATCACTCCACCTGTAAATTTCGGACAATCAATATTGTAAGTCCCGATAGATAAGCAAACTGTGTTACGACAACATGTTGTATGGTGTACCAGAAATCGTAAATCTTCAAACTATTACCCCAGGTAAATAACGAAAAATGTTTTTGAGGTTAACCATAAAATAATTGTCATAATTTTTCCAAATTGATTTCTAGAAATTATCTCGATCTTTAAAATTAAGAAGATTTTTTTACATTAAAATATGAATCATCCAAAAATGGGTAAGCTGAATAATGATTATGAAAATAGTAATGATTTATCGTAACTTTCCTCGAACTACAGATGTGACCATATATCAAGTCCCTGGTGAAGACTATGGACGGTATTGCATAAAATTAATACTGTTCTACACTTGAATTCTATTAAGATGATTCCAAGACTGGAAAGGAATATAATAAACTTCCAACTGTTAAACGAATTCTACCCAACTCACATTATCGAAGAAGAAAATTACAACTCAACGAAACTAATATCGATTCTATTGTATTAGAACTGTTTTATAAAAAAAAATAAAATTCAAAAGTTACAGTTTATTTGCATACATAAAAATAAGAAAAATCAATATTGAAAGCAATCACATAAAAAAATAATAAACGAATAATACTTTAAATTAAATTTTATTTTTTTTGTATTCATTTTGTACGAACACTTTAATTTTTAACCAATCTTTATTTTCCATTAAATTTGGAAATTTAATTCTTAGTTCTTCACATTCGGTTTTCTTAGGAGGTTTTTTCTTTTTAATGTGGCATTTAAAAAATTTCTTGACAACTTCTTTCTGTTCCGTAGTCCAAGGAACCAATGTTCGCTGCTTGCCTTTTTTTGATACCACGGTAGGTGATCGCTTATTGCTTTTTTTTGATACTACGGTAGGTGATCGCACCTTACCTTTTTTTGGTGCCACGGTAGGTGCTTGTTTATTATCTTTTTTTGATACTACGATAGATGATCGCTTCTTGCCTTTCTTTCGTAGCACTGTAGGTGATGCAACAAAAACATTACTTGTGGATGGAATCGAAACATCGGAATTTGGCAAACATTCATCATAATTTATTGGTAATTCATCGTCACTGTTGTCACATTTTATCTCATTATCAAATAAATTTTCTTCCATGTCAATATTTATATCGTCCAAAGATTTTCCTTTAAATTCGTCTGCACTACCATTTTCCATTAACAGCAGTAGTTTCGAAATTTTTGCTGTTTGATATACATCGTCAGGAAGTCTATAGGAATTTCTATGGACTCCTGGGGTATGGCCCATAAATGTTGCAAGTTGTTCGATTTCCCCATCATTTAAATTAAAAAGTTGTGATAGAGTCGCCAGATGTTTTCGGAGACGAGTCGATGTTATAGATAGTGGGTTTTTTGCCCCACAACCTTTGGCATGTTTAGTTAAAATTTTATAGCCTAATATATGTGATACAGATTTTAACTTTGCAAAAAGGTATGGATTATCTTTTGGAATAAAGTTATCTCTCACTTGAAGTAATATTTTAATGTGATTCTGGACATCGACGCTGAATAAAACTGGAACGCCCCTTCCTCTCTTGCCTCTTATGACAACTCTTTTTAGGGTTTTCAAAAGTATTTGTTCAGTTGAAGACACAGCTTTGTGAAATTCTTCATATTGTTCCTTTTCAGAAGAACAATTTATGTATGTTGCTAGAAGCATTCTTTGCAGTTCTCCTGAACGTTTTCTATTTAATAGTATAACCCTGCAATATACAGACTCCACTAGACTGTTGTATGCTGCACAAGATTTTGGATTTTCTTTTAATTCATTTGATGCATCTTCCGCCGTTTTTAATAAATAGTTTCTTAATAATTTTAAGTCGCTCGCTAAAGGAACAAGCGTAACTTTATTCCATTTATTCATATTTAAATTATTAGCTGCTTGGATAGAAATTTCAAACCTCCAGTTTGTTTCAAATAATTTAATAAGGGTTTTCAAATTAGATTCTGCTTCGGCAGTAGTAATCGTTAAATATGAATCATGTTTCTTGTACGCAAATGTTATTGCGATTTCGCAGCATTGTTTTATCGATGTCGCAATATTCATTGCGAATGTGGGCGACATGTAAGTATCTTTTAAATCGTCGTAATTTGTTATACGCTTTGTTGCTTCAACAAAAATATCAAAGTATTGAGGTTTTAGCGCTGAAAACAAATTTGTTATGGAGGGTTCAAGTTTTCTAACTTCGATGAGTATTTTTGCAAGTTCCCTCATCTTACGCGAAGTAATGTGGACAAAATGTTTTTCTCTATGAGTCATTAGATACCTTGCCCCAAACTGACAGATCAGTGTATCATTTTTAGCTTCCAGAGACACTTTATCAGCACGCATGCGAGGGAATACTTGCTCTTTTAATTGCCGAGGAATTTTTCTGTTTTTAAGAAGTATATCTAAACCCGCAATTTGTGCACCCACACCTTTAGTGTTGTCAGAACAGCACTTTTTTCTATGGCGATGTAACAACTTGGAAGAAAAGAATCCAAGGCAATTATCACATGGCAAAAGCGATCTACCTGGTACATAACCTTGACGTACTGCCTTAAAACATTTTCCTCCGTTTGCTAAAAAATTCCCTTGTCTTCTTAATTTGTTTAACAGTAGTCTTCGTTCGTTGCTTTTTGGAGGTTTTGCTAAAATTTCTGCAACGGCTACTTCTGTTGTGTGGTTTCTTATTATATGACGTGCAAAATTTAAAACTTCAGTTTCACAATAATAGCAATAATCCCGTTTTCTCTTATAAATTTCCTTAACAAGCGGCTTATTTGTAATGATATTTTCTTGGATTTCCATATCAATTTTTGCTGGCGGTGCAACAACCGGAGACATAATTTTTTGTAGTTCACTAGTGAGGTTAGCCTGAAACGAATGAAAAAATTATATGGATAATCTAAAATATTTAATTTAGTAGATGCAAAGAAAAAAGGAATGTCAGTTTTGGAATTTTTATGCACCTAATTGTGTAAATGATTAGATTTGTGTTTATTTAAAATTTTAGCACTTGACTGTCTTAATATAATATATTTTAGGATTTTAATATTGTTTTTGAGTTGAATGTTGTTTTATATCTTGTGGAAGCCGACGGCTTGATACTGAATTATTTACAACCCTCTTTGTACTAATAAAAAGTTTTTTGTAGAATACGCTGATGAAGTCAATTAGCCGAAACTAGTCCGTATGATGTAATAAAATTGCTTGAGAAAAGTGTGATTGTTTTATTTTAAATTAAAATGTTATCAAAAGAAAATACACCTAACCAAGCAACTTACGATGCAAATATTTGCAACGGAGTACACGCTATTAATTGATAACAAACCTCTGATACACCCTACCGCGTGATTACCTTATGTAACTGCATAATGCACCCCTAAGCATTTCTATTTCCGTGCAAATACTTGCATCGTAAGTTGCTATTATTATTATTAATTACCAAAAATTAGATTCGCAAAACAATTTGAACGGATACCTGGGTGCTTAGTGTCATCCTATATCTAAACAGTCAATTATTAAATTAATAATAGAAGAATGCAGTTTATTTATTTACTTAGAACCTCCGAAATTATCGATAATGAATTTACAAAACTTTACACAAATTACATTTTGCGTAAAATATCGTAAGAAGTAATATTTCTGAAACATTAAGAACGCTTTTAAAAAAGAATGAACAAATATTATATTGTAATCTTTGGAACGGCGGCGTTTGGAGTGGAACGTGACACGTCGTCGCATTTACACACACAATCCTGGCCCGCGTGCTAGAACGCGTTCCAGCACGCGGGCCAGGATTGTGCGTGTAAATGCACCGAACAAAAATAGTTATTACATTAATGAATAATACGTCAATACTATGAACTAATATCTACTCATCAGTTATTCATTTTTCATTTTTTTTTATATTACATTGACAACAAACAAAGGGTAAAGAGATTTACTCACAAGTGAAATTAATAGAAGTGTGTAAAAAAGCGGAATTATTCCCATAATTGAGCTTAACAAAGACACGTATTGAAGGCTAAGAACTACGGTCATCGGAGTTCCACCTTGTTCAATTATTATTAGAATAATAATGAGATTATTTATCAAATTGAGAAGCCAACACTGGTACATGAAAATATCTGAAACTATATAGTACCTACTTACCCCTTTATTATTAGTAGATTCATAAAATAAATCATCATCATTTTCTAATATGTGGATAGAACCTTCTGGTGAGTCTGCTATAAATTGATTGTCACTATCATCTAATATTATGTCTTCAATATCCTAGAATGTGAACAAGAATGAATGTCATAATTCAATTTTAATATGCTGCAATCATACCTTTTTGGAGTTATAGTCATCTTTTAGTATTAAATCACTTGGGTTAGTTATCCTTATATCACTTATAATAATAATTTCCTCGCTGTTTGACTTTTTGTCTTCATCAAGTTTTTTAATTTCCGTATCTTGATTAGGTTTCCCAATTTCAGTGCAACTACTGTTTGCTGGCTAAAAAGATTAATAAAAATTGACCATGATAAGACAACTATAATTCCAAAGTTTTAAATTAAATATTGCAGAATGGAACGTTTTGTCGTTGTGTGTGGCCGTTTCTCCGCGGGCCATTTCGACGTCACAAATATAAAATTAAAAATATACGGACCCGGAGGCCAAAATATTGCGTTTTCATTAATACGAAGACGTAACGGAATACCTCCGTGGCGTTGCTAACAATTAGCAAATAGGGGAAATAAGTGCTTATTTTAATTATTATATTTAACTATTTTAAATAATTTAATAAGACTTAAATTGTAATTTTTGCTTTATATTACTTTTCACTTTGTGAAAAAGTTTATAATCGTGCTGAAAAAAAAGTTGAGATTTTGGTAAATATTTTATTTTGTACTTGGCGACGATGAAATGGCCCACGGCAAAACGGCCATGGCGAAAAATGTCCTAGATCGTAAACATTGGCACTGATATTTGAAAATATGTTGAACTATGTAGTAGCTTACTTACCCCTTCCTTAGTAGATTCGTAAAAGAAATCATCATTTTCTAATATGTGGAATGGATTTTCTGGTGACTGTGCTATGACTTGATTGTCACTCTCATCTAATATTATGTCTTCGATTTCCTAGAATATGAATAAGAATTAATATCATAATTAAATTATTTTAATACGCTGCAATCATACTTTCTTGGAGTTATCACCTGGCTTAGTTATTGTTATATCACTTATAATAATAATTTTCTCGCGGTTTGACTTCTTGTCTTCATCGAGTTTTTTAATTTCCGCCTCATGATTTTTCCTAATTTCAGTGCAACTACTGCTCGCTGACTAAAAAGATTAATAAGACTTTTAAATACTTATTGCAAAACTTTACAATTATAAACTTTTTTAATATGTTTTTAGCATCCCAGTAAAAAATAATAAAACTTACTGTTGATGAGATATTTAACGCATCCGGGGAAGTACAAGAATCAACATTAACGGGGGAAAGTACTCTGTTGCAAAACCAGTTTGTTTTTCTCCTTACATTATTGCTCGCACTTGTAGACAATTGTTCTTAAAATTTTAATAATTATTATATGCCTATAATATTAATAACATAAATTTATTTACTAACCTGCTTTTTTCTGTTTTTCGCACAGTTGAACTAAATATTTTCCACGATTATGCATTATTGCGTGAATGAATCGTAAAAAAATAATAATTTTAATAAATCTCACAAATAACACACGATTTAACACATACCACTGCATGAACAATACTGCTTCACGATAAATCTTAAATGAATCTTATGAGATCATTGGAAAATGCTGAAAAAGCATTTGTTCATAATAATGTAGTTTATATTACCCTTAACATAGTTGCCAATCAGGGACGCAATATTATTTGTAATTTGTACAGATAATATGCGTCCAAGTACGAATTGGAATATTTATTTTACGCCCCTACCGGAATTTTGATGAACTAAAATTTGAAATTTGTGTATAAATTATTAACATTATTGCGTCCACTTACATTTTTTAATCTGGCTGTATCTTGGAAATCATAAAAGATGGAGTAAAAATTCAGCGAGGGAATGAAACATAATTGGAATACTAGAGGTCATGACTAAGTATTGCTTGATTTCATTCGATAGAAGCTTAATAAACGTCGTCTGATATTATTGCGTCCGATATACGGACGCAATAGAGAGGTGGACGCAATAACCAATGTAAATGGGAATGATGTGGACGCAATAATGATAACTGGATAAAAATATAGTTTTCCAAAAAAACCCTAAACTCGATTCTCTCGTCGATTCTTCCCTGCGGAAATAAAGCATTAATGTCGCATTCGGGTATATGTTTTAAATGCCACATGGTAAGCTTATTTTCTGTTAAAAAGTATACTTAATAAAAAAATAATAATAATTCACTTTAAAATTATAATACCTATCAATGTTGTAATTACGGAATCTCTTAAGCCCCATTTATTAAGCGTATTCTGAATACCTTCCCCATCATAATCGCCAATTAAGAGAAGCTCTGGATGGAAAATATTTTCGTTTACAGTAGGCAAAAGTTCAAAATTTGTTGTTTCTACTGGATTTTCGGGTAAAGTTTCAGATTGGTTTTGAGGTGAATTTTGAAAAATGTTATTATTTGAAAGACATTCTACGAAATCTTCACCAAGGGCTAATAAATTTTTTTCATACTCCATGATGATTTTTATTCGGACGTAATGTAAAATATTTTTTATGTCTTCTCAACCACAGTTCAACTTGGATATTTTTATAATTAGTGTAATTTATTGCAAATCTTATAGCTATTCGATCTGCTATTTCTCTTAATGGAAACAATTTTTTTAAATCCTCTTCAGAAAGAAAAGGTATAATTTCTATAGTGATCTTGTTTTCCACTAATTTTTTACATGCACCTTTAGTTACGTGGTACTGTTTTAAAATATCCCAAAGAACATTAAATGTATGTATAATCTGAAAATAATATTAATTATTTAAATTTTGTTAATTTCTTCTGATAATAATTTGTATAATAAAGAATTTTAATGTTACATCGCACAGTGTAAAAACTTAATTTAAATTGTTTGCTTTACATGTTAGGCACTTGAACATGTAAGGATTAAAACTCCTATAATTATAAATATTTTCATATGTTAATAATTTAAAAATTCTCGTAACAATAATCTAATACTAATGTAAGTAAATATAAAATGATTAAAAAATGTTCTTACCTTTTTATTTTGTCTTGGTTTCGGCATTGACTTAATTTAACTAAATGCACTAATTTACACTGGTTTCGTCAAATGTAGAAGTAAAACTGAAAGTTTTCTGATAATCACAAAGCCAAGACTTTATTTGAGTTATCTACGATTAAAATATGTAATGTGTATGTGTAAATCAGTATAAAATGCTCAAGACAAGCATGCAATTATTAAAAACAAACTATCATTGATTCTCAACCTAAGTTTTCAACAACAAATATTGTTGTAATTTGCAACAAATATTGTTTGAAAAATTTTGCTGTAAAATCGATTTTTATATGAAAATTAAAGTCTTAAAAACATGCAATTAACATAAGAGTGTTCTAATCATTTCTGGAGTAACTGTAGGTACATAAGTTACAAACGTTAATTTGAGATTAGTATAACTAATTTGGAAAAATAAACAATTTTCAAAATCTTAGCTAAGGTAATACAAAAAGGTAATGAAATTATTTTTCAGTTTAATAGAACTAATTACTAATTTTAAACTATTATTAAGTAAATAGGTATTACCTATATAAGACATAAAGTCATAATAAATTATTAATAATATAAATTAATAAATTAGTTATTCTGGATAAATCACAAGACAAATTCGTTTTTAAAAATTTGTGTTACTTTTTTGTAGTAGATGGCAAGTCTTTCAACTTTTTGAATCGCTATATCTCAAAAACGGTGGCTCTTAGGAGAAAAACTATTTAGACATTTTTTATAGATAATTATCTGATCTACAATTTTTGTCTAAGCTAATTTTATGATAAAACTTACCGTTTTGCTGAAAATTGCGAAAAACCCGTTTTTGTGACCTTTGACCCTGAATAAATTTTTTTCCAGGTGTCGGATCGATGAGGACTTTTTACATTTCATTTATAATAGTGTTTTAAACAATCCTACCAATTTTCAGCCATGTGTGTGAATTTTTTTAAGCTTGGATGTCTAAATTGACCGGACTATAAACTTCCCTCCTCCGTTGTATACCAACAATTGCTCTCAAATTATTGCCACAATGCCACTTGCTTAACCGTAGATGTAATTACACGTGTTAGCTAGCTGTGTTACTTAAAACGCAGTTCTCGAGAAGCGGGGTGTTTCGAAAAACCTCGTGGATTCGTAACCATGTACTCAGATATCTTATCAGCTAAATGAAAAACCTGAGGTTATGTGGACGCCAGTCAATACTAATAAAACCTGAAGAAACGAAGAGTCGTCTTATCGTAGAAACACAAATAGAAAGAAAGATGTGGGCGACAATGTTTAATTAATTCACTACTCTTACATAAAACGTACACATAATGATCAAGATAAGCTGGTATATAATTGAAGATTATAATAACAGTAAACAAAATAAAATATAAAATGCAAGGTAAAATACTGACATCCACCTGAGGGGCAAATTTAGTTAGGTAGCAAAAATACAATTGATCATCCCTGAGGAGGATAAATCAACAAAACGAAGTTATGCTCTAGCAGAAATTAAATTGCACACCGGAATTCATTATCTCGGCTATTACTGATATCAAAATAGAACCTGGCATACAGCATCATTAATAAATAAGTAAATGTATCTCTAAGAGACTTACCCTGAATGCAATGCTACCAATTTCACGACTAGGCAAGTGTCTCTCCTTCGAATTCAATATTCTTACTTCATCATTACGTTGGTCCACCATCCAGGAATAAATCTACAAATAGAGCACACAAAATACTTATTATAAAATCAACATGTTTGCCATCTCAAAACTCATCAATCGAGAAAGTGTGACTGCAAATTCAAATTAATTTCTACTATCGCATCTTCATAAACCAAACATCTGCTGAAAGTCGAAGTCTCGCATCTCAAATAAAACATACATCCATGTCTACGATCGAACGGAAACGTAACAACCAAAGTCCACGAAGTCTGACTCTTCAATCTTATAATCTCAATCCTTAGGCGCAAACGAATTTATAAGGAAAAGCCTCTTACAAATTTTACAAAAATCCAACCATCGGCATCGAAACCAAAATAATAAAGCTAATCATTCTTCGGGAAATTGCTACTACTTATTTCATCCACTTCACATCTTCCAACAGATGGTTATTCAAAACTTAAGCCATCGCAACTTTAACAACAAATGTCGAATACAGAAAAGATTTCCACTTATGATAACATGACATCTGCGACGACCATATTTATATTTCCAATAACGAATAATTATAATTAAAATGTATTAACCCGTAATCTGGGTGCTAAAAATAATTTGTTAACACAAATTAACTAGTCGGAAAAATTATATTTACCCGCTAAACGGCAAAACTAAATTAAAACACATACATAATGAACTAAAATCGGACTCACTACGATTATACGTCAATCTCCAAAGAAATTTACCGCATAATGGCGTTCCTAATGATAACTTCGACCAGTTACCAACTACTAACACTAAAAAAACACAGTGGCGTTTCAGTCGGGAAGCTCGTAAAAGAAATGTAACTGACAAAATGCATTTTGTCATGTTACAGTTGCATTCAACGAAATTAAATCGGTAATTAGGCAATTTAAAAATTAAACTAGAAGACTGAAAGGAATTTAATAAGCAACGGTCAACACGCAAGAAATACTTTCCGTTCCTTGCGGAAAGCTGGGCCCGAAATAAAATATTGAGACGTTCAGCCACTATCAACAAATCTGCCTTCGACATTAACTAATTCTTCCTAATAGGTAGTGAGCAACCACAAATAATATATTGCTAATAAATAATAATCAATATCAATTACCAAAATTCTCTACTCAATTTTATCTTCTCTATATTTCCTAACCAAACTTTTCTAACCTCCTTGTCTTGCGCAAGTCCCTCTCAACCATTATATCGGGTAGTTACAAATAATTGTTACAGTCGATAACATTTTTTCTGTTTCAGATAATACGTTTAAACACTCTTCTTGACTTGTGTTACTCGTGCTTTATGTGTAGGATTCCCGTTTCATATAATTGCACATCGCCGACTCTTTTTCGGCTCAATATAATAGTTAAAATGAGAATAGCTTCCATTAATTTTTTTACGTCCACGACTATAGAAAATATAGCATATCAGGTAGTTTTTATCGCTCGAAAATGATACTTTGCAGCGGTGTTCGGAAAATTCTTGCACATAAGCAGCAATGGTGGCGTACATAAGTGGGTTCGAGTTATTGTATGTCTAGAAAGCTACTGAAGTGCACGTGCAATTTTGCGTCACAAGCTAATAGATAAGAGTATTATTTACTTCCGTTATGTCGCGTTTTAAATTAAAGCATAATTTTTGTTACCAATTTATGTTTTTTTTTTGGAAAGGACCTGTCTTGAACGTAAAGCTAAATACAGTGACTCGCTCAGAAAGTTCCATTGCGGTTTCGTAAACTCGCTAATCGCTCGTTCTGATATATCGCTTACTCAACCGCAATGTTAAACTTTCTGCAGCACGGCTGTAAATAGCTATTAATTTAACAATAGGTTATTGTCGTTGAAATAAAACAAATTTATTTAGCTCAAACACTTGAACATTGTTATATGAACCATATGCTGTGGATGTTATAACTAGAGCTGGGATTTATATGCACAAAAATACTTGAAAATATGCGCATATATATGCATCAAATTTCTCTAAAATATGCACTAATATTGATAAAATATGCATTGATATGCATAATAATAAATTTTTTTTTTAAATTTTTATAGGTAATGTATTTTAAATATGTAGTACCTACTATATAAGCATAAAGCGTCGTTCTTGTCCAATTAATGCTACGAAAATTAATCGAAAATAACCCAAAATATATGAGATTTTTTCTTTAAAGTCTCATTTTCTCCGATGTATTTGACTTTAAATTAATTTTTTTTTATTAACTAATTTAAATCAAATACATCATAGACTAACAACATATTATGACACTTGGCAAAAATTTACTATCATTCTAACTAAACCAAAAGGCTACCCAAATATTCCCAATGAAGAAAAACATTAAATTTCTAGAGTGCATATTTCAAAATTGAAGTTGTAAACAGAACGCACGACTATTTTTAAAATAATTGCTTAAATTGACAAATTAAATAATAAAATTTTTTATTTTCTCTATAAACATTCTCCTAAAAACTCCAAAAGTGGCCTAAATATGCACAAATATGCATTATTTGCTGAAATATGCACCAAACATTGAAAATATGCAAAATATGCATTTTGAGGAGCGCTTTTTCGGATTCGTTTTTTCCTAATTCGTCCAGATTTCAAAACGACTCTGTTGGCATATCAATATTAAAGAATATGCTAAATGCATAAAATCCCAGCTCTAGTTATAACCATGGTAACTATTTAAGCTTTTTAATTTAACAATGGATTATTGTCACGTTAATAAAACAATTATTGTTATAAGTCTAACACTCGAATATGTTTGTATTGACTATATCTTGTGGTTGCTTATATCATGGAAAGGAACTATTTAGAGGTTATAAAATAACAATATATCGACGCTTCATAGGGCAAAGGGCGTAACCAAAAAAATTATAAAAATTACAATAAAAGTTAAAATACAAAATTACAAATAAAACACAAAATGACAAATAAAATACAAAATTAAAAATGAAATACAAAATTACTAATAAAATACAAAATTACAAATAAAAAAAACTCTTATTTTATGTTCTATGTACATAATTATTTACAGGTGATTCTACTAAAGAGCATGTTTTGGAGTTACATAATATTTTCCTTCAGAGCTTATTGTCAAAAGACAAGATACATAGCTAAGACTACAAGAAAATTTTGGTAACCCTAGAAAAGTATGAACTAATTGGATTTGATTTTTCTTTGCGATAGTCAAACAAAAATTATTTTTACAACAACTAGTTACTGACATTGTTTTTGGGTAATGAACCATAAAATGGTGTTTCGGTTTTAAAGTGTCAATTTTACTATGAATACTGTGATGGTCTGATATTAAAACACTTAATAATTGTAAGTCGTCAGACGTAATGATTCTATTAAAATTTATATCTCAAATTATTCTAAGACAGAGATATAAATTCCAATAAATATCATTTTCAGGAACAAAATGACCAATCATAACACCAAATAGTATAAAGAAACTGTGCATTTCTGCAGCGGACATTTTTAAGCAGTTTTTCTGTAAATGTTCTTCAATAATTTTAGAAGACTTATTTCCAAAAAACACTTTCACCATAATCAAATGCTTCAATGAAGAATTTAAAGTGTTAACGGAAAATAGCTGCAAATCATATATCAAATGACAAATAATGAGAGTTAAATCATAAACACAACACTTCTTCCAATATATCGTGCATTATGTCAACAGAAAAATTTTGTGTAACATGAAAATCTTTAACTTGATGTAATATACTATCTTCTTTAATACCGCTTTTTGAACTACCTTTGGCAATAACGTAATTTCATAATTAGTTTGATTTCGAAGGGCTGCTGTATTTTCAACACCTTGCCGAATAGTTAAAGATTTTGGCACTTGACAAAATCTACAAAAATAATTAGCACTGAAAGACTCAACAAATCCTAGCATTGAATTTAATCCCAGATTATCTCCAACTAAGAGTCCCAAATCAAAATATATTTGTTGCTGACCAGATTCTAAATTTAAAGTACGATCATTCCTGTAGTGCGCAAAAAATTTATTTCGGATATTAATTTTGCAAAAATCGTGTTTCCAATTTTTTTTTTATCTTTTGACTTGAATAACTAGGTAGTCCTCATTCTTCCATGGGGAAAAATATTGTCAACTTTCTTGACTTCCATTTTTTTATAACTATAATTTCACTAATGTAAAAATTAAATACATAACTGCATAAGTACATAAATTAAGTAATAAATAATCAAGTTAATACTTACATTTAAACAAATAATTTAACACTGGAAAACTGGAATGCAATCAACGACGCACAACACAAGAATAACATTAAAAAACTGTTACTAGAGTTCGTGCCAAATAGAAATAGAACTGTCAATCAACGTGGGTTATGCCTCCAAGATATCTCCAACCAATTAAAGAACGTTGAATCATTCAGTAGCGCACCGTGGCTTGTAACAATATGTTACAAAATGTTTTAGTTTTGAATTTTTTTTTCAAAACTTTAAGTAGTCAAAATAGTTTAACATTTCTTATTTGTATAGGTGTTAAAAAATCTGTATATGATAAAGTAAAGAAATTTAAGCTGAATATATAGAAAATGAACTTTTCCTGGATGTGCACATAGATGATTTAATTATAAATTTTGATTCAAATTCTTCCAATAGTGAATTAATATTTAGTTCTGACAGCGAAGATTAAAATTATCAAATTATCTAAATAAACAAATATGTCTTATAAATAAGCGGAAAGACTAAAATCTGATTTTAGAATAAGTAAAATAATTTTATTTTGTAACAAATTTTATTGAATTTGTTTTTAAGGGTACGCCTATGTATTCCTTTTGCATTTCACAACGAGGCGCTCCTGTTATCTGGGCGGATAAGACTGCATTGCGCGCGGTGGTATGGAAGAATGGCAGTCGAGTTAGGGACTCGAGCTTGAAAAGACGGAAGTGAGTGTTTTCTGTGTTCAAGAGAAATTTTGGGTGAGTTTTGGTCCAGTGGACTGATTTTTAGGAGACATCTTATCTTTTTTGGACACCTTAATTTTTTTATTTTCGCTTTGTTAAATACTCGCAGCAGTTAAAAAGAATTATTTGCAATAATTCAATTCGCATAATATATTTTATTTTCCATCGACTGGCCGTATTATCAAGCGCTTCAACGATAGCATTTTTATCTTGCTGGCAAACATTTCCAACGTGATCCTTTAAATTAATTTATTAAAGTAAATTATTTTTACTTTTATTTATTACTTTGGATTAAATTTTATTTTCGCTGTGGGTGTAGACTACTTGTTTTCTGTGTGTTTCTCCATTACGGATAATATAGAGACAAGTATCTACAATTTCTTTTTTTTCCCATCTACGTGCTGGACTTCCTTTGTTGGTGAATTTTTCCTGCAGTGGTTGATTAATACCTTTAAAACCACCCCCTCGCTACCGGCACAAATCAGCTAGTCGTAACATCTTGGGCTTCTACACTATATTTTAAAGCTGGTTCTTCTTCCAGCGTGTGGAGAAAAATTGCATTGCAAATTGCAGAAAAATCTGTTTGCAATCAAGGGCAGGTAGAAATTTTTTATTACAATTTTACTACGCCAATGATGATGTAAACACTTCGAATATCTTATCTATTTAAAAACAGTTGACCATTTAAATTTTTAACATCTTTCCATCTCATATTAGCGACTAATGAAGCGGTTGCCTATATGGGTGGTTCTTGGTATACCTGGAACCCTTGTATTTTAAGCGGCAATGCAACTCTCGCTTATTTAGGTATGCATTCATAGTAATGTATATTTTCACCTTTTAAAAATAATGTTACCAACTATTCTGCCGTCATAAGGAAGAACACAGTAACTCTGAAAAAGTTGAAATCGAGATAAACGGCAAAAACATTTAAATCCAATGCAATAAACATAGCAGTAAATGCAATTTTAGAAGACTTTTTTACCTTTTGATGAGTATTTTTCTGTTTTTGATCGTATTAGATCTGTAGAATAACGTATCATATATACTAAGTTGATATTAACTCATTTTTCAAAAATTTCCGACTTACTGTGTTCTTGCGTATGACGGCAGTATTATGATTGACGGTTCTATTTCTATTTGGCACGAACTCGCTAAAAACGGTGATAAGAGTTACCTTACTGCACACGATAAAGTTAAAATGTAAACTTGTGAATTTTTAATTTTATTAATAGAATAAAACCACCTCATAGGTTTTTAACAATATTTTTTGGTTTCGGTAACATAAATGAAGTTGTATTATAACAAATTCATTATGATTATCTTGACAATATAAGTAATGGGTTATTTAACAAAATGAAAATGGTTACATTAACAACATTGTTTATAAACTTAATGATATTTTACATTGACTTTTAACAAGTTCAATATGGTTATTGTAACAACCGTGAAATTATGGAATTAGTGAAATTTACAATAAATTATGCTAATATTGAAGCGTAAACGTCAAAAACCACTATTCATAAACGTATTTTAGCTTAACAAACCTTTGCTAACAGTATTTCAACTTGACATTATTTAAAAATGAACGGTGCCTTCTTTAACCCAATTTTAAACCTATTTTAAGGAAAATTGACACATTTAGTTGTTGCTACAACCTTCTAAATAAAAATATTCAAATATACAAAATGTAACACCAGGTGGAGTGTCGCCACAAATTTTATACAGGTGTTGCCCATGATAAAATAAATTTATTGTATGTAATTTATTGTATTTATTGTTGGTGGTATGATTGGTATTATTGGTGGTATGATTGGTATTATTGGTGGTATTATATTTGGTGTTGCCTACCCGTGCTATACATACAATAAAACAACTTTTAGGTTATACTTTAGTTCACTTATTCAGTTAGTAGTTCATATAATTTGAAGACACCAACTCAATTACACCAAATTCACTAGAATCGCTATTTTAACACTATTCTAGTTAAAATAGGTTTAGAGAGTGTTTTACAATATTTTTATGAATACAGCTGTATATTGTTATCGATACCCATTCATTTTTTTTCAGTGCAGGAATGACACCCTTGTTGCAAAGATTGAGAAGGTCTTTTTCTTTGACAAGCTAATTGCTAAAGATTCCTGATAAAGCTGCTTTAATTCAGCAGGCTGCGAATCTAAGGTTGACGTCTTGTTTCCTCTGGTCCGTTTTTGTGATAGGGTGGTTTTCACATTGAAATATTTAAATCTTCGGACATGTCGTAGTTAAAGAAGATTTTATTCGTTTTCCCTTTTATGTATTTAAATCTCTTAATTTTTAACCACATCAATTGATTCCCATCACTATCTTTTACACAGTTTTTTATTAACTTATTTGCTAAATCTTTCAAATCATAGAACTCATTGTATTTGAATTCTTTGGTTTTGTACGCCTCCTTGCGTACCTTTTTTCCATCTATTACAACGTTTTTCGGAGCCTTCACGCGTTAAAAAATTTAAATGTAATCTGGCATAGAATAAACAGAAGAATTTTTCTTAGCAGATTCGATGCTGCTATGCATAGAATCTACTTCCGTGTAACTGTGTCTTGACTCTAAGAACTTGTGTTCAATTACCTGTAAGTTATCTATTTTCTGCACAGCCCACAATAGCAATGCTGAAACATATTAAACAAATTTCAGATACTTCTTTGGACACGCAATTCGACAGATAATAGTAAAGTATGCTACCGATTTCTGAGCTTCCTCTTTTCCCGTTTATTTCAGACCATGGAAAACAATAGGCCGAGTTAGGTAAAGCAGATTCATAGATGCAAAGATTAAAAACACATATTTTTCTACAGTAGTACAATTGACTAACTAAACCGCTTGGAATTTGTAATACAGCTTGTAAATCAAAAGTCACGGAGCTGAAATGTTTCTCGTTAGCTGCCCTTTCTTTATCCTTCTGTTTTTCTTTATTACAATTATCTTTTCTTTGAACGTGTTGTTTATAATTTTCTTCCACTTCTTGTTTGCCTTCTACTTGCAACCTAGCATATTTAGAACACATTAGACATTGGTCTTTCTTTGGCACGAAGAAGCTTAGATTATATTAGTTTGAAAATAATCTTCGATATGTTATTTCGGATACTGGTTCAATATTATTGTCTTTTCTACAATCTTCCTTATAAAGATCATGCATTTTTTTAATGGAAAGGCTCTTGTCCAAGTACTTGCGTTTTGATGTCTGTGTTATATAGTGGGGCTTCATAGTAGGAAACGATTCAATATGGGCCTGCTCTAACTTTCGGCTTGCTGCACTAGTTTTATTAGATGGCTCATGTGTACCTCTCTTGTCAATGCCTACGGGGCGTGCAAGAAAAGTAAAAAAAATAAAACCCGGATTTTTTAAAACAGTTTTTCCCTTAATTTAATTTATAACTCGAAATTCGTTGATTTTAGACGATAAGTGATTATGACCTAATTTGTAGATAAGCGAATGATGTTTAAAAAGGTTCTCATCCATTAAGCGTAAAAAATCAATAATATCGGAGCTATGACCGTTTGAAATCAGAAATTCAAAAAATTGGTTTAAAGGGAGGTACCCCCCAAGGGTTTGGACTTGGCCAAAAATGTTATTTGAACATTTGTATTACAAAAGTGTCTTTTATCACCACCTCAAAGGTTCTCCACGGTCACGGGGACACCCGGTATACGAAGAAGTTTTAAGAAACAACAATTGCAATGACAAGCAAATTTCTGAATAGTCAAATTTCACCACGAATCCAAAACCAAAGAAGAAAATTTTGTTCCACGAAATTAAGTCAACACCAATAATTGGCGCATGCCCATGCTGAGGATCAACGCAAATTATGAGGTGCATTTCGCCAGCCCCCCCATTTCGAATTTTGGATGGATTCTGGATTTTAGGTGGGAGGGCAGGGAATAATCCCTACGAGCACTTAGGCACTAGATCGGGCCCATTGTACTGCCTCCACTGCAGAGGCTCTCCCTCCTGTCACTCCTCAAGCCAACCTGTTTCCAAGATGAACTCGAGTATTTGAAGTCCCCTAGCATGGCACCTCTTGTTGACGCTAATGACACCAATGACGGACAGTGACAAAGCACATGTTCCGCTGTTTCGTCTGCTTTATTGCATCCCCGACATCAGGGCCGCGTTTCATAATAGTACTAATATTATTAGTTGGAAAATACTAGTTGTTTATTATTGCTATTGAAAATCATCGGAGAATAATTTTTTGCTGTGCTTTTAGAATAGGTTATTTTATTAATAAGTACCAAAAACCACGCAGGTAGCTGATCAGATTAATTATTTAAAGAGTATTTAAAGTTACTTGTAACTAATAATATTAGTAAATTTTCATTATGAAACAGGGCCCTGATGTTATCTACAAATCTCAGTGTGTTGAGTTTGTTTAGTTTTCAGTGTCCAGTTAAACACGTTAAACAGTTTGTCCACGTTTGATGATGGGACTCGGAGTCGCAACCAATTATGTTGCCAGATCCATTATCCTCCGAGAGGGTGGCAGTTCCGTCAAATCTATTGGGAGGTAGATAGACGTTAAAAAATCGTACTATTTACTAGCAAATAAAAGAAATTTAAAAGTGTATTAATTTTTGGCTTTGTTTGTTATTTATTAAAATTTTTTAAATAACTTTCTAAATCTATGCTATTTTCAATTGGTTCTGCTTCTGCTTCTAATGCTTTAAAAAAAAAGCTCCACTTCTTTGCCATCCAGAATTGGAAGCTCAGATACCTGCTTCTTGTGAACTTTTTTTTTTCTTCTGCCTTCTATTTTGGAACCACACTTTGATATTTTTTCTTGGCAAATTTAATTGAGCTGCCAATATATCTTTTTCGGTAAGGGATAAATATTCTTTTTTCCTAAATACATTTTCTATTTCAGTCAACTGTTGAGTTGTGTAACACGTCCGAATGCGTTTATTGCGTGATGTTGATTTTCCTGCAAATTATTCGCGTAAGAATCCGAATGTTGGTGTACAATTTCAGGTTTTTTAAAATTTAGTATAAAATGTACTTACCAAGTGCCCCAAGCAACATTTCAATCCTGGTAATTGCCTGTAAAATCAAAATGTACCTGGCAACCCTGAGGTAGGCCTGGCTGACACAAAATAAATAATAATTGACAGGTTATTTAGCGATACCTGCGAAAGTCCTGCCCTTGGCCTGGCTCAAGGCAACTGTAGGTTATTTTCCGTGCCTGAAAATCACCTGCGCTTATTGCTGCGATTTGCCTGCGCTTGGCCTGTCTCAAGTAAAATGCAGGTTAATATTTGTACCTGAGAATTACTTGTATTTATTGCTACTTTTGCCTGCGCTTGGCCTGACTGAAGTAAAATGCAGGATATTATTTTTACCTGAAAATTACCTGCGCTTATTGCTGCGTTTCGCCTGCGCTTGCCCTGGGTATATTAAATTGCAGGCTTAAAAAATTGTCAAAACACGTGACAAATCCTTAATCTTTTTTTTATCAACAACGATTAAATTGAACAGTATTATTTAATGAAAGATATACAGTTTTTCAAATTTTAAGTTTGATAATAAATTTTTTTTATTTAAGCAATTTGGAATTAATAATATTTTAAACTAATTTTTTGTCAGACATGATCGATAAGTAATTATAGCAGAATTAAATATTAATAAGAAGAACATTTCAATAATAGGTAATATATTAATTAGTAGGTATTGTACATTGTAAAATTGTAAATGTAACTTAGCGCCAAATTATGATTTTGTTTAATAAACTCTTAAACAATTTTTTTTCTTTTGTAACAGGGTAGAACCAGGTATATTTTAAAAATATATTAGAAATGAAAGAACGGGGGGCAGAATAGCAAATATATAGCAGAAATATACTAATTAATAATAAGTTATTAGAGAATCTATCATGATTAAGATTGAAATAAAGTTATATCGCATTATCACGATAGAAATAATTTGACTATATTTCTTGCAACTTTTTATTCAAAACCTAACGGTTTTTTGTACCACCCCTCTCTTTTTTAATGAAATTATTATCTGTTAATAATTGTCACGAACGTATATAAGGGGGTTGTTTAGGGGTCTGGACACCCACCTTAGCCTAAGCAACAACGCGAATATTAGTCGAATACCCAGTCTAACCGGTAAGTAGACCGTGAGATTCTTAATAAAATTGTAAAGTGCAGTGTCCAACACCCCCCGCCTCCCAAAAACTATAGCTACATCCCTGATAATTATTATAATATTTAAAGTATTTATTTAAATTTAAATTATTTAATTTTTCATCACCAATTTTCCATTCTTCAAAACGATCACGTAATCTATAATCACTAATTTACGATTTTACGATATTTTATATAAAAGATATTTTTATATATTTTAAAATTTGTAATTGGTAACTAGATATGTAGGCCTATTATGTATCACAAACGTTATTATAACAGTGACCGTTATGAAATAAAAAATTGATGAACCGCGTTTTGATTCGAAAATAGAAATATTACTTTCTCTTTCTGACACATGTTAGCTATAATAATGTTTCTTGCTTTACGCTATTTTAAAACTTTATTATAATATAAAGGTTGACCGTTATTTTTAAAGGTTGTGATACATAATAGACCTGATTATCTGATTATATTATCTGATTTTGATTAATCATAATCAGTTATTATTTTTTTTTAACCACAAGAAATGAGTAGCACAATAATGAAAATTTTACAACCAAGCGCGATGGCTCAGTGGTCAACGTACAAATACTACGAAAGTGAGGTCCCGGGTTCGAACCCCATTGAAGGTAAGATTTTAAAAATTTATATTTTCAGACTCCATCTATATGCACCCCAAGGAGAATACAAGATGACCGAAATCAAACAAATAGTAGAAAAAATCGTTAAATATTCTTAGAATAGAAACTATACAGGGTTAATAATAATTAATTAATAAAAAAATTAGTAAAAATATGAATAGAAAAATTTAAAAATAATAAGTTAAAAATTAAAGAAATTAAATTTTTTCATTTAGTGAAAATTATATAATTATTTTAATTAAATAATCAATAAATTTTTTGACACGTGGAAATTAAAACTGATCCAGGCTTTTCTCGGGTTTACGGCGGGCTTGGTACAGGTTCTATTTTACTCAGATACCACCTGTAGCAAGCTTTCCTTATACCTGCCTCGGGGTTCTCCCAAGCAATTACCTGGCTTACGGAGGGCGCTTAGTGCAGGTATGCGCCAGCACCTGCTTGCTTTCAACCGAGTATGTCACAGCGTTCTCACAGGGTAAATCCAAGGGCCATTTTCCTCAGACAGCACCTGTGGCAGACTTTTCTAATCCCTGCCGCAGGAACAGGTCCTGTCTGAGTTTTCACTGCCAGGAAATTGTCAGGGATTTCCCAGGTTAAAATGTTGCTTGGGGGGGTGGTGCGATGTTATTGTCTATAGATTGTAATACTGGATGAATCGTACTATTTGTAAATGTGGCCTAAAGAAAAATCAATTGAGATGAAAAATATACTATAATAAACTAAGAAAATATTATTATTAAACTTAGATGTACTTACATTATTATCAGATATTGACTCAATGTCGAGAAATAGTTCTTCGTCTAAGTATTCGTTTCAATACTGCTGCATAATTGGTGTTATTGAAGTCTTGCGTTCTAATTTATTTTCTAATCAACTTATAAATTAAAAATTTCTAAATAACTTTCTAAAGCTTGGAAATAAAGCTCCACTTATGTGCCATCCAAAATTGGAAGCTCAGATACCTGCTTCTTGTGAACCTTTTTTTTTCTTCTGCCTTCTATTTTGGAACCACACTTTGATATTTTTTCTTGGCAAATTTAAATTAGCTGCCACATTATATCTTTTTCGGTAAGGGTTAAATATTCTTTTTTCCTAAATACATTTTCTAACACAGTCAACTGTTGAGTGGTGTAGCACGTCCGAATGCGTTTATTGCGTGATGTTAATATTTTCCTGCAAATTATTCGCGTAAGAATCCAAATTTTGGTGTACAATTTAAAATTTAGTAGAAAATTTATTTACCAAGTGGTGGTGGTGCGATGTTGGTTATAGATTCCAATACTGGATGAATCGTACTATTTGTAAATGTGGCCTAAAGAAAAATCAAATGAGATGAAAAATATACTGTAATAAATAAAAAAATATTATTATTAATCTTAGATGTACTTACATTATTATCAAAAATTGGCTCGATGTCGAGAAATAGTTCTTCGCCTAAGCATTCGTTTAAATAAGCTGCATAATTGGTGTAGTAATTAAAATCTGCATTTTAATTTATTTTCTAATCAACTTGTAAATTAACCGAAAAATAATTAAGTAAAACTGCTATATTTTTAAACGATTTTAAACAAATTAATTCTTACTAATTGTGGATGGAAGAATCGTTAGTGCATTGTTGTTTTATATACTAATTTTTACACAACACTTATAAACTTTAAAAAAATTGGTATTATAAAATTTGAAATTGTTATAAGGTTTGGCTTCTATTTAGTCATTATTTGGAATTTTGGTTCTACGCCGACATATTTCCAAATGATTTTAGTTTTATTAATCCTTTTTAACCATTAATTATGGTGAAATACTATTTAATTGAACTGAATTTGAATGTCGAAGAATTTATATTTTTAAATTTCTGTAGATGTGAACCCCTCGTCGATTGTAACTCACATTGTAATAGTAGATGTCGTAATAATTAAGCATTTGCAACTATAAGGGTGTGAATTCTCGTCTACTCGAATTAAATTAAAGTATTTTAAATTATATTTTTAATTATCTTTATATAATTTTGATTATGTTAGGTTTAAATATTACAGACTAAATTTTTAAAAGTAAAAATCCTCAGCAAGATAATCTTCCAACAGATCTGTCTTATGTAGATTAAGGGGACGAGTTGATGACATACGAAAGAACTACTGACTTTATAGAGATATTAATTTATAATGATTTCAAATGGGTTTGAAGATTGGAGAGAACAACGTGTTTTTCTAATTTATTAATAAATTAACAATAAATTTTAAGGAGATTTAATTAATTATTTTTTTAACTTTTAAAATTGCCGCTTTGGAGCCGATCCTTAAATATAAGTATAGCCTATCAAATTTTTGATTTGCTATTTTAAATTTGAATTGCGGTTGTCTGATTGGTCACTTGATTAATTTGATTGGTTATACATATCCGATAGATATTTCAAGGTGAAGAAATCGGGAATGGAGTCAAACTACGTGCAAGAGAGTTCCATAGTTCTGCAATTTATACAAAAGGTCATGGAAGGCCGAGGACAAACTTCCACTTAAATTAACTTTAAAATTTTAAACCTTGTAGATAATTTTAAGTTTTACCTTTTTCTATTTTTAAGTTATTTAATTTTTGAGTGTAAATTTTCGTTTTAAACCGCTTGCAAACTCGACCAAAACTACACGAGTAATCCAAGAAGGACCAAAACGGCAAAATGGGGTGATACCCATTTAAGTGCATTTAGCAGGTACCCAGGGCCGCGTTAAGGCATGTGAGTACCCTAGGCATATTTTTTTTGCCACCCCCTTAAAATTAAAATTTAAACTTATTATAACAGCATAATATTTATTAGCAAAATAAATATAAACTCCGAGAACAAATTTATTTACTTAAACAGTAGACAATTTTTTATTATTTGTTTATTTTTATTCTTTACTCTCTTACATCTATGCGGCACTTAAAAATTGTTTATGTTTTCTACACAATGTAATATGATTTTTAAATAAGTACAATTTATAATCAAGTTTCTATTTATGTTACATTTTTTGTTAGAATTAATTAGTGTTTTTGCCGCCCCCTAAAAGACTACCGCCCTAGGAAGCCGCCTTTCTTGCCTAATGGATAAATCGGCCATGCAGCTACCAGGACCGTATTTAGACTAGATTTTTGGAAAATAAATAGCTAATTTTTTAAACGAATTTAGGACTTTTAAATTTGGAATTGAATTAGGAGTATTTCTTTAGTTTAAATTTTTATTTAAGGGGGAAATACATATAGACGCGTGAATTTTGCTAAATTTTGATCATTTTTTTAAAGAATAAATCGTTCGATACTTTTGAAACATGGCATATGATTTATTTGTATATTTAACCATTAGAAAAAATTTTTGTTTAAATTTTAATTTCAAAATAGCTGAATGATAGTTAAGTCTTCGGAGAAGGTCGCAACGGCAGTTATTGATTGGCGTGACTTGTAACTTCTGTAATATTGATCTGAAAGGAATCAGAAAAATTCTGAGTGTTTATTTATGTTATATTTTGTAGATGAACCTAAAAAAAATGAAAAAAATAAAAAATTCGCGGATTGCAACACTTGATAAAAAAAAATTTGAATTTTCAATCAAATTTTTTAATTTATTTTGCTTGAAAAACTAGTTTCTTCAACAAATTTTTCCAAACAAGTAGGTTCATATATAAAGTAATATCGTTGAAAAGACCTGTACAAAATTTCAGCGCAATTGATGAAAAAATCTTTGAATTATCAGTCACGCCAATTTGAAAAATGTTATTTTGAATAAAACGCGTTTAAAGTTTAGGTACATAAAAATTAAATGATTGCGGTGACTTATATCTATAAATCAGCCATTCCAGCGCCATATAATAGTCCTTCTGTATCTTCATACAACTCATTTTTCTTAAGAAGTTCCTCTTTTCGTGTTTGACCCGCTTTTTCGAGTAACTCTCCGTTCATCTATTTCTTCTGTGTATGACTTACGTTGTTCGCCAATTATTAAAAATTTGGTCACATATTCTTAAGATGTTATACTATCATTTTATAAAAAGAAAAAAAAATTACTTTTTTGAAGCTTCTATATAATGTATTTCCCCCCTTAAGTAAAATAAAAGAATCTTAAGGTTTTTACACCCACTAATTCTGATACAGCAAAAGTAGACTAAAATTGCATAGTTTGAGAGTAGTGTGGATTACAAAAAAATTATCTTTAGTTAATTGGGCTACTGTCAGAGAACTGCCCCCACCCGTTGGGCTTTGATTTTTTTTCTTCTATTAGAAAGAGGACAATTTTCTGAGCATTTTGAGACCGCACTTCGATGCGGATTATCCAGTAGTTTTCGAGAAAACGGCATTTGAAAATCAAAATTTTACATGCATTTTACATAGGGAATTGATTCGCTCCCGAGTTCTATTGCCGGTGCGTGCGTTCTGATATAGTCTTAGTGTTGGCAGTCAGACGCGATTGTGACCCGGTCGGGTACACATCGAGCGTTGCTAACGAGTTTCACCCCTTTCGAGTTGCACCTTTGGCGAATTTGTGCTACCTAGAGGGATGTTTTTAGCGAGCCTCGGTTTTGACGAACGCAACCAAGGCAATCGAGATTCTAACCTAAAAACGAGTTCTGCGTTTATTTTTTAAATTATTGCATAATGTTGCGTAATACACCAGATGTACACCCGGCTATGTCACAATCGCGTCTGCCTGCTAACACTAAGACTATATCAGAACGCACGCACCGTCAATAGAACTTTCGTGTTAATGAATTCCCTATCTAAAATGCATGTAAAATTTTGATTTTTCAAATGCCGTTTTCTCGAAAACTAATGGATAATCCGCAAATTTTCTTTTTTTATTATGCACAGAAAATTGTCCTCTTTCCTATAGTGCAGGTGTTGAGGCTCAATTCGTGCGGGCAGTTCTCTGACAGATCCCGTTAATTGTACTTTATATCAAGCCAATCTAGTTTTGCTTAAAATACGCTATATTGTTGAAGCATTAATAATATGTACTTTTGAAGAATTTATAACCTTTAAAAAAATGGAGAAATTCAAGTACATTTAACTATTGAAAAACGACAATTGATTAAGTTGTATGTTCAAATACTGATTTTTGCAAAATATTTGGCGAATGGCCACAACCTTAAGCGCTACAAGTAGCAGTAAAAATCTGTTAA
Source organism: Cantharis rufa (assembly GCA_947369205.1). Classification (NCBI taxonomy): domain Eukaryota; kingdom Metazoa; phylum Arthropoda; class Insecta; order Coleoptera; family Cantharidae; genus Cantharis; species Cantharis rufa. The sequence continues at coordinate 34,507,480 of OX376304.1, forward strand.
CTAACTAGTTACGGACTTTTCGGTAACAAGCCATAATGAATAAAGCTATTTATGTGGTTTTACCTGTAGGAATCAAAAACTGATAACTGATTGCTTATTCATGTAAGAAGTTAAGTATCTTTACTTAACTAGTAGATATAGATACTAGCAGATAAGAATAAATGTATTTAACAGTTTTTGCTGGTATACATTCTTGACTAATACTGAATAAACGACATTAGTGCATTTCACCTGATATCAAATATGTAAAAAGTACAATTTCATTCTTTTTCATACAGCATAACTTTCCAACGAAGACGTATATTAATTAACTTGTTGTACCTGCATCAGAAAGAGCGCAAAAAACTAAACACGGTGGTACATTTAACTCATTTTTAAAAAATTTGCAGTTATTTGGTTATCGCAGTAAGCAGACGATATGCCCTTAAAGGGCCATTTACACGAGGTAAGTTGGTAAGTGAAACATAGACTAGATTCTATTCTACTTGTAACTTACCAACTTAATTTTCACTTAATAAACCGTTTACGCGTTACAATTAAGTTGTCAATTAACTTAAATTTAACTTACATAGAATGTAATAGAATCCAGTCTATTTTTTGATTTAGTTAAATTTAACTTAACTTTTTTTTTTTAATTTAATTTAATTGACAACTTAATTGTAACGTGTAAACGCTTTATTAAGTGAAAATTAAGTTGGTAAGTTACAAGTAGAATAGAATCTAGTCTATGTTTTACTTACCAACTAAATCACTTACCAACTTGCGTCGTGTAAACTGGCCTTTATCCTTACCAGCAGTGTGGCGTAAAGCGTACACCGGCCGACTGGGAAACGGGTGACTCCGGTTCAAATCCTGGTCGACTCGAATACGCTGCTATGATCGACAAATCAGAGACTACCATCCGTCTCATACACCAAGGCGTCTGGCCAGCGTGGTGTATTATGGCTTTCCCCAAATTATAACGAAATGGGGAAGGCCTTCATCCAACAGTGGACTGATATAGGCAAATCGTGATCGTGATATGCCTTTACAATACGGACATGGCATGAACTCTAAAGTGTTTTCACTATCTTCTTGTTTTTTGTGACAATTTTCTGTAGCCCTTTGAACCGGTTTAATTTTATTGTGGTCTAGCAGAGTAAAGTGTCCTTCCCTTTTATTATTATTTATTTATTTATTTTTTTTTTTATATTATTATTAGGAAGGTTTAATACGTCTATTTCCTGTGGACTAGAGGCCTTGTAAGACACTAGTCACTAGTGTATTAGAACTCATAATACACTAGTTGGTCTATTATTGATCAAAATAAATTTGTCAAATCTGACGTTTCTCGAAAACAGAATTTTTATTTGTGGTTTTTGCCATGGTCATGGATAAAACGTTGAATTACATTCGGGAGTTAACAAGTTTCTAATCTTCTCGGAAAAATGTGACTCTCGGCTGAGCCTCGCGTGCCCATTTTTTCTCGTGGATTAGAGGCTTGTTAATCCCCTTAAATAATTAATAACTATTACTACATTTTGCCATTTTGCGAATCACCGTATCCGCCCTTAACGTTAAAACTATCGACGGCTTCTTTATTCTTTATAAACCGTGTCTTATCACTTTCGTCACTATCTTGTTCATCTTCTACGTTTGGATCATTAATAAATTCTTCAATAATTTATTTATCAGGAAAATTATTCTTTTCCTGATTTCCTCCATTTAGTACCCACTCTTCTACTTCAGCTTGTAAACAGTTTTCTTCACTAAGTTGGTTTACAAGATCGGTTATTTCATTTAAACTCAGACTTAATTCTTGATTTTCTCTTCCATTCTCATATTATGCTCTTAATGGTAAATCGTCTTCATCGTTGAACTGTTCGTCTTGCCATAAGTTATGCCAGGATTTTTTTACTACGGTGGAAGTAACTCTTTGCCAAGCTCCATCTAGGAGGAACACAACGTCTTTTAAATTGATTTTCTTTGAAACCCGGGGTATTTCTTCTTCTGATTCGATAATTTGCTTTAAAAGCTTCTTTCTATAATTTAGTTTTATAGCCTGAATAACATCCATATGTTTTCTCACCGATACCACAAACTCATTATGAAAGTTACATTTTCTAAAAATATCCTTTGTTACCCATGTTTTCTTTTGCCCCTTGTAAAAGACAGGCAGTTTATAGTTTTTAAATACACGCGGCTTTGCTGCTTTTCCTAACACCATCAGTCTTAACTTGTGGTTGCCTCAAGCATTTTCACAAGGCATGAAAGTTATTCTCTCTTTACTTAATGTTCTGTCTGGAGCGGAATCTTCAGCGCTGTGTGCCAAAGTTTTATTAGACAAAAGTCTCCAAAACAATCCACTTTCGTCTGCATTATAAACTAGATCACGGAGTTAAATTCAAGTTGTTAATTTTTATTAAAAACAGCACTTTATGTATATCACTAGATAACTTTTCTCCACTGACACTCCGACGATTGCCATGCCGCTTTTTAAATTTTTGCAACCAACCTATGCTGGCATTAAAATGCAAGTTACATTCACCTTAATTTAAGTAGATTAGATTATTATAAAATATCATGTAGAATTACGAAGAATATGTGTAAGTGCATTTTATCTTAAGGTAAATGCACTGATAGAATATGAGACATCGTTTTCTTGCAGAAAGCGATAATCTAATTAAGCAGTTGTACTTTTGCTTTCATTAAAGTAACTTCTCACAATATGTTTGTATTATTTTAAATAAAGATTATTAAATTTATTTTTTAAAAAGATCAATTTCAAAAGCAAACACATATTTTGCATCTTGTCCGTTATTTTATTTTACTATAAAAAAAATTGAGCTTTCTCGCACAGAATTTTCACAGATATTGGCGTCCCTTTGGCTCGTTCTTGAAGGAACCAAGTAAACAGGGCGTTCTCCATAGTAGGATTTTCACTACATTTAAGGGTTTTTCTTTTACCTGGACCTTTATCTGTTGTAGCTATAAAATCCATAATTTTGGTTTTATTTTGTTTTATATCGAACACTGTCGACTTTCCTACATTGTATTATTTCGCCACGCTTGTAACAGTTTGGCTTTCATTTAGTTTGTTTATAATTTCCATTTTTTGACTTAAGATAACGTGGTGTGTTTTCGTTTTCCGAAACTTCATGCCTTTATTTATATCGTAAGCTATCAGCTTACTCAACCGCAATGTTCCACTTTCTGCAGCACGACTGTAAATAGGTATTTCAGTACAGATTGGCATCATTTGCGATGTTGCCATATATCCATATATGATATGAGATGTAGAACTTTTATAGCTATTATGTACTAGGGTTACATAATATATCATGTGGTACTAGTAAAGATTATATATGTACATAAAAAGTTAAGTTACAATTTTAATATTTTTTTGTTCCTACAACTGAGTAACTCGACCTACGAAATTTACAGGATTAACATGTAAGGAAGTATGTGATCGTTAACCAAATAATCAAGAATAATCTAATATTTTTTATTTTGTTGTTACTAATCCCGATAAACAACAATGATTTATAGAATCAGAATCTTGTTTTCTTATCAATAATAAATCAATAAATTAATAAGTTTTGATTTGCATACGTAATACTCCCTCCTATTAGTTTAGAAATACTTCAGTAAACATACGTTCGGTGAAATGCTTACTTATGTGTCTATGCTACACAGGGCCGTATTTCCTTGGCTGAATCTGTGATGCGGGCCCTTCCTTTTTTTGCAAATTAATTATTATTTTATATGTTTAATTGTTTTTTTACATGTTTGACAAATTCAAGATAAAAAGGGGATTTTAACAGAGAAGCAAATTTGTAAATTATATCAGTGGACTTTTTTTTTATTTTAATCTATTCATAATTGAAATTTTCACACTTTTGTGGTGCGGGCCCATAGAGTGCAGCCTAGGTAGCTTGCGCTTAAATACAGTCCTGATGCTACAAATCAAAATTTGGGTAAAATTTAAATTTGTACGCTTATTAACATCATGTTCTGTAAGACGGCTTTTGGCCAACAAAATCATTATGTATAGTAGTTGGCAACCTGAGGATTGCTCTTCCCCCACAAAAAATGTGTAGTTTTTAAATTGCTGTAATTTAGTGCATTGTACCATTTTTTGTTTTTTTTTTTTTGAAGTTATGAGGAAGTAACCTAATTACTTTCTGATTTGTATCCTGCACTCCTGATATATAATGAGTGATCTAAACTGAAGAATTGTCCGTATGATAATCAGAGTATATCCACATCAGTAGCGCAACTACAACATCAATTTAAGGAAGCGTTGAAAATATTCAATCGATTTTGACACATTTTATTTTCTACTATTTTTAAAATTTTAAGGGCTCTGTTTAATGCATCTTTAGATCGTAGTGAAAAATTAATCGATAAGAATATTTTAAGGAATCGATTTCCCTAATATCGATTCAAATCGATTTTATTTATGAATCAAACGAGAAAAACTGATTTACTGAAATGATTTTGTCAAGTATTGATTTTTGATTTAAAAAAATGGATTTAAGTCCATAAAAAAATATATTTGATTTTTAAACTTTAATAAAACTTATTCAGAATTTAGTTTATTTTATGCATATCTAGCTACCATATCAAATAATCATTAATAATAAATGATGTATCTCAAAAATGATAAAATAAGTAGTAATTTAAAATACGAAAAACAGTTTAAAAATAAAAAAGAACTAAGAAATAAAAAAGATTTGCATAAGGAACACTATCATAGTAGAAACGTTTTTCTTGGAATTAAATTGACTATTTTGTTTGTATAATAATTATTAATTATATTAATAATTGCTTTTGCAAAAGAATCTTTATTCACCAATTGCAGGTTATAAAATTTTGAAAATGTCTCAAAGGTATCGTCAAAATGTGCATTTGGCTTCGACACACTTTCTTCGCTACTCGATCTCAAGCTATTCCGTGTCCTCGTCCTTCTTCGTTTAGAGTTCTTAGACCATCCTGCAGTATTGCATATTGTCACCACATTTACACCTGCGCGATTTGCTGCAGATGTACTAGTGCGCCTAGTGCTGTGAGCTTTAAAATTGTTTGTATTTATACCACTCTTATTTTTTAAATATCTTTTAGATATTAATTTGCAAAAATATTTTATTATATTAATAATTGCTTTTGCAAAAGAATCTTTATTCACCAATTGCAGGTTATAAAATTTTGAAAATGTTTCAAAGGTATCGTCAAAATGTACATTTGGCATCGACACACTTTTTTCGCTACTCGTCCTCGAGCTATTTCGTGTCCTCATCCTTTTTCGTTTAGAGTTCTTAGACCATCCTGCAGTATTGCGGATTGTCACCACATTTACACCTGCGCGGTTTGCTGCAGATGTACTAATGTGCCTGGTGCTATGAGCTTTAAAATTGTTTGTATTTATACCACCCTGTTTTTTTTAATATCTTTTAGATATTAATTTTAAAAAATATTTTATTATATTAATAATTGCTTTTGCAAAATAATCTTTATTCACCAATTGCAGGTTATAAAATTTTGAAAATGTCTCAAAGGTATCGTCAAAATGTGCATTTGGCTTTGACACACTTTCTTCGCTACTCGTTCTCGAGCTATTCCGTGTCCGCATCCTTCTTCGTTTAGAGTTTTTAGACGACACTGCAGTATTGCGGATTGTCACCACATTTACACCTGCGCGATTTGCTGCAGATGTACTAGTGGGCCTACTGCTGTGAGCTTTAAAATTGTTTGTATTTATACCACTCTTATTTTTTAAATATCTTTTAGATATTAATTTGCAAAAATATTTTATTATATTAATAATTGCTTTTGCAAAAGAATCTTTATTCACCAATTGCAGGTTATAAAATTTTGTAAATGTCTCAAAGGTATCGTCAAAATGTACATTTGGCATCGACACACTTTTTTCGCTACTCGTCCTCGAGCTATTCCGTGTCCTCATCCTTCTTCGGTTAGAGTTCTTAGACCATCCTGCAGTACTGCGGATTTTCACCACATTTATACCTGCGCGATTTTCTGCAGATGTACTACTGGGCCTGGTGCTGTGAACTTTAAAATTGTTTGTAATTATACCACTCTTTTTTTTAAATATCTTTTAGATATTAATTTTAAAAAATATTTTATTATATTAATAATTGCTTTTGCAAAAGAATCTTTATTCACCAATTGCAGGTTATAAAATTTTGAAAATGTCTCAAAGGTATCGTCAAAATGTACATTTGGCATTGACACACTTTTTTCGCTACTTGTCCTCGAGCTATTCCGTGTCCTCATCCTTCTTCGTTTAGAGTTCTTAGACCATCCTGCAGTATTGCGGATTGTCACCACATTTACACCTGCGCGATTTGCTGCAGATATAGTAGTGGGCCTGGTGCTGTGAGCTTTAAAATTGTTTGTATTTATACCACTCTTTTTTTTTAAATATCTTTTAGATAGACCGTGATAGGTCCAAGCCTATCACGCCATTGAATGACCGAAGCTGGATAACCCAGACTTTGGCATATTGTTTCTTAAATGTGTTGACAATCAAGGTAGTTCAATTCGAAACTAACGGCATCGTGAATATATATTTACGATGCCGTTAGTTTCCAAAAAATCCTGTTACTTTGGCCTCTTATAACTTTTGTTTTATTTTAGGACGTAAAAAACGATGAAAAAGGCACAATTTTAGGCTATAAAAATCATTGAAATAGGCGAAATAATTAAAAATTTAGGCATTTTAGGCAATATATTTTTTATTATAAAAACTTCCAAAAGTAAAAACTACCAGATATTCTCAAACATCAAATTGTTTTGTTAAACAATTGTTTAGCAATTGTTTAACAAAACAACATGTTTAACAATTGTTAAACATGTTCGTTTTTCCGTTAGTACGGATTTATAAGCCGAAAACGATCGTTTTACGTCACATGAAGTTATAGGACAAAATTTAAACGAAGAACTCCTCATTTCTGGATTAACGTTGTCCGAATCGATAGCTTCATCATTCAGAATTTCGGCTAGTCGTGTACTTGCTTGGCTCCTGGATGTTTTGAAATTACTTTGATTCTAAGGGCCGGTTCCACCAACTCTGGTTAAATGCTTTAATCACGGTTAGTTGGAGTTAATCATTGTTAAATGAAAAAGAGCGTTCCACCATCTATTTAATCATGGTTAAAGCAGTTTAATCATGGTTAAACAGCCTTCAAACTAATCGACCGATTTTGGGCGATTAGTTGGGTTTAATCACGGTTAATGCTAGGTGCATCAGGCCCGTAGCCAGACCGAAAGTGAAGGTAGGGCAAACGAATAGTAATATTGGGCAATTTTTCGCGAAAATTTCCTGAAATTTCAAGGTCAACGTGGTTTAAGAAAAGTTATAAAATTTATTATATCCGTTTTATTGCACAGCCGCGCGCAAGCATAAAAATAGTATTTTAACTACGATATTCATTTCGCCTTATCGTAGTAGCGCACAAGGAAAAATATGAAATAAACGCTTATGCAAAGGAAAGTTCATCTATAACTTTGATGGCCACTGAGATATCGTAGCTCTCATAGGTGTATGTCAGTAGGTATTGTGATGATTTTTCAATTCTATGAATTGCATTTGAAAACATATACCGACCTAAAATTAAAAAGAAATTCTTATATAAAAAGACCAACGTAGAATGAATGGGGAAATTTTCTTTTAATTTATTGTTGCATATTTTTATTTTAAAAGGTCGGGCAAAATCCTTAAAAAGTCGGGCGTTGCCCGACCTTGCCACCCCCTGGCTACGGGCCTGAGGTGCATGCGCATTTCTTGCAAACAAGTAAAGAAAATGTTGACAGTTTCAATAAAACTAACCTAAAACTAAAGTTTCAATTTGAATGCATTTTACTAATTTTTAAAATAATTAACAGTGGCGGTATTTAAATAAATTAATACCTTAGTTAATCAGTTAATAATTACTAGAGCGCGGATTAAAAAGCACTTATTTTTGGAAAATAAGCGCTTATAATAAGCACCAAAAATTAAAAAAAAAGCCCGATAAAAGCTTGCATAAGCAGTCAAAAAAGGTTAATTTTTATTTATCAAAAAAAAATTTTTTTATTGAGTAATACAGAAAAGAAAAATCAAAACATTCAAACAAACTAAACACAAACAAAAATAAATGTACTATTCTTAATACAACAATGGCATACGCAAAATAGAATTATTCAGAAGTGTTACAAGAAAAACAATATATAATCAAATATTTTTCTAAATTTTCCAAAGTAAAAGATTGCCTGCGGTCCGTTAAAATATTTTTGTAATTGGAAAAACTTCTTTCTACGTCAACTGACGTTATTGGTGCGTACTTCAATACATTTGTTGGGTATGATGGGATGGTAAAATTGTCAATCGTTACTCCTTGTAACACTTTTGCTGTGTTAGAAAGCACTTGAAAACCTTTATTTTTATTAAGGACTTCTTGGAGTTTCTTATTGACAATTTCTCCAATGAGCCCACGTACATCTTCAGTTTGACGTATGAATTTGTTTACAAGTTCTACAGAGTCCACCAGTAGAAGATTCTTTGCTTCCAGATTTTTTATTGATTCACTCGCGTACCAATAGTTGGCTTTTAAAAATTCCAAATTTTGCCATAGTTGGTCATTGCTCAGAACTTCCTGGCAATCCTTAATTGCTACTGCATCTGTTTCTGACAAATCACACACGAATTCTTTAAATTGTTTTATATGTTCTGCGTAATACAGGGCCGCGTTTAACCAAGTTCCCCATCTAGTAATTATGGGTTCTGGCGGCAAAGGTACATTTGGTACCATAGTTTTGAAAGCTTGTATTCTAAGCGGTGCTTTCAAAAAAATCTTCTTACCATTTTTAATTAATCGATTGACAAGTGGAAATTGGAGCCTTATTGTTTCAGCTATTCGAGCTAACCCATGAGCGAGGCACGTACAATGAATCATATTTGGATAAAAAATATTTAAGGTGGTACCCGCTTTAACCATATAGGCTGCTGCATCAGTGACCATTAAAAGTATCTTTTCACTGGGCACCCGGTCTGGTAGAAATAAAGTAGTTAAACTTTCTTGCACAAATCTGGAGATTGTTGCGTGATTTGTTTTTTGTAGTTCCTTGCACGAAATAAGAAAGGGACCGGTTGCCTTTTCATTATTTAATACACCCACAAGTAAATTAGCGATATATCTTCTACAGGTGTCCGTGGTTTCATCAACGCTAATCCAAATATAAATGTTTCCGATACTCTCTTTCATTTGTTGAAATACATTTATATAAATTTGGTTCATATAGTTCTTTCGCAGTGAACTCTCACTTGGAATTACTTTGTTGCAATACTGTTCGAGGAAAGTTTTCAAGTGTTTATTTTCTAATTTTTTGAGAGGAATATTTGCGGAAATCATTGCATTGCAAAGATCAAAAGCAAACTTATTTTGGACATCAAATTGTGTAAAAGATGCTATTGATTCTTGTAGCGTTTGCTGTTTATCTTTGTTCTTATTTTGTTGATGATTAGATGTTTTAATATGTTGGATTACGCTAAATTTTTTTTCACCAGAAATCTGCAAGGTACATAATGTTCATTAAACTGATATAAAATAATTAACTAAATTTAATTACCGTCTTCATACAGCATCTACAAAATATTTTATTATTCTCCAAAATTAATTCTGGATAATCTTTTATCCAGGTAGAAGGTAACCCCTTATCTTTAACCTTAGGCATTTTATTTTGAAATTGTCACTACGCACTTGAACAAATTGTAAAACTAGCTTCGAGCAAAGATTTTATTCTACTAAGTAAGGTGTCATCATATCAAAGAAAAAAAAGCCCAATTAGCAGTAATTTGATAATCACGCATAAAGTATGAAAAAAGCAAACTATGCAAAATAATACTGTTGTCAAATATTTCAATTTCTTGTGAAGTACATTTATTCCAAGTTCAATTGCCGCCGCCGCGCCGACATTAAAGACAAATAAGCATATTTATCTAATGCATTAAAGTAAAAAAAGCACTATTAAGCACAAAGTTGATAAACATGCAGAAAGTACGAAAAAAAGCAAAATATGCAAAATAAAAGTGATGTCAAACGCTTCAATTTCTTTTGAAACATATTTATTTCAAGTTCAGTTAGAACTGCATGAATTAAAAACAAATATGCAAAATGCTTTAAATCCGCGCTCTAGTGATAAGAGTTACCTTACTGCACATGATAAAGTTAAAATGCAAACTTCCGAATTTTTAATCTTATTAATAGAATAAAACCACCTCATAGGTTTTTAACAATATTAATTTGGTTTCGGTAACATAAATGAAGTTGTATTATAAAAATGCATTGTGATTATCTTGACAATATAAGTTATGAGTATTTTAACGAAATGAAAATGGTTACATTAACAACATTGTTTATAAAGTTAACGATATTTTTCAATGACTTTCTACAAATTCAATATGGTTATTGTAACAACCGTGAAATGATGGTATTAGTAAAATTTACAATAAATTATGCTAATATTGACTATATTTTTTGAACGAAAACGATATTGTTATCGATACACATTCATTTTTTTGAGTGCATGACCTATTTTTATGGCTGTATATTGTATTTACATACATAGAATTTCCCGTTCCTGGTCTTCTTCCGTTTCTAAATTTCTTACTTCTCTTTTTAATCTGCAGGCTTTTGCAAAATGTCCCTTCCTTTGACACACAGCACAAGTCTTATTAAACGCAGGGCACCTCAAAAATTCGTGTTTATACAAACATCTACTGCATTCCTTCAGTTGTGCTTCTCTCTTCCTTGTTACAACTGCATCCACCGTACTTTCTGGATTTAATAGAGCCGATTGCTTTTGACTTCTTTCCACAGTTTTACAATACGATATCGCTTCATCTAAAGTACCATCATCTTGAAGTAACTTCTGTTGTACCAGTTTATCGAGCACTCCCAATATCAAACGATCTTTAATCATTTCTTCTTGATATTCTACATTGGGCACGTTCAGCGGGTACCAACCGTTGAGTTGCTGAGTTAGCGGCCTCGGCTGAACGGTACGCTGCACACTGGTAGAAATGCATAATCTAGCTGTGCAAAAGTCTATCTGAACAATAAGTTTACTTTTAAAGCAAATTATTAAATTTAATACTTCCAAATTACATTGCTGGTAAATAATTAATAATTGCATATGGTAATTACTAATAATTTTACTTATATTTACTTAATATCTAAATAATATAATTATTAATATAATATATAATTAAAATGATCAAATATGAGCTGTACCTTACCATATATTACCTTATGTTACCTTAGCTTATATTACTAGATAATTTTAATTATATATAATTTCAATAGCTAATAATTTAATTATTTATTAATATAATAATAAATAAATTAAATTATGAAGATACATATATGGGAATTTATAATTTTAAAAACTTAAATATATGTATGAATACTTATATTAGTAATGTAACAAAAAAAATATAAACACAACTTACCTACAGACGCAAATATAATATGTACTTATAAAATATAAACTAAAAATATGTAAATAACACTATAAAAAATTAAAAAAATTATTTACTATCCCTAATGTTGTCACTTTCATGTATATCTGCAGATACATCATCGAGAGAGGGTTCCAATAATAAACATTTGACATTTTTATCTAGAGTTCTAATGTTATACGAACGAGCAGAATTATTGGTTTTAGAGAGGGAAGATATAAATGGATCTGAAGTAAATAACATAGTATTCATTAAATCCGTCATAGTTTGTTCACGAGAAAATTTTCTGGCATGAAATTCTCTGTACCTTCTTAAGTCTTTATTTCTCGCTTCTAAAGCTTCTTCTGAAAGCATCCCTATAGGTAGAGCAGCTGATTTTATTATATCTGCTCCATGGATAAGGAGCTTGTGCACACTAGATGGCATATAGTACCATGGATATAATTTCACATACTTTTCTGCAGTGTCTAATGCAAACTTTCTAAATTTTTCCACATCTACAGCATACCCACAAGAAATAGTTTGTAAAATTATTTTGAAACTTTTTATTAATTTTTCATCAATTCCTGTAATAGCAGATGCAAGAGCAAACTCTTCAAAAAATCTACTGGCAGTATTGCCATCATTTGTAGTGCCATAGCCAGGCTTTGGAATGTCTACCAATAACCCCATTTGAAGTCGCAATTTGTTCTGAATATCTTTTTTTGTCGCATTGAACTGTTGTGTTTCTTTTTCACCGCGTACTTGCCATTTTTTTATATTTTGGCGATAGGCAATATGCAGAAGGCATTCAAAGCATCTTATCCATGCGTGCAGTGTACAAAGACCAAATTCATATTTGCTGCTATCAATTGAATTGGAGTTTTGCCTGATAAACATCAAATTCTTCATATTTTTAGGAGTCACTCCACAAATTCCGCATACTTGACTTGAAGTGTCGGTAATTACTCCAAACATTTTTCCGTCAATCATTGTTAATTTAAACACAGAACTAATAACAATTTCATGTCCAGAAACAAATACTTTTGTAGGCAAAATATCCTGAATTTGTTTTTCCATATTTTGTAATTCTCGTTTACACAATTCCACAGTTTCCTTTTCAAATATAAGCTTTATAGGCCTGCAAAATCTAGTTGAAGATGGTCTGGGGTTGTGCCATATAATATTACTAGATTTATTTGACCGTAACTGTAATGGAACAATGCACACTGTAAACAAACTTGAATCGGATTTTTGATCTTCATCGTCTTCCAAAAATGTTTGTTTGTAATTAGAGTGGCCAGAACTTCCGTCACAACCCCATTTAAAAATCAGTGTTAAGCCATCTGATAGATCATCAATTTTTTGAATTAATACAGCTTCTTGAACCATTGCCAATCTCATTATAGTGTGATCAATAAGTGATTGCACTGTTACTTCTGCTGATGTTTCGGTAATTGATAGAGTTTCTAATTTTGGATAGCAATCCTTTTTTGCTTGCAATATTCCATCGTACGGAGGATATATATTGGAATTACGCTTCTTGGCACCAGATTGCATCAAAGTATACGAATGTTTCGTAAAACGTCCATCTATAAATAAGGCAAGTGCTTCTTCTGGCGTATATTTTGTAGGTTCTAAAATCGGAGAATTCAATAATTTTTTAATTTTTGTAGCCCTCGTTGGCGATGTGTCACAGACTTCATGTACCATATGAGCAGCATCTCTTTTTCCTGCTAAACGTAAACTTATTTCAGTTGCCAAAACCAACTGATCTTTAGAATAATTTTCTACTAAAGGTAAAACTACTCGCTTTTTTGACGAAGATGACAGCTCTTAATAATCTTTTCGTGGTCGTCCTAGTTTGATTCCAGATGATCCCGGAACTGAATCAGATGCTGAATGTTTAGGACAAAAAGATATATTGTTATCTAGCCATGTTGAAGCATTTGATAAAAATACTTCATGTACTCGTTGAGATGCCGCCCATTTTTTAGAAATTTTACTATTAAAATTATTTATTTGTCTTTTAACATAAACATTTTCACTATGAGTGTCACTATGCAACCCTAATTTATTCCAAACATATGTTGACACCGCGGAATTTTTTTCACATAATGTTTTTTCTTTGCGCCAAACATCAAACAACTCTCTTCGAGATATTGACACAGTGTCTGAAATTATTAAATATTTTATTTACTTGCAGATTTTTGCTGTTAATTTTTGATTTACTCGAATACTAAAAGTGTAATAATTTTATCAGTAAATGATTCAACCTGGATATACGTGGATAAATATAGTTTTTATTAAATTAAAAACTCAAATCGTTTAAAATTTTATATAATAATATACTCTAACTTTATATCAATAATACCTTTATTAGACTGATAGTATTATTTAACCAAAATTATCAAAAATAAGTATATACCTGTAGGAAAAGTATTCATTGTTTTAAAACACAAAATTAACTATTTAACTTGAACAACAATGAGTTTATATCATGCAGAAAATCAGACTACTATATTAATAAAAATGTTATCGTTGTCATCGCCGGCTTTTTGTATCATATTACACCTCAACCAGAGAGTCTAGACTTTTTATATTATTGTTTTAGATACCATTGATTCATGTTTTAGAGGAAATAGTTGAAAATTGTAAAATTTATCAAAACTTATATTTTGACTTTTGCACAGCTAGATTGTGCATTTCTACCAGTGTGCGCTGGGTAGGTCATATAACCCAGCAGTTGAGTAAACTTCCCAGCAGAAATAAAGTACGCTTGGTTAGTGATTTGTTTGGCAGCGGTTTTTCAAAAGTTTTTTTGGGAGGTTAGAAAATGGAATTTAAAATTACAACGCATTATTTAGTGGTCAGTGGTGATAAAAATTCACCCGTAATCGAGAATAATAATATTTTATTACAATCGCTGGTTTTAATTCAATTAATTAAATTTTTTAATTTTAATAATTATAAATTAAAATAAAAGAACGTTATGGAATTTTACATAATAAATCTTTATTATAAATAAATAATCTTTTACCAATAATTGTATATCAATAACTTTCAAAGGACTTTGTGACACCCTGTATTATTACGATACAAAGTGTAACCTTAACAACAAATATACTGTAAGTTGATGACTCTCAACGTACCGTTCAGCCGAATTCTTTCCGCTGTCATAAAGCATACCCAGCTGCTTTACTGATGTTACTCAACGGTTGGCACCCGCTGAACGTGCCCATTGACTTCCTTGTTTGAACATTTAAAATCACAAAATTTAGCTTGAGCTTTCAATTCAGTTACAAATGAATCTATTGATTGACCAGGTTTTTGAATAATATGAAATTTATAACGTTCCATCGTGCAATTAATTTTTGATGCAATTTCAACACTAAAGGCATTCAAAACTTGTTTTAACGTTTTCTGACACTCGGTATCTATAGTATTGTATTTCTTAATACCAACAGGTCCAATTGCGTTCAAAAATATTGCTATCTTCACATCTTCGTCTTTCTTTCCACATTCTGATGCTTTCATATAAATTTCAAATTGCTGTTTCCATTCACCCCATGCTACTGGATTCAAATCATCGATTGGCTGCGGAATTCTGAAATGCGACATTTTATGATTTTATTCTAGAATCTTCACACACCTGACACCATGTCTTGTTTTGTATTTTTTATATATAAATTATTACTAGTACGTGGTTTAAACAATATTTATTTTTGACATCTACAAGTGTGTCCCACTAACTGTGTACTAACCAACTACCGGGCATCTGAACTATAACCCTTAGTGGCCTACCAAGCAGTGGTACCACATATAAAAATATAAAACTTAATATTTAATTTCAAATACAAAACAATGTATTCGTAAATGAGCTTTCAAATGTCCCCGATTAAATATCTATACTCGCAAAATTTGCATTTAAACGAATTATCGTGGTTATGACATCGTATATGAATGTCCAAGTGTTGTTTAGTAGCACATTTATAACCGCAAATGTCACACTCAAACACTTTCTTGTCGATACGCCGGTGTACATGAGTTTCCAAACTTGATTTTTGAGTAAATTTCAAATCGCATACATTGCATTCATACAGTTTCTCATCTGTGTGAGTTTGCAAGTGATACATTAAGTGTTCCTTTACAGAATATCTATAACCATAGATGTTACACTTAAACGGTTTATCACGAGTATGAGTTGCCATATGTGTCAAATAGGCTGTCCAACCTAATTTTAAATTACAAATTTTACATACAAACCTTTCTGGCTGATATGTGTTAAGATTTGGAAGTAGGCATCGATAATAAAGAAGGATTAAATAAAACACGTCGTTGTGTTGATGTGGTTTGTGCATAACTTCTTTATTGGTAACGCGCATGCTACATAACAAAGGTTACATGACGTCAGGAATTCGTGTGCATATTCTCAATACCCTCACTCATTTAACAATAAAAGAAAGTATAATTATTAACAAAGTAAATTTCATAATTAACATTACTACAATAATGCAAACAAAAATATTAACTTTTTAAACAAAAAAAACTATACCTATGCAAGATTTATAAACTAATTCTACATAGTTTTACTCACAAAACTTTTCTTTTAATTTTTTAATGTCCACAACACCAATTGTTTTATTACACACATCAATTTTTAAGCCACTTACTGCTTTCGTTAAATGGTCTGCTGCCATTTCCTCAGTTGGGATGTAATTTATTTCAATTACCCTGCTTTCGACTTTTTGACGGATGTAATGGTGTCGAACATCAATATGTTTTGAACGTGCTCTATATCCATCCGATTGAACCAAACTAATCGCACTTTGGCTGTCCGATTTTATTTCCAAAATTTTTCCTCGTTGGCTTGGATCGAGTTCCTCTGCTAATTGTTTTAGCCATATAGCTTCTTGACACGAAGCTGAAAGAGCCATGTACTCGGCTTCACTACTTGATAAAGCTACTGTTGGTTGCCGTTTGCTTGCCCAGGTTATCGCACCGGAAGACATTGTAAACACATAACCAGTACAGGATCTTCTTTTGTCGATATCTGATGCCCAGTCCGAATCAGAGTATCCTTGTATTTTCGAATCGTTATTCTTTCTGTAGCATATTCCAGTATGCGGAGTTGCCTTTAAGTATCTGAAAATTCTCTTTACTGCACCCCAATGAGCCTTACCATAATTATTGTTGAATCTGCTCACATCATTTACGGCAAATGCTATGTCTGGACGGGTTCCTTGTGCTAAATATAGCAGACTTCCTACAGCTTCCTGGTAGGGAATCTTCTTCAGGTCGTTTTCTCCATCGTCTTTTGAAGACATGTCTATCGATAGCTTCTGATTTACATCGCTTGGGGTTTTCATCGGTTTGCAGTCCTTCATATTAAAGCGCCCTAGTATTTCTTTAATATACTTTGCCTGATCCAAATAGATGTCCTCGTTGTTTTCATTTCGGGTGATATTTAGACCTATTATTTCACTAGCTTCTCCCATATCTTTCATTTTAAACGCTTTGCTAAGCGCCGCCTTGAGCCTGTCACGAACATCCTTTTCTTTCCAAAAAATTAATGTCATCTACATAGATTGATACGATAAGATTTTCTGCATAATATACGCATGAGTCCATTTTAGATTTTCTTAGCCCAAAACCTTGTAGTGTTTCATCCAATTTTCTGTTCCATAGCCTCCCACTCTGCTTGAGCCCGTAGATGGCCATCTTTAGCTTGCAAACTTTTGTCGTCCCATCACCATGACCCTCTGGTTGCTCCATGTAAATGGTTTCTTCGAGGTTACCATGTAGAAACGCAGTCACCGCATCCATCTGGTCGATTTTTAACCCTAATTTAACGGACAGAGCAATTAAATAACGAATCGTACTGTATCTTACCACTGCACAGTGGGTCGAAAACACGAAAAAGTGGCCAAAAATCAGATTTTAATTTTAATGACTTAAAACTAGCATAAATAACACGGGAAAATTAATTAAAAAATTTTAAATTAACAGGGATGATTTAGAGGGGTGTTTTTTATACGAGTGGTTATTAAAATATGATTTTAATTTTAATGACTTAAAGTTGGCTCACATAATACAGAAAAATTAATAAATAAAATAAAAACTAAAGAGGGTTGATTTTAGAGGGTGGTTTTTGTATACGGCCAGCAAAAAATATTTTCTTTCGCATTAATTATGTTAAACAACATTGATGCAATACAGTAACAGTAAAAACAAAATTGAGACCCCATGGGTGTGCTCTGTGTTCTAAGGGATGGTTTTTGATAAAGTTATTGCAAGTTTGAATTTTAATTTATTTTAAAAAGATTGAATTGCAGGGTGCTTTTTAGAGGATATTTTTAGTCTAAATAATGATTTTTATCACTTCTACACTATCACTAGTGATGTTGAATCCTTTTACTTTCAAGGGAAACAATTAAATAATATATAAATCGTCACTCCAAATTTTCCAAATACCGTTCCACACTTCGACAGTGATTGTATTTTAATGCGTTGAATATAATCATAATTATGCGACACGTAGCGCGTCGCCGTCGCGTTGTTCAAAATCGCGAATTATTTAAAAACGCACTTGAATGCACAAACAATTTTTACATAGTTTGTTTGAGAAATGTCTAATGTATTTTTTGCGTATTTTTTCAAAACGGGAAATTGCGGGAAATTGTTTATAAGTCCACACAAAGTTGGAGAATTATTTGAGATTTTCTATTGAGCAGCTCCCGGAATGAAATAATGTATTTAATTATTGCACCATTGTATTGTCTAAAAATTTTTTTATTCGAAAGTACATACTTCAAGACAACTTTTCTATTAAATACAAATTTAAACTCGAAGCTGAAATCTGGACAATAAGTCGTCAAAACTTGGTGTTGCATGGAGCGAAATGCTACTCAAATCAGCGATTAATAGAAGGTGATTTTTGCATCGCTCTAACAAGCAGAAATATTTTTCAATTCACTTGAGATTCGAGAAAAAGATGCACTAATGTTTTCTCTAAAGATATACTAAATTTTGTGGCAATACTGTTAAGTTGACAAAAATGTATTTTTGGCCACTTTTCCGAGCGTCTGACCCACTGTGCACTGGTGAGTAAGTTTCACTGTAATCGACTCCTGGCTTCTGTGAACATCCTTTTGCTACCAATCTCACTTTGTATTTAACCAAATTTCCATCTCGCTTGGTTTTAAACACCCATTTTGATTTTATGGCCTTGCGGTCTGTTGGTAAGTCTACGAGTTCCCAGGTTCCATTTTGTTTAAACGACTTCATTTCTTCTTCCACTGCAGCTTTCCATTCTTTTCGATTAAGGTTCGACAAGGCTTCGTCCAGGGTTGATGGATCCATTTTTTCTTGACCTGTTGTATTGTATGTCACAAATTCGTCGAGCCTTCTTGGTTTGACGCTTTCTCGTTTTGGTCTACTTGAACCGGCTTGGTTGTTTTCGGGAATTTCTTCATGTGGAACGTATGTTTCATCTTGTAATGAATCGTCACTTTCCTCGAATGCAATTTCTTCAACACTCTCTTCGAAGTTATTTTCATCGTCTTCTTGATGATTTTCTTCAAGATATTGATTTACCGAGTCAAGATCCCTCACTGAATCTGAAACAATTTCTTCCTGAGTAGAAATTTTCTTGTTAGCAACTTCTTCGATGAATATTACATCACGACTTGTTACTACTTTCTTCGTCTCCATTTCAAAGCACCGATATCCTTTTGTGGTTTCACTATACCCGATAAAAATCATTTCTTGAGATTTTTTGTCCCATTTTCGTCGTCGTTCTTTCGGAACGTGAACCATCGCGCGCGACCCGAATACTTTTAATTCTTGATTATCCGGCTTCTTTCCAGTCCAAATTTCATAAGGGGTTGCGTCATTTAACACCGAACACACAGAACGATTTATGACGTGAGCTGCCGTATTTACAGCTTCCGCCCAAAACGTTTTTTCAAGTTTAGCATCAAATATCATGCACCTTGCTTTCTCGACAAGGGTTCTGTTCATCCTCTCTGAAATTCCGTTTTGCTGGGGTGTGTACACGTTTGACGTTTGGTGTTGAATTCCATTCTTTCGTAAAAAATCTTCGAATTCTTTACTGCAGAATTCACTACCGTT
This sequence comes from Cantharis rufa, assembly GCA_947369205.1. Taxonomy (NCBI): domain Eukaryota; kingdom Metazoa; phylum Arthropoda; class Insecta; order Coleoptera; family Cantharidae; genus Cantharis; species Cantharis rufa. The sequence continues at coordinate 34,527,092 of OX376304.1, forward strand.
GTCCGTTCTAAAGATTTTTATCTTTTTTCCAGTTTTATTTTCCATGTTCGCCTAGAAATCCTTAAAACTTTCAAAGGTTTCATTTTTTGTTTTTAGAAAATACACAAATACCATTCGAGAATGATCATCGATAAAGGTTAAAAAATACTTAGCTTCTCCGATCGATGTCTCTTCCATTGGCCCGCACAAATCCGAGTGTATTAAATTCAATAATTCTTCCGTCCTTGAACTTTTGTGCGTAATTGGTTTTCTTGATTGCTTACCCATTAAGCAAGTTTCGCATTTGTTGATGTCTTCTTCACCACCAATAAAATTGATCCCATCTACAATTCTGCCGTCCTACGCTAAAAAGCAGTATCTCCATTTTTTACAAATTTTAGTTATATCGATTTTTAGGATTATTACAACAATATCTGTGATCCTACAACTCTAAAAAGCAGTCAGACTACTAGTTATATGTAATAATAGCCTTAGATATTGCAGTATCTCCACGTAATATCAACAAGTACTACGCTAAAAAGCAGTAAACGCCATTTACATGCCTTAAAAGCAGTATCTCCCAGAAATATTGGAGTTACTGCTATTTAGTCTAGTAAAATCAAAAAAATATAGGTCGAAAATTTGGTGGACTCAACATTAGTTTACTTTTAATAGCATGAAGAATTTGTTTATAAGAGCTTATCAGATATAGTTCGGAAATATGTAACTACCTATGTTATCAATAATTGTAAACCAAATTCTTCATGGAGGTATTCACTAGTAAGTATAGAATTTAATCTCAATTTATAAACAAAACGCCCTTAATTTTTGATAATTTCATATTGTTCAGTCTCAGTTTGTGATTTGCATCATTCGGTTCGTGAATTATTGCTAAGTTAGTGTGTGAAAATTGTGTAAAATGAGTAGATCTATGAAAATATTGCAAATGGTTTTAAATGAAGAAGTCGATGACGGTACGTAAGCCCATACTTATTATTTAATTAACAAAAAAATAGATGAATATTTAAAACTTCAATTTATTTCTTTCTTATTATTATATTTGCATAGAATCCACGCACTCGATAGAATCGTCTCCTCCAAATTCAATATCTTCTGAGTTACAAAAGGTATTTAGCCCAAATGACAGTATTTTCAATGAAAATTACGAACCACTTTCGCAAAGTAATACTAGTGAAGAAGTAAATCAACCCATGTTACCATATGACGAGTCAACTTTACTCAGTAAGTGAAGTTAATTTATAAAATATAAAATTTTATTGAAAAATAGTTTTAGAAACTTCAACACCTTCCGTGAGTGACCAAACAAATTATATACAGAAAAATGCTAGTGATTGTAATACCTACCAAGATTTAGCCATACCATGTAAGTAACACAGAAAATATAGTTTTTTTTAAATAAAAAATTTTCATTTAGCGACTTCAAAAATCGTCGATTATGAAGATTCAGATGACTCTCATAAGGATCCAGATTTCCAGTTGCCGTATAGAAAAAATCCAGAGGACCCGAATGACAGTAGTTGTAGTAGTACATCAACTGAAGCTTCAACAAGGAGTAATGATGCTGTAACTCCTAATTTAGAATTGACGAAGAAAGGAAATGCTAGAAAAAGAAAAGTAGCCCAAAAAAACTTAAAAACAAATAGAAAAGAAAGAGCTACTAATGAACGAAAAACACATTACGTCCGACCAGCATGTGAAAATTGCATAAAAAGTTGTAAGGAGTTTTCTAAAGAGCATCGCCATTTATTAAATTACAGTTATTGGTCGATGAATTGGCAGGAAAGAAGAGTTTATATTTCTGCTAATGTTTCTTCTCATGGTGTGAAAAGAAGAAGAGGAAATGGAGTAAGTTCCAGAAATAGAACATTCAAATATGTATTAAAAAATGAACATGGGGATGGACTCCAAGTATGCAAAACCTTTTTTTTAACCACATTAGGCTACGATAAAAAAAACGATCGAGTAATTACAAACGCTTTAAACAACGACATCGCTACCAACATCCAGCCTTCTATAATAGATAAGCGTGGAAAACATAGAAAAACTCCAAAGACAGATCGAGAATTAATTAAGAGCCATGTTGAATCCTTTGGACCTAGTGTTTCGCATTACAGAAGAGAACATGCCCCAAATAGAAGATATCTTCCAAATGATCTTACCATTAAAAATTTACACACCGATTTTGTAACTTCTAACCCAAATGTCAAGTGCTCCTACGAGTTGTATAGGAAAATCATTTCAAACGATTTAAATATATCATTTACAAAATTAGGGCATGAGGAGTGCGAAACATGTGAAGGTTTTCAACTTCACAATCCCGAGCACACAGAAAAGTCGTTGTCTGAAGATTGTAATTATTGCAAACTTTGGGAGCAGCATATCAAAAAATCAAAACAATCTCGAGAAATGTACAGAAAAGATGCAGAACATAATTTTTCACCTAATACTGTATGTTTTTCAGCAGACTTGGAGAAGGTTATTATGCTGCCCCGTATCGATATGTTTAAAAAAGTTGTTTTCTGCCAAAGAATAATTGTTTTTAACGAAAGCTTTGTACCAGTTGGTAAAAAATTAAAAAGCCAACCTTTTGCATGTCTATGGCACGAGTGCATAAGTGGTAGAAAAAAAGAAGATCTTATTAGCACATTCCATGCTTTTATGTTGCATATGCGTGATAAGGAAACTATAATTATTTGGCTTGATAATTGCGCAGGACAAAATAAAAATTGGTCATTATTCTCTTATTTAGTGTATATAATAAATTCGAACGATATTTCAGCTGAAAAAATAATATTTAGATATTTTGAACCAGGACATACGTTTATGTCAGCAGACAGCTTTCACCACCAGGTTGAGCTGTCTTTACAGCGAAAGAAGAAGGTATATGACTTTGCTGATTTCATATCATGTGTACAATCATCTAATTCTGGCAAGGTAGTTGTCAAAGAAATGAAGCAAGAAGATTTCTTTGTTTGGGCTGATCACTCCTCACTTTATAAAATAAATCGTATTAAACCTAGACCATATATGAAGGATATTGTTGAAGTTGTGGCAAAGAGAGGTAACCATTCGTTATTTTATAAAACAGATTTCTCAAATAACGAAATTGAGTTAAGTTTTTTAAAAATTAAATCATGTAAAGGGGGCATGTCAAAACCCCTAACAATTCCTCAACTTAGAGGAATCAAGAAAGAGAGGAAAGACATGATTTTACAAAATTTAATAGACTTGATACCAACAAATAGACGACAATTTTGGGAAAGTTTGTCTGTTAATGATGAAGCTACCGATTTAAGAATCGATATTGAAGACGTTTAAGTGCTATAATTTTTTATATTTTATGTATCAATTTTTAAATTTTGTATATTTATGTATTTTGTTTATTAGATACTTATTTTGAAAAATAAATTTTGTTTTCTGACGTTTCAAGTTAATAATGTTGGTCTTTACTGCTATTTTGCATTTTCTTCTAGACTCAGCCAAGAACAATATGCTCGACTAAAAAGCAGTAAGCGCCATTTTACTAATATTTAAACAAATTAACATTGTTATAATATATTGTTATTAAAGTATGAAACTTGAAGATTTTATATGCCCGGCTAATTTCAAAATTAATAAATTATTTCTTGGTGGCCCAACCATAAACACCTAAATGCGTGTTTACTCAAAACAACGATTTTGGAGATACTGCTTTTTAGCTTAGGACGGCAGAATTCCATTCCGCATTTTACACATGTCCTTGTAATTTATGTAACCTAATCTTCGATGCCACGTCATCGCATTCACTTCTGAAGAATTTGCAACCATGCAAAATTTAGTTTGTCCATTAACTTTATAAACGCCCTTGTTTATCCGCGCTCGAAAAAGACACGTTTGTTGTGAGTCATATACCGCCCCGCCGTCGCGATTAAAAAACAGTGTTTCCTTTGTTCACTATTTGCTTCACGGAAAGCAAGTTTGCCGCCAAATCTGGCACACACAAAACATCTTTTATTTCGAATTCGCGATCGTTCACCAACAATGAGCGATTTCCCGCCAACGAAGTAGTCATTTTTGCGTTGTTAGCTGCACTTATTTCAACTATTTCACAAACTTTTTTGTTTACAAGTAATTCTTCATGTGGTGTCATATGATGTGACGCGCCGCTGTCAAGTATCCACTCATCGTTACTTGAAATTTTCTTTGTTGCTGATAACGCTACTTTGGCTTCGACCTTTTCGGTTTTGTTTACTCGATCTTTGCATTTTCTCGCAAAGTGACCCTTTTTTCCACAAACAAAACATTCCAACGTTTTAGGTTTTTTGTTTGGCTTTTTATCTTTTATATTTGAACCACCTTCGTTTGGTTTTTTGTACGCGTAATCAACTAACTTTGACTTTATGTCATGTCCGGAAATTGTAACGCCACTGTTTTCTATTGTCATAATCATTGGTTTGAATTCGTCCGTTAATCCCGCGAGTAGAATGGCACCGACCCATTCATCCGAAACCGAAAAACCGACTCCCGATAGTTTGTTAGAAGTATCAATAATCTCCTTAACATACTGGTTCATTGAATCGCTTTTATCTAACCGAATTCCCAACAATTTTCGCAATAACCCGATTTTTCGTGTCACATCTTTGTCTTCGAACAAAGCTTTTAGTTCAATCCACATTTCTAATGCCGTCTTGTACGTTTGAATGTGTGGAACAATCGACGAATCTACACTTAATGCAATCCTGGCCTTGGCCTTTTTTAATTTTCCAGCGTCAGCTTCCGTATTTGGCGGTGGATTTATGCATTTTTCAAGACCCAAAAATTCTAACATATTTTCCATGGCGAATGCCCAAGTATGATAATTTTCCGCGCCTTTTAATTTCTCGATTGTAGAAATTACGTCGTTTCCCGACATGATTAGTTTTTTAATCGAACTTATCCTTGTAACACGAAACTCGCCTACGCGAAACTCTCAGTTTGCACTCTGTTGATTTTCTTGTTTAGCTGCAACCAAGCAAGCACTTATTACCCGGCAACAACCGTTAATAACCTTGAACAACTTTTGTAGTTTATAATGTTTTTAAACTTCCACTAGCAACAAATTCACTTTTATTTATTCTTAATTAAGTATCCCGCGCCTAGGTTTATGTCTGGGCCATAACCTGTTAAGATTTGGAAGTAGGCATCGATAATAAAGAAGGATTAAATAAAACACGTCGTTGTGTTGATGTGGTTTGTGCATAACTGCTTTATTGGTAACGCGCATGCTACATAACAACGAGGTGTTTCCAACTTTTAAAACCCTCTTTTGAAAGAGAACTGATCACATTTTTTGAAATGGAGTACACTAGGCAGTCTATTACAACTTGCCCTCCATTGCTTAAAATTCGTGAATAACAATGTGCGCTAAATTTTCGACTAGTGTCATTGGAAGGAAATTTGTAATTATAGAATGGCTTAGATGGAACTTGCTTTACCAAAAAACTTTTTTCGGCATCTCCTGAAATTCTTGGCCACAATGCTGGATCTGTGCTTAAGGTTTGAAGATCACCGTTCTTAGGTGCCAGGTTGGTGACAATTTTTATGATGCTTTCATTTGGTGGTGGAGCTGTGCCAGTTCCAGTTGATTCCGAAATAACGTTTATCTTTTGATCATCATCACTCTCCGCCACGGAAAATTCCCTATTTTCTTTTATAATCGGATTTGATGTCGAATTATTTGCGTCCTTATTTGATTTGGTACTATCAGTAGACGTAAATACTTTGTAAATAACTCTTTAAAACGCCAGCTTGTTTTTGCTTTTGGGTGTCCTTTTGCAGCCTTCGTCTTTTGTAATAGTAACCAGACAGTTTTCTTTTTCTGTCGTCAGACATTGTTAAACAGATATCACAAATTTAACGATGTAAAATACAAAATAACAACAATCAAAATTAAAAATCAACATCTTGCAGTCTCCCAATTAACATTTCTTTGGTAGTTATAGGGGTGGTTCTTATTCTACGATCTAATTCGTCCCATAGATTTTCTATAGGATTGAGATCAAGGGATTGAGGGGGAGGATGCAAAACTCTGGTACATTTATGTAACCGATATAATTGAACTAAATACGATTTATGTTTTGTATCATTGTCCTCACAATATTTCAAAGTGTCTGCAATGCCCATTGGAGTGGCAATTTGAACTAAATTGTCAAGAGAATTTTTTGCTTGCTCGTTTACAAGCAAAATCTTTAAATATTTATATTTGTCCATTATTCCGTTTGTAACTAACCAAATTTGCTAATCTTTTAGTAGAAATGCACCCCCAATCGAGCACACTTCCGGCACCATGTTTAACTGTTTCTCGTAAATTTTTTGAATGGAGCTTTGTTCCAGGTTTACGCCACACCAGCGTTCGATCATGGGAACCAAAAATGTTAAATTTGCTTTCATCAGTAAATATTTCATCGTTCCGGTTCCACCATGATTCGTCTTTGTTTTTAAAGACTCTGTCGTTATAGTAATTTCTTTTCAAAACTCTGCGAATAGTTTGAGGATTTAAATTTTTTCCTAGTTCCTTTAGCACTTTTGCTCGCAATTTTGGGGCACTAATTCGGGGATCTTTTTTAACTTTTCTTAGAATGAACGTATCTTCTGGACAGTTGAATGTTTTGTCTATAAAATCGATCCGATCTTCTACTTTAAAACGTTTAATTATATTAGCCACGGTACTTTTACTCATATTTAGTAATTTCTCAATTTCATGTTGTGATTTCCCGTTGGCATTATGAAAAATCATAAGTTGCCTTAAATTGAAACTTGTATTTTCACAATATTTTCGCTCCATGGTCCATAAAAGTAACAATAATTATTATGACTGGAGAAAAGTGCAACAACGGCTTCTTATTAAATTACAATAGTATTACATCATCAAACACAGCGTTTTCCGAACTGGGAAGCGCGCCTCCCTAGGGAGGTATGGACTAGTCTAAGGGGAGGCGCCAGGATTGACAAAAAAAGTGTTTTTTAACCAAAAAAAGTGACAAATTTTTGTGTTTGTAGTATTTTATAAAATGGAAGAGAGGCGCCATATGATCAAATATTTTTAAAGGAGCCGTGGTAAAATAAAGTTTGGTAACCACTGATCTAACACTTTAATAAAATATTATAAAACGAAGTGGCCGACTTCTTTTGTGACTATAATTTTCAGAGTGCTTTAATTGAATTTAATATTACTTTTAGTTAGAATTATATTTCTTTCCATTTTTTTGTGTTTTAGTGACGTTAAGGACTGCTTTATCAAATAGTAAAATAATATTGCTGTTTTGTTTATAAATAATTGAATTAAACGGAAATTCTTATAATTTTATGAGATGCCCGAGTTCTTTTGTAAGTAACTGTATGTATATTCCGTTAAGTGGCATCGTCGTGTTTTTTGTATTGCAGTTTTGTGTCATTATTTCTTCTCCTTTGGTTACCACTAACCATTGCATTGGTTACCTGCCAAATGTTGGATCTTGGTAGTTTTCATGTCCAAATATTCTTGCCGACACTTGTCGAAACTTCTCGCGAATTAAATTAAATGGGTTTCGCATGGAGAGTTTTCATTAATTTGGTAAATTTCGAAGTGACATAAATTTATTCGAAGTTAATTCAACACATCGTTGGCTACTTGTAGTGAAGTCGTGCTCATTTATTAAAAGAAACTTGGCTTGAGGGATTGTTATTGTGCAACTGAAATTTTTTCTAATAGGACATGGAATATAGGTGATAGTAATTAATAGACAAAATATGCATGCAAATATGCACTAAAAATGAGCGAAATATGCACAAAATATGCACTATCAAAATGCTAATTTTCGGCTTGTTCGTAGACAATTAATAAAAAATAATTAACTCAGCTCTAGTCAGCTATCCCTAATTTATTTCTGATATTTTGAGAGAACATTCTTAAAACACGTTTTTTAATGTATTTACAAAGAAAAAAAATTTGAAGAAATAATGTTTAAAAACTTTAGTGTTCTGCTCCTTTAAAATCACGCATAATTCTTGTGACAATACACTATCATGTATTTTTCTAGGTTTTGAAGAGCAAACTTGTGACGTTTGTCACTAAAAATTAATTTAAATGCCGAAAACGACCTCTCTACATCAACTGACGTTAGCGGACAAAATTTGAAATATGGCTCCATTTCTTGTTTGACCTGTGCCGTTGATGTAGGCATTAATTTTCTTAATTGCATTAATACTAGGATTTTTAAACAAAGCAGCATTTAATTTTCCACGGACCTTTTCCGCTAGCGAATTGAGAAGGGCGTCTATATGTTCTATCATTTTTTTCAGTATTTCTATGGACTTGAACAGAGGAAGGTTGTTGGTTTCCAATTTCTCTATGGCGTCGGGTATGTTGCTGAAATGTGTAGCAATCACGGTAAAATTCTTTCTGATGGAACCGTTTGCAAATGCTAGCTTGCTGAATTTAATTGCAACGGCCTCGGAAATGTCAAGTTGTCCGACTACTTGTTTTAGGGCCTCAAAATTCTCAGCATAAAACAATACAGCATTCAACCAAGTGCCCCATCGCATTATTATCGGTTCGGGTGGTAGTGCCAGATTTGGCAGTTGTTCTTTGTACGCTTAGACACGCGATGGTGCTTTTAAAAAAACTTTCTTTGTCGAAGAAATTAAATTATTAACATTATCGAACTTTCTCCTAATCTCTTATGCAACTCAATGGAATCCGTGGGCTAAACAGGTGATGTGTAGTAATTTAGGATAAAATACTTGTAGAGCTTGACCAGCTTTCACCATATATGGAGCAGCGTCAGAAACAAAAACACATATTTTTTCATCCATCGAAGAATCAGGAAACAATGATTTGATGGAATCATTTATGAACCGGGCAATAGTTGAGTGATTGGTTCTTTCCAGAGCCTTACAGGCAACCAAGTGGGGGAGTAGAAGATTCCTCAGATAATTTTCCAACAATCAAATTCGTAATATATCGTCCACATGTATCTGTCGTTTCATCAGCTGATATCCAGAGCAAATTGTTTGAAAGATCGGCACGGATTTCACTTAACACGTTTTCATACATAACTGGAAGGTAGTTTTTTCGAATCATAGATTCATCAGGAATTATCTAATTTGTACATTAAATACTTCTTTAGGAATATGTGGCATAATTCGTGATTGTTTAGTTGCTGAAATGAAATAATATTGCAGCCAACAAAGAACTCACATAAATCTTTATTGAATTCAATTTTCTTTGCAGAATCCGAAGTAGAAGGCGTAATTTGAGTCATTAATTGTTGGGCGATTTTAATTGCAGGTTTGTTTCTTGCTGCTACATGGGAAGCAGTATTCACATGTTGGTCAATCTGAAATTTTTTTGAAGAAGGGATTCGCTTGACACAAACTTTACAGAAAATCACTGTGCCATCGGTTGTAAATTGACCTGGGTAACCTTTAATCCAAGATTCCATTAAATTCTGGATATTCTATTTACGGGCGGCATTATTCAAATAAAAACAAAACGTTCGTAGATAAACTAATATTTTGGGTAACTTTTGGAATATTGACGTTCATTAAAGGTGCGCGTCAACTAACAAGTGATTTCTGCGAATTACTTCTGTACGTGACTTATAGTTTATTTTTTATGTCGTAATACAATCTGTAAGCTGACTTGTGCAGTCCAGTATGTGGGTATCAAAAAGGGGTGTTTGAATGCAAAAGGTGGGGTAGTAGCGATTTTTTAGTACGTTGTTAGGCTTGGGGCCCTAATGAAAAATCCAAGTTTTTAACCTCGAGGCGCATGCGCTAGAGCCGTCATCTTGGATTATAGGTACAAAAATTTGGTTTTTTGATAATAACTGAGAAACGGTGGCTTTCTCGACAAAAGATGTTCTATACAAAGTTAAGGAGGACAAAATTTGCTACATTTTTGTCAAAAAAGTTTTTTTTGTAGCACATATATGTTAGGAGTTACAGCTTCGTGAAGTTGCATTATTTGAAAAGAAAAGTACTATATTTTGTTATTTGGCTGTTAATAACTAAAATAAATAATTTATACAAATGCAAATCATATGGAAATAATTTTTAAAGAAACTCTAGTTTAATTTTATATTAATAGATTGCCCTAAACCTTATCGTGCATCGAGTCTGTATCAGGGATGTTGCAGATCTTCGCATCCTCAACCGCAATTGCAAAGCTTCCGCATCGATTTGGACATCTGCATCCGCATCCGCAATAATGAATGCGGATGTTCATGCGGATGCAATGTAGGTCGCGACTCGCTCGAGTTAAGTATCCAAAAAGACTTTAAGTTAGCTCTCCAGTCCACGGGTAAAATAAGTTACATATATACATGTAAGTGGTTGACTCCCGGGTTAAATAATAAAATGATTATGTCGTAAAATATGTACAATGCACCAATTTTTAACTTCAAGTACTAAAATTTACCAATTAAAATTTAGTACTACTTGAAATTAAATTATTATTTAATAAATATACTTATTACAAATTACTCTAGTTTTATTTTACTTTCGCCTGCATAATGAAGCTTTTTTGTAAAACACTTGAAATCCGCATCGGCAGATATGAATCTTCAGAACTCCACATCCGCATCCGCGGTCCAGTTGTTCAGCTTTTTCAGCTAGTTGATGGTAAACACCTGAAGCGTAAAAATAATTAAAAACTTGCAACTAGTTATTAATATTATTAAAATATTTTTTATAATACATTAATGACAATTATTAATATACATATCTACTTTTATCCTTTGATGATTTCTCTGACACCACAATTTTGAAAGAATTATTATTTGCCAAAGATGATATTGAACTTCCAGACCTCAGATCACTTAAACTGTGATTAAAACCGTGGTCTCTACTATGGCCACTATGGGTGGAGTCTAATAAATTTAAATAGTAAAAAAAATTTCATTATAGCCTCTAATTCAGAGCCGTATTAAGGGGGGGGGCTAAGGGGGCTGCAGCCCCGGGCCACCACATTCTAGGGGCCTCAAAAAAATTGAAGCCACAAAATTTAAATTAGCACAGATTAAAATAAATTAAATTAATTAAAATAAAGTGTAAAGTATGTTAAAAAATCTACAAAAGTGATTCAAATATGAATGGAATTAACAATTTTAACAAACTTAATTTTATTGTAACGCCCGTCACTCTCGTCGATAGTGACGAGGTCTCAAGCGATACGATATTCAGCGATAAAGACTCTTTCAAATTTAACACTTTTTAATCTTTCAAAGAACGAAATCCAAGAATATTCAAGAGCGCTAATGGAAACGTACGAAAGTGATATCAATTCAGACTTAACTGATGAGCTTCATTTTTTTGTGATTTGGTTAAAACCTATAAGTTGAAGTCAACTAATCCCCTAATCCCCTAGATATTTGTAAATTAATAATAGAAAAGAAATTGGTGGATTCTTTTCCGAACATTTACATTATAGGTAGTAACCTATCGCTAACTGTGCATCAGAAAGATCATTTTCAAAATTATCTTTAATTAAAAATAAATTAAGAAGTAGTGTTACATAAACACGTTTAAGTTCGCTAACTTTAATGAGTATTGAAAGTGATCTACTTCTACAAACAAATTTTGATGATTTGATAACTGAATTTGTGCATCTTAAAGTAAGAAAAAATGTTTTTAAAATGTGTATGTATACCTCCCGTGTTTTATAATAAAAAACTATAATCAATTATGTATAATAATAATTATCTTTTCAAAAATTTGACATTTAATCTAAGCGCAGTTGACCTTGAATAATCAAAAACTTTCGCCTGCGGCACATTTTGTTAAAGCATACAAGACCAAGGGGCCTCCAAAAAAGTTAGCCCCGGGCCTCACATATTCTTAATCCGGCTCTGCTCTCATTGTTATTTCTTTTACAATTAGTTAACTAGTTTAAATATTGTTATAATACAATAATTATTAATATACCTTCACTTTGAGGTGTAAATACAAGAATACAACCGAACTTATGGATTGTATTGCCTGTAATTCTTCATTTATATTATCTTCACTCAAAAAAGGGGATATTGGGTTAGCGGACACCAAATAAAACTACAAAATTACTTTGCCGACGTTTCGAAGGTATATTATGCCTTCATCTTCAGGACTGTGAAGAAAACAAACATGGAACGTCGGTAATACGCAATACAAAATACAATCTTACCTCCGTAATTGGATGCAAATTAGTTAAATTGGTAATGGAAACACAACTATAACTCAACCCGGAAGCAATACCCAGCTTCAACGAAGTCCACAATATTAAGTGACAAAATAATTTCATGAAAAAACTACACTATAACTAATTAATAAATACTATAAAATAAACAATATATAACAATAATAAATACTATAAATAATTAACCTCTGTAAACCACTTTAAAATTAATAAATTTCAAAAAGATAAAGAAATCATCTGAAATTCAAAAAATACATAAAAACTGTCTTTTAAAAACAGATAAACCATACATCCAACGGTCAGAGTCATCTAACCAAAAACTTTTTTTTTCTATATTATCTTCGTTCAAGGGTTTCTGTACATGGTTTATGAGACGAGAGGATTTCCAGCAGTGTCCGTGTTGACGAGCAAAGTAACTTCAGCACGCTTCAAGTGTCGTCTCCCTTGTTCAAGGGTACCTGAGAAAAAATATTTATCTTATATAATTATTTTAAAGATAGAAAATAATTCCGAATGAAAATCAATTTAGTTTTATTCAAGTTTTTAGGTTTAATTTAAAAATTTACAGATACAAGTACAGATATGCTTATCTATTGGATAGTGCAAAATAAAATAATAGATAATCTGCAACTTACTTGTTGTGGAGATAACTTCAATCTCACAAGGAACCCATGAACTTTTCGGTGCACATAATCTTTCTAAATATTTGTCTCTTTTTTTAAAATCTTTCTTGGTATTTGGATAAGAACAAAACAGTTTATCATTCTTTAGATCAAGCCATGAATATGGCACCAAATCAATTTCATCTTGACCTTGACCTCTTCGAGGTAAAAAAATAACAAATAACTGCATATTTAGCCGGTCCATCCTTTTCATTATCACTCATCTAAAAAAAAGTACAATTTTGAATCGTTTTAATAAAATTAATAATAATATATGGATATATATAATAATAATATAGGGTATAATAATATACCCTTATTATAGCAGAAAGCTACTAGTATGCTGATAATGTACAATGTGTGTAATTCAGTTCTATTTTAAAATTTCATAATAAACGACTTAAAAGAAGTATTTATTAACAAATATATTAAATAATTTTTACTGTTAAAAATAAACTCAAGAATAAAATTTTTCAAAGTTAACCCGTAAGTAGCGAGGTGGGGTGTAGGAACTCCCAAAGATTTTAAAATTGCAATTAATTAACGATATCAGTAGGTGACATCACCAGACTTCACATACATAGAAATTCAAAAATTGAACACATGAACTTTTTTCACAAAATCGACATGATTTTATTTAAGTGATTTTTTCTTTAAATAAACATATTTTTTTCAAGCTAGATATTTTTTATTGTCATTATAAAGTATTAATAGTTCATTATAGATAGAGAAAAACATGAAATTTAAGCAAATTACAAGGCATGAGCGCGAAAAAATTGGGGTAGCCATAACCCCACCTCGCTACTTACGGGTTAATACTCTAAATTTTTGTTTTAATTACTCATGCAATAATGATATAGCACATTTTTCGTTTTTACAATCCAACATTACACACTTATTTTTTATCAATTCTGCAGAAAATATTTCAGTAACTTCCGCAAAATTTTCACCCAAAAATATGCCTACATCCTTTGAAGCTGTAGGATAATCAAAAAGAGTAGAAGTCATTAACATTTGACGTCCTGAAATGTAAATTTCATTTAACTTGGGTAAGCATTGTACATTTTTTTTCGTCGTCAGTAGCTGATCAATAATAATTACACTATTGTTTTTTAACAAAATAATATTATTTGGTCTGTTGACACTTAAATAGCTTTGATTTACGATTACACTTGAAACACTAGAGTATGTTCTTCCATTGATAATAACACTGGATGAATGATCAACAGTACATTCTTCAACACTTTATTTTTTTTATTTTCACCATTTCCTCGTGCTCTAACTCAGACAACCGATTTAATATTTGGGTTAAAGGTTTATAAGGTGATTTTATAAGTTTTTTCATTTTACCTATATAATTTTCTCTCCAAAACGCAGATGATTCACTTAATGATATAGGTTCAAATTCAACACGTTATCGGATAGATGTATTAAATTGTGCATGTTTAATGTTTGTGATTTTTTACCATACAATGATGGCAATAAAAAGAAAAATTTTCTTAATAGTTCTCTTGCGTAACTGTTAAATCATTAGATCTTTAGAATGTAAAATTCGACATGTGACAAATAAAAGTAAAAAATGTTTATAGAATTGTTCAGTCAGAATTTTTTTTTAACAATCCTGGTCCACAGTACAATAAAACAAAGCTATACTGTGTCGCTTTCCATCTGGCTAAATCATCTATGTCAAATTTTTTCCGTTGGAATTCAGAAGGCACTGAGCATGTTAATAATAAAAACTTCAATTTGAGTTTAATTACATGTTTTATTTTCAACCGTGCAATACTTGTCCTTAATATCCAAGATTCCATAAGAGTCTTCATCACACCAAGATACAACAAATGCTTTGAATCTAATACAACTGAGCTGACAGGATCGAAATCAGGAAGTTTTCTTAAAGGAGACTTGAATCCATCTTTGTGATGTTCTTTTTGAGTCTGGCTGATAAAACTTTCTCTCGTGCGAAGTTCACATTCCATTTCCGGATAAATTCTCTTTTTTTTTTTTTCCTCAACAGATATACCCTTCGTAGTACATCTTTCGCACGCGTAAAAAGTGCCTGCAGCTTTACAGCATTTAATAAATGATCTTGCTTGAGAATCTGCCACTAAAGCGATGATTTTGAAAGAATAGCTTTTTTTACTAATTATAATTCCACTATTAATTAAATTTTCAAATCAAATCATCGGCTGAAGAATGGCCGAAGATCGCATGTCAATAATGAAAATTTAACACAGCAGCCAATAACTTACCAACCATTGGCCTTTACAAAGCGCCGAGCCTTTTCCGTGCGTCAGTAGCTATGCCTTGGCCGATGAATGTTTTTTTCGCGAGCATCGGCGACTTCGTATGGGATGTATCAACATATTGTGCTATTTATTCTATGTATTACTTTGACCTGTAAATCCAGGTATATGTATGCGAGTTGTGAAATATATTTCATATAATAAATATATATTATTATCATTATTATAATTATGAACAATTAGCATACAATTTAAGTTTTTCGTATCAGGGATTAGTAACCCAACCATTTAGGCATAATAGACTACGTGCTGATTCGTTGTTTAAACGATTATGATGTTTTCTAATTGTTAGAGCTGCTTTAGAAAATAATCTTTCAGAAGGAACAGAAGTAGCCGGTGTACTGCACAGATCTCGAACCATTTTTGATAAAATTGGGAACTTCTGTTCATTTTCTTTCCACCATGATAAAATAATTTCATTTCTAGTAGTTCTTGGAAGTTCTAAATACGAATTGAATTCTGATCACCAATCTCCATCACTGGGCAGTTTAGGTACGTTGGACTTAAATAAAATATTAAAATCAAAAGTGTCGTGATTTTCTTCAATTTGTATTGGTGGAGAATTAGTCACATTTTCAGAATGGAAATCGTTATATTTTCTTAAAAAAAGAAAAAATTTTCGATTGATGATTTCTTCAGCCCTTACCCCAAGAGTCGTATTAAATGTATCCAATTTATGTCTCTGGTACAAAATTACTACAGCACAACAAATCCAATTTGTTAAACGGTATAATGCTTTACCATTTTGTCTCGGTCTGCTTGATGAGCCAATAAAACCTTAATAATTTAAGGTCTACTTGACTTTTATTATTTTTTTTTAAATTTAAATATGCTTTTAAGAATTTTCCATTCCTAATCAGTAATTTGGTATTCTTTTTATTCACTGGTACTATTACACAAAACTGCAAGACGTTTCCTAACAGACAAAGTGATACCAGTCATAACATGTGTATTATTATTATTATTATTATTATTTATTCAGTATTGAGAGAGTTGAGGACGAATCCTATAAACTCTATAAATTACCAAAATATGTACACACTGCGATGTAATTCAATTGAGTGAATTAAATCAACAAATCATTTTAAATTAAATCAAATTAAATTAATAAATCAACAAATAAAAATACAAAAGCAAACGTTCAAAATTAACAGGCAATGCAACTCAAACAACAACAAACAGATGCATCGAACCAATTCCGACACGAAAGACCCAGAAGATCTAAACGATTCTTGAAAGCATTTACAGATGAAGCCGCCACCACGTCATCAGGAAGACCATTCCAGACACCAAATGTAGAATTCCATTTTTTTGGAACGTCTAAAATTTGGCTTATAGTAGATGGACTACCAGTCGCTTTACAAGAGCTTTTAAATTGATTTTTTAATTGTTTGCTTCTCTTTATTTTAATAAACAGCAACCGAATTTTAGTGATTGCTGTAGACGCTTGTTCAATTTCCTCAATGTCTTCATCACTTTTCATTTTATCTTCCGTTGTGTTTTCATATAAAGCCAAACTTTTTAAAAGATCTTGAACTGCAAGATTAAATGTTTATTTTCTATTATTTAAGAAATCCATCAATACAAAACATGTAATAAATTTCTAAAAAATCTAATAAATCTGCATAAGCGCAATAATATATTCATTAACAAAATAAAACACGTATCGTTTATTAACAATTTCAAAAATTCGTCTGCGATAACCTACGTATTGTCAATATCACACAGGGCCGCATTGAGGCACTAACTATTTAATAAACCCGCATATATATTTTGCTTAATCTTATGGTGTCTTATTGAGATTGAAAGTGGTTTTCGTCAAAGATGGAACTTTCCACACTGTTATGACGGCAAACATGTTATTTCGTGCTCCAGCAAATTGTGGCAGTGAGTTTTTTTAATTACAAGGGCGTCAACAGTATTATTTTATTGGCGGTTGTGGATCACGATTACTGTTTTCGATATGTTCATATTCGATGTAACGGAAAGCAATCTGATGGGGGCGTATTCCAAAATTCATCTTTATTATTACCGTTCTGCAGGGGTATTTAGCACCTGCAAGTATACAGTTTTTGTAAGCTAATCAAATACCGATTATTTCATTGTATTATTATATATAAATTCTTTTATGATAGATTGCAGTTTTGACTGTTCCCGAAGTTTGAAGTTTTAAACTCACCATCGCCACCCAAAATAATTTCAAAAGTACAACATGTTTCTGCTTTAGTCGGTGAACTTTCAAAATCATCAGAAAAACTAACAGACGGACCCAATGAAAGCGAATACGAAATATTTGGTCATAGCGTGGCAGCACAGTTATTCAGTCTTTCAAAATTAAATTCAATCAAAGCTCAAGATAAAATACAATCGGTGTTAACCTCCTTTCTATTGATTTCTATTGATATATTAAGACATACCTGCCCTTCCACGGATTTCAACTGGGTAACCAGGCCAGTCAAGCCAATAAAGGTCGGGGTCAGCTTATTGAGAATTAGTACGAGTACAGCGGGGCCACGGGGCGAAATAAGTTAAAAGCTTACTGTTGGCATTTAGTTTTAAAAACCGCAGAATTATTTTTTATGGTGGATCCGTGTATTGCCATTGTTGTCTTTGCCAAATTCGACACTGCGCTACCCTGCGCTTGGGTCCCCTCCGCTCCGGGCGCTCCGAGCCGTTTTGCCAAAGACTAAACCAATTAAAAATATCCCTGAAGACCGAAAGAACTCACCAAAGGTAGAACTCGAAAAAGGTGAAACTTGAAAACGTGAATATCGTTTTGTAACAGGAACCTGCGGACGGATCCTTGGTTTTAAAAAATATAGCTTTTCAACGCCGATCTACATACATTCAACAAAATTATGCAATTGCAAAATCAAATTAAAATTAAATTGGCGGCGAAATAGAAAAAAAAAGTGGCAGCGAACTGAGAAGCGGTGATTTTACAGGCGGAGAAATGGGGTGTTACCATTTTAACATACGAATTGGTTAAATTATTTACAAGTAAAATTATTGGTAAAAGAGACGTAGATTATAAAAACATGTATTGTACATAATAATGTAGGTACATGTAGTATGTAGTACTTATAAAAAACCTACTGGTTTAGAAAATCTGTAATTTTAGTTTGTTTTTTATTGCATTCTGTATTATAGTAAGAATTACGCACCGCATTGTAAACACAAGACATGTTACTTTTTATAGTGTCATCATCGACATTAATATGCACAAATACATTTAATACTTCTGCAGCTTTCAAAGCTTCCCTCGCACTGGGAGTTGAACAAAGCTCCTCCGGCTCGTCATCATCTTCGTCATTTTCTTGCCTGTTGGTGATGATATTTTGCACAATATTCTCATCGGACGGTTCTCATCGCATGTGGCGACAGCATCATCAATAACGGTATGTTGTTCAAGCTCCTCATTTGTTAAGGGTAGTTGAATATCAATAGCTCTTGCCCACACGGACAGAGGTACGTCATCTTCCAAGTCAAAGTCGTTTGATGTAATAGTACAGTCTACATTGTCTCGGATAAATCCAGCATGTTTAAAGCAGTTAGAAATTGTTTTCTGCGTGATATTGGTCCAGGCGTCGTAAATCATAAGAACGGCATCCAGTAGTGTAATCTTTGGGTGCTTGAAGCTGTTACTGGCGTCTGCTTTTCTATCAAGACTGTCAATAATTTTCAGGACAAGGTTTTTACGAAAATGGGACTTCAGAGCTCGCATTACCCCTTGGTCCATAGGTTGTAATACCGATGTCGTGTTGGGAGGCAGAAATACCAAAGTTACGTTTGTCAGATTAGGAATTGTGGGATGTGCTGGACAGTTGTCAACCAAAAGTAGGATTTTCTTCTTTTTTTTCTTTAATTCTCGATTCCAAGCACGTACCCAATTTGTGAAATTCTCACTTGTCATCCAGGCTTTCCGATTGCTCTCATAATCTACTGGTAATGACCGTACATCTTTAAAACATCTGGGACGTTGTGCTTTACCGATTATCAAGAGTTTTTTTTTCACTGTACCACTCATATTGGTTGTCACCATCACAGTTATTTTTTCTTTCGATAATTTTCCTCCCGTGCATTTTTCACCTTTAAATTTTAATGTTTTGTCCGGTGTCAACTTATAAAACAGCCCAGCTTCATCTGCATTAAAAATATCGTCATCACTAAACTGTGCGCGCAAACTTGGCCACACTCTTGCTAACCAATCACTCACATCACTTTGTTGGACAGACAAGGACTCTCCTGCTATCTTACCAGCGACGATGTTATGTCTCACCTTGAAACGGTTAATCCAACTCGCCGAGCAATTATAATCCAGAATATTCAACTCCCGAGCAAACAAATTGGCTTTATTTTGAAGCATAGGCCCACTTACGGGTATTCCGCGATTACGTTGCAGCTTAAACTACTGTATCAGTGCCTGTTCGAGTTCTTCTTTTGTGGATACCCTCACGCGTTTAGGTTTAAGAACATTTGTATTAAACAGGGGTTCTATTTTGTGTTTATTTTTCTTAATTGTTGATATTGTTAAATGAGACACACCTAATTCCTTCGCAAGAGTCACATTCGATTCTCCAGCTTCTAAACGTTGTATTATAACACTTTTTTCTTCAATTGAGAAACATTTTCGTTTCGCGGAACTCATTTTTAAACAAAGTTATAACATAGTGAAAGGTAACATAATACTAAGTGATTTAGTCTGGAATAATAATTATCAAGTGCACAAAAAGCATTTTACTGGTGTAAGGCATTTGTGGGGGCGGCGATATAATGCGAAGTATGCATTTGCTCTTGAAATTATGAATTATTTTGAGACGAGCGTCGTTCTAATCGGACGATTTTTAATAAATACGTCGCTTAAAGCGGTTGGTCGCTTTAACGGGAGTCGTACTAAACGGATATACTTACTCAGGATGTTATATAAAACCAAACTTGAGGTTGCACTTACGTCGTTGAAAGCGGTCGGTCGTTATAAGCGAAGTCGTACTATTCGGATTCTACTGTATAACGCAAACCATTTGAGATATCTCGAAAATTTTATTATTGGCTTGAAGTACAATCAAAACATTTATGTATTTAATTCGACTTCGTTCATTTGTCCACCACGGGCACGTTTGCAGCGGTCGTTTCGTTGAACCCAATTTTCGATGACTGAGCCACAAATTTCGACGGAAACGGCCGCTATATCTCGTTCAATATTGGCTCTGAGCTCCTCTAACGACGCCGGCTTGTTGGCATAGAGCAATAATTTAACGTAGCCCCATAAAAAAAAGTCTAGAGGTGTTAAATCACACGATCTAGACGCCCAATCGACATTTCAAGAACCCAATCTGAGAACGTACGTCGCTTCATATGATCGAGTGGCTTTAGTTCTTGTGTTAACTTGATCTTATAAGGGTGCAAACCAAGATCCTTTTACAAAATTCGTCAAAGTGTAGTCTGAGCTATGCCCAATTCTTCAGAACGCCATGGAATCAACTGTTTTGGTTAATTTGCGACGGATGCTTGAACGGCAGCAATATTCTTGGCACTTTGACCAACCCGTTGTCTCGCTGGCACGGGAACATCCAGAAGCGAATATTTAGACTTAAATTTGTTCACTAGACTATTAATTGCTTGTCTATTGGGACGATAATTACCCAAAAAGTTTAAATAAAAATGGAAACTAGCGCTCATGAAGTTGCAGTCACCGACTCGGATTTTTTGCAGTAAATTTCAATTATTTGTTGACGTTGTTCGTTCGTGTACTTTACCATAATAAAAATGTTGTCTTTACTAAATAGTCCGGTCATTTTAGACATCCAAGGTTACAAAAATTCACACGTGGCTGAAAATTGGTAGGATTGTTCAAAACACTATTATAAATGAAATGTAAAAAGTCCTCATCGATCCGACACCTGGAAAAAAATTTACTCGGGGTCAAAGGTCACAAAAACGGGTTTTTCGCAATTTTCAGCAAAACGGTAACTTTTATCATAAAATTAGCTTAGACAAAAATTGTAGATCAGATAATTATCTATAAAAAAGTTTAAATAGTTTTTCTCCTAAGAGCCACCGTTTTTGAGATATAACAATTCAAAAAGTTAAAAGAGTTGTAATCTACTACTAAAAACGATTTTGTCTTGTGATAGGTTATTTTAATCACCTTGAAAAGCTTTATCTAGAATAGGTGAAATTAAATTTCTATCTGTCATCTGTCAAAAATTGCAAGCTGCCAAAGTGTAAACTTCAAGAGTGAATACAAAATTTGCTTGAAATCCCTTCAATACTTCATGAGTTATTCACTCTTGAAGTTTAAACTTTGGCAGCTTATAATTTTTGACAGATGACAGATAGAAATTTAATTTTATCTTATTCTGGATAAAGCTTTTCAAGGTGATTAAATTAACCCATCACAAGACAAAATCGTTTTTAAAAATTTGTGTTACTTTTTTGTAGTAGATTGCAAGTTTTTCTACTTTTTGAATCGCTATATCTCAAAAACGGTGGCTGTTAGGAAAAAAACTATTTAGACATTTATAGATAATTATCTGATCTACAATTTTTGTCTAAACTAATTTTATGATAAAAGTTACCGTTTTGCTGAAAATTGCGAAAAACCCGTTTTTGTGACCTTTGACCCCGAGTAAATTTTTTTCCAGGTGTCGGATCGATGAGGACTTTTTACATTTCATTTATAATAGTCTTTTAAGCAATCCTACCAATTTTCAGCCATGTGTGAGTTTTTGTAACCTTGCCCCTATTTTTTGGTCCAATAAATGGTCCAAATAAACTGTCGAGTTTAGGTTAAATATTGGTAAAATTTACCTACATATTGAGTAAATTTTGAGTAAATTTAGAGTAAATTTTACCTGAAGGTGCATATTAGGTAAATTATTAAATAAATTTTCACTACAAAATTAACCAAGAATTTCTTTAAAGTAAAATGAACTTCGAAGGCGAAAAATAAATGTAAAATTACGTCCGTTTTACTTTTTTTTGACATAGTAAACAAATAAACTTCTCAAGTTACGTTTACATAAAAAAATACCAAAACTTACTTATAAGTCTGAAGATTATGTAAAAATTACATGTTTAATTTGTAAAATTTGTTTAATTAATAAAATTTTCTGAAAATTTTCTAATGTAACACATGGTTAGAGAAAAGTATCGTAGCTGTTCTACTACCTGTTCCCACTGTTAATATTCGTTTAAAATGTTTAGCTAATTCTCTCTCAGATTCCTCTAAAGAATTAAGGCACTCTTCTTGATTAGTGCTTGTTGTATTTCTATAATATGATTTCAATTTTGTGTACTGTACCTCTCTAATTCTCTTCTTATTTAAAATAATTGTTAGAGCCAGAGCCGCTTCTGTAAGTTTTTTGAAGAACTGTAGATCTTTTGGATTTTTATTTAAATTGTTCATACACGTTTCTGCAATTTGATGGATATAATTTCAAAACAAAATTATGTCTTGAGTAACTGGCAATTTCTGTGGATTTACAGATTGCTTTTCATTTAGGTCCTTTAATACCAGACTACCCATTTCAAACTTCCAGTTGGCATCAACTAACTCACGAAATCCTTTAAGATTTTTGAGTGCTCCTTCATAATCACTGGTGGCTATAGCTGGATATTGTTTTAGCAAAAGCGTTTTGGCTGCTGAACATGAAGCTAATAATATTGTTCTCATATGAAGTGCTAGAGAGGGTGCTCGAAAAGATCGCGTTGCATCATCGTAACCAGAAATGATACGACTAGCTGAAACTGTTTTATCGAAGTGTTCAGGATTTAATAATTCTACCATATAGAATTAATCTGATAATGATCTTGAAGTGGAATGAGAAGCCTCCCCAATTCCCTTACTTTGTTAGATACTTCATGTGTGATCTTTTATGTCTTCGTAGGTAGTTTTCTGCATACTGACAAATTATCGGATCATTTTTTCCGTTGAAAGATATTCTGTCAGCGTGCATGCTGACAACACTTCATTCTTTAATCTTAATGAGTTCCGAAATGTTTTGCGTGATTTGGTGAAAACCATCATTGTCTGACCTTCGCTTGCAAAATTTTGTTTTGCGTTACTCTCTTGAATAAATTAACAACGTAAAACATGCCTTCGCAACGATTTTTTTTGTAAAGCTCTCAACAATATTTGCAAGGAAGAAAGTCAATTGGGAGAACTTAAACGTCTACATTTTGCTTCGACGTTGGTCTTTGAACTGGTCTATATATTGTGATGACCCAGAGCTGTCTCAAATTATAAAAAATTGTAAATTAAATAGAACTTTAAATAAAAACTTAAATCTTCTCCGGGCCACCCATTTTTTTATTACATGAGACTCTTCTTTTTCAATTAATCACTTTTTAAAAACTTAAAATCAAACACTTTAAATTAATTAAACACTTTTTATTAAATTATAATCAAAACTTTAATTAAATTAACTTCGAAACTTAAATTCAATTGGAACGGACAAACACACGTCCGTTCGCTTGTGGTGGTGGCGTGGTCCATGTTTTTGTCAAATAATCTGCTTTTGCATCTTAAAACAAAAGTTGGTGCTGCTTAGTTGGCGTCAACAAAAACAGTGGCTGAATATTTGAAGGTAGTACCTTATCTAATATGATAAGGTCATTCGACTGAAGGCTCATAAAAACTTTTTAGTTTTTCTCTTCTTTATTATAGTTACTTACTTGCAAGGTTTCCCGGTCTGTTTTTCATCCACAACTCGTCCTTTCCAGTTTTTACTTTGTAACTTTTACCTTTAATTTTACTTTGCTTAATTATATTTCTTTTGTATTTGTCAAAGCCGTATTTAAGGGGGGGGGGCGAGAATTAAGAATAATCTCCAGAATATAATTGAAACAAGGTGGAACTCGCTTTTGCGACAGTTCTTAGGCTTCTATACATCTACTTTTTCGGTAGGTTAAATTATTTGGGCTTTATTTTATTCCAATTTTTAATGCCTTAATCTTTTAATTAGGTAGATTTTTTTACTATATAAGGAAAACGCTAACATTTTAATATTTTTTTTTTATTTCGACCTTTATAGGTAAATATTTGCAATTTACAAACCACAAATAAAACACAATTCATAATGAAATATTAAAATACCCGAAACACGTACCGAATACCGTATTAGAAACACGTAAAATACCTACTCTAAAAATACAAAATAAGAATATCGGATTAAAAAATATATATGTAAATAATCTGAATAATTAATACCAATCTAAAAATATTCTATATGAAGTAAAATTGTTTTAAGAACGTGCGTTCTGATTGGTTTTGAATTATGCGGACAGACGGACAGACGGACACGGAGCTAGATCATAAGGCTTCTTCCTATACGTTGTATAGAAGCCTAAAAGTTGATTTTAAATTTATTCTCCTGTGTTAAAGGTTCATCGACAGCTTTTTCATAGTCAAATTAACGCTTTTTCTTTCTGGCTTTAACTTCAGTTTCAGCAGGAAATTCCGCACTGCATTCTGCAATCTCATTAGCAGCAATTTTCATTTGATCATATTATCCAGATTCTCTGTACTAGTATCTCTTTTTAAAATACTAGAAAAGAATAAAAATATAAAATGAAACAAATAATATTATTTTTGAAGAAGGTAATCTTGGAAATAGTTACTTTTCTTACCAAGACGCGGTTGAACATTCGTTATCATTTTCAAAATCACCAATGTGAGATACGTTTCCATCGACTAATAAGGCTAAAACATGGTCTTCGTTGAACATATTAATATTTTTAGAACTAATATTACACAATTATTATGTATTATAATTTGTGCAGCACTACAAGCGAGAAAGTGAAAAATGTTATACTGATATAAACATAAAAAAGGCATGAAAACAGATTTAAATAGGTGAAAATTGTTCGTAGACCAAGAGTTCGGTATGATAACTAACACACAAAAAATTATGCACTTATAATGATATTTCGCTGAGTTAGTTATTCGTAACTAAAGTTGTGGTTTTCTATAACAAAAATTTTTTTTACAATTTTTATTTAAGTTATTATCATAGTTTATGTTTCTCGTAGAACATTTGTTGTATTTTTATTGGATTCCTCTTGGTTCATTCTTTGAGAAATGATCGTTATCTAGCATATAAGTTTGTCACCAAATTCAAAATAATTTAATAAAATTATTATAATTTATTATTAAAATTATAAATTTGTACCCTATAATAGTGTACCCACGTTTTATAACACTATAATAGTATATCCTGGGTCTGAAGGGGTTAATTTGATTTAAAACCGTGTGAAATTAGTAAAAGAAATGCAGTGTGAAATAAGTTAAATAATGGAAAAAATCGTCAAAATTACCTCAAAAGCTAACTTTTGTAATCTATTATAACTAAATTAATAATTAATGTAATCGTTTTTAATCCTGTAATGCATGATTTTTTTTAAATTAATAAAAAAAAATATATAATGTATAAATTTATACCCTTGATTCATAAAAAATAACAACAAAATTTTTTTTTTCTTCTCGAAAAAATGTAACTCTCGGCTGTGCCTCGAGTGCCCATTTTTTCTCGTCGATTAGAGGCTTGTTAATCCCCTTATATAATTAATAACTATAAAAACATCAGAAAATTGTATGTGTCATCTGTTCTTGTTAATCAAATAATTAAGAAAGGCTTGCTTTGTCCGAAACGGCAATATCGGTTTAATATGGAAAAGGGTGAAGGAGTAATGTTGTAGGAATGTGCTACTATGTATGTAATCGTTTTAATGATTACCATAACTAGAACGTCAAAAACGCAATGTTGTATTATAGTCGCGTCAACCCTTGCGGAAATGGATACCAAGTTCCTAAAATGGCTCCACAGGTCGGATCGGGATGCGGTTTTCTGCATTCTCTTCCAAAACGATTATCTCGGAATGTGCCTGGAAAAATTTTTCCCGGAGACCGAAAATTGTATCGCTGCAGGCCAAAGTTTTTTTTTTTTTTTCTCCGGGAAAAATTTTTCCAGGCACATTCCGAGATAATCGTTTTGGAAGAGAATGCAGAAAACCGCATCCCGATCCGACCTGTGGAGCCATTTTAGGAACTGTTGGTCGCGTCAACCCTTGCGGAAATGGATACCAAGTTCCTAAAATGGCTCCACAGGTCGGATCGGGATGCGGTTTTCTGCATTCTCTTCCAAAACGATTATCTCGGAATGTGCCTGGAAAAATTTTTCCCGGAGACCGAAAATTGTATCGCTGCAGGCCAAAGTTTTTTTTTTTTTTCTCCGGGAAAAATTTTTCCAGGCACATTCCGAGATAATCGTTTTGGAAGAGAATGCAGAAAACCGCATCCCGATCCGACCTGTGGAGCCATTTTAGGAACTGTTGGCAAGGGTTGACGCGACTATTACTGCAACGGTTGCATTAAATGGTTAAATTAAAATAAATTTTAATTTTGACGTTTATTTTATTGACATTGACAGACGGCCGTTTTACTTTATCAATGTTTATCAATAAAGTAAAACGTCCTAGTACCATAAAATTTTATGGTCGCTAAGTGATATTGTAAAATTGTAATCATGTTATTATCATGCAGTCGGACATAATAGTACACTGTCTTATTCGGATTAAAAGTGTAACTTTGTTTGACAAGCAATTTTTGCATTTGCGAGGCGGAGCGCTAGCGGAGTCGAGCGAATGCAATAATTGCACGTCAAACAAAGATACTTTTAATCCAAATGAGACATATTACTTTTTCTCCAACCAAAAATTAAATAAAATTTAAAATATAAATACTTTATTTTAAAACATTATTTGACGTAATATTAGAAAAGTCACTTTGACATTTAAAAATTGTGTAATTTCGAAGAGTGCTTTTTCTAAATTGTTTGAATTAGCAATAACTCGAGAACGGCGCTAGATATCAAAAAACTGAGCAAAAAATTTTCCCCTCTCGTTACAGACACCCCCCCGTGAATTATCGGTAGGAAGGCATATGCAAAAATTTAGATCGATCGCGCACAAAAAATACTAAAAAATAAAATCACTTTTAAGTCATGCACAAAAAAGTCTTTTTAGTGAACGTAAAAAAAGTGTTGCTTAGCAATTTTCGCATTTTTATATTAATAACGAAAACGTCAACTTTTAGTTGAGGTAATGCTACTAAAAATGTACTGCTTTTAATACGGTTGGAGAAAAACACTTTATTTCACTTCACAAAATTTTCTCACAAATAAGTTAAAGGTATGAACCCGAAAGCAAACTTTTGTGTAAACAAAATTTTAAAATTATTCATTGTACGTAATATAAGTACCTACCTACCTCTAATTATGCTCAAAATAAATCCAAATTATAATAAAATGTCCAGATGTTATTTTTTTCCTGTTAAATTGGTTTTTCCAAAAAAGGATATATTTTTATGAACTGTGGGCCGACAAAGTAAGAAATGAGCAGATTTAAGGGTACTTTTATTGCTTTATTACTCAAGTTTAGTGTACCTCTACTCTTTGGTTTACTTAATACTTTAAATGTTTTGGTGTTGCCAGTTGAAGTGACATTTCTTCTAAATTTAATTTTAATATCCCTTCAAATAAATCTAAATCCAATTCAAATTATTTTACATAAAATTTTCAACGTAAAATATAAAATGGAACAATGGAACTACCAATCAGTGCGATAAACCGACCATACGCAACGCTATCGAATCTATTCCACCATGAATTTTAATTTCAAACATTACAATTTCACCATTCATATAATTTTCGTAAATATTTCAAATCCTCGTTCAAATTCAAATTTAATCCCAAAGTATTCAATTTATCCATCCAAATCCATTACAAACGATTTACAAAAATATCCAAAGTATTGTCCAAAACGGAGACAAATAAATTCCAAATAAATCAAAATTAAACTTACGAAAAATAATAAGTTTATTCGACAAATACAAAATTGTAAAAATAAAAATCGCAATTCAAAATGTTTCAATGAAAAAATTCAAATTGTATTTTGATCTCGCTGCTTATGCCGCCCTCCTTATAGTGGCCGCATTTTTCCATCACAGCACCGCACGGCTCTTTCCTGCTTTTAATGAAAAAAATAAAGTACTCTTTCCTTTATTATGCACTAAAAGAATATTTGAAATGGTCAAAAATTTGTTAAAATTTGATGGCACAATTTTTATTTTCGTGCCAAACGATCGGGATACGTCAAAACTATAAGAAAACATGTATATCTAAATTTTGTTAAAAATGTTATTACACTGCCCTTTTTGCACTTTCCATTCATTTGTAAAAATTGTAAAATTACTTCAACCCTTAACTGGTTTAACTATTTCAGTTTAAGAACCAATTGCTATACTGTTGATTTTTACAATTGCATAAACAATATAATTGTTTAAACAAATAAAAATGTTAAGAATAGACCACTATTTTCAAAAAATTATTGCTTTGGCAAAAATTATCATTTTTTTTTAATTCAAACGGGAAATTGAAGATGAAGAATGGTACGTTTAAGAAAAAAATATCAGAACTGTGTATGAATTAATAGGATACTTATATGTTTCGAGCATCAACATCACGTAACATCACGTACTTGTAATAATAATTTTAGCACTATCACTTGATAGAATTGAAGAGGAAACCTGCGGTAGTGATTCATTGTAAGCTCGCTTTAACCGCCTAATTTTTTGCCATTTTGATAATTCTTTAATATTATTTCTTGAGAGGATAGTTTTCTGCGAAAAAGTTTTTTATTTAATTATAATAATGAATGCAGAGCCGTCCTTAGGGTGGAGCGACTGCGAGGCCTTATACTCTCGCTAAAGAATAAGTAAAAGTTTTGGTTGAATGAAAATAATATAATAATGTACATATTATACGTGCCTAATATATCTGTCTGATTACCCGCGCAATATGTTTAATTATTGATTAATTAAAAAAAATTTTTTTTTCTTTATGAAAAATAAAAAAAAATCAGAAAGGAGTTTTTTCCGCTTCAAACTTATCAAGACATATTTAAGATCATCCATGGGTCAAGAGAGGCTATCATTCTTGGCAACGTTATCAATTGAATCTGACACGACAGCCAAAATTAATTTTGATGATTTTGATAAGATTGTTGACGACTTTGATGGAATGAAAGCGAGAAAAGTACAGTTCACATAAGGTGAATCTAAGTTGATAATTAATTAATTATGCCAACCCGAAATGGGAGTTTTGCATTTAAACCCCCCTTTTCAGAATGTAAGAGATTATTAAACGTTTTCTTCGTCCAAGTGCTTAAAATGACGACTTTGCAAAGTATAATTTTGCAAACATTTGGACCGGACCCCCTTCTACCCCGGGGGTATTCCATACCCCCCCAGACCCCCTGGTAACCATTGTTAAAACAGGCCTCGCAAAAATGTTTTACTCCAGGCCTCGCATTTGCTAAGGACGGCTCTGAATGAATGTATAATAAAATATTTAGTTATTTCAGAATAAAAGCACTGCTCTACATAAAATTACATGCAGTTGTATGTGAAGAAAAAAAATTACAATCGTTGACAAAATATAATTTTTTTGTCATAACCAAATTTTTAACTTTCACTTTTTAAATAAATATAAAAACTTGTTTATGTAATAAATTAAAACATTTATCATAACTAAGTTAGAATGCATAAATAATATTTTACATGCGTGAAATAAGTGTATACTATACTATAGTATAGTACATTCTATTTTGGCTTTTTTTATGATTATGAAGTATGATTTACTTATTTCTTTTAATCTGACTGATTACAATTTTGAACATTATTTCTTCAACTTTCTCTTTCGAGGGTTGTTGGGTGCTGGGCAAGTGCTTGGATCACAAATGCTACGAAACCAACCCACTGAAAGACACACATATGCTTACCCATTTCTGGGAATTGCAGGACACTTTGCGGGCGTCAACACTATGCTCATAATATAAAATAACCATTTTTTGGAAGTTAAAGTAATATCGTATTTTTGTGGTGCTGGTACCCTATCCTTTGTTTCTTTCATCTCTTTTTTTGCATTTCAACGTTCTCATTTTATTAATTTAATTATTTATTTGCAGTCTTCATGAAGAACCAAATTTAAGTTAGAAACGTCTACGATCGAGTGTTATCGATCTACACAAAA
Organism: Cantharis rufa; assembly: GCA_947369205.1. NCBI lineage: Eukaryota > Metazoa > Arthropoda > Insecta > Coleoptera > Cantharidae > Cantharis > Cantharis rufa. The sequence goes on from OX376304.1 coordinate 34,557,318, forward strand.
AATCCTGAAAACAGTCTTTTAATAAATTATTATTATAAAAATTATTTTGAAAAATGTTTGTTATGTTTGTATTATATTTGCAGCCGAGTTTATCAAATTTTACTGTTTTGCACCAAAAAAATATCAAAATGAAAATTTTCTGATTGATTTTAACGATATATTGTTAATCAAAAATTCCGCCTGCATATTATGTTATATTATGCAAGTACTTTGTATTATTTCTGGCTTCTCATCTTTATAATATTATAAAAAAAGATATTTTGATTAACAACTTTTATTAATAAATCGATAGAAAAACTAAAAATATGTGAAATATATGCGGTATGGATCTTGAATCATTTAAATGTTCTTTTGGTACTAAAACTACATCTGTGTTAAAAGTAATTGTTAATGTTTTATGGCAAAATGCAAATTTTGACTAAAAGTTTGGAAAATATATGTAAATTTAAATTCTTTTGTATTTTGACACTCGTACCTGGCACTAACAAAAGAAAGTAGACTGTACAAGTACACAGGGCCGATTTATCCATTAGGCAAGAAAGGCAGCTGCCTAGGGCGGCAGTATTTTAGAGGCGGCAAAAATACTAATTAATTCTAATAAAAAATGTAACATAAATTGAAACTTGATTGTAAATTATACTTAGGTATTTAAAAATCATATTACATTATGTAGAAAACATAAACAATTTTTAAGTGCCGCATAGTAATGTAAGAACGTAAAGAATAAAAATAAACGAAGAACAAAAAACTGTCTACTGTTTAAGTAAATAAAGTTCTCAGAGTTTATACTTATTTTGCTAATAAATATTATGCTGTTATAATAAGTTAGTTTAAATTTTAATTTTAAGGGGGCGGCAAAAAAAATATGCCTAGGGTACTCATATGCCTTAACGCGGCCCTGCAAGTACAAGCATAGCTTTAAGCTTTGGTAGAAGTATACTTTGTCGGCAAAGGTTATGCAGTGATGGCAAATTGCGTGTCACGGTCAAGGGTTGCTGGTAAATAATTTTAATCCTCTTATTCCTTTATTTATTTATTATTCCTTTAGCTGAACGAACGTTTGAAATTTTTAGGTAATTTCGAGGGTAATATGAAAAAAAATAAAACCTGAAGTTTTTAAACATTTTTCTTTTAATTCAAAAAATTACTTTAAAAAACGCAGGCTTTTTTAAAAAAGGGTTTGGACTAGGACAAAAATTTTATTTGAAAATGTATCTTAAGCTAGTTACATGCATCTGCGATTTGCGGAATGCAATTTTTGTTTTGATTGATCGAATTTGAACTATTTATTGAAATGTAAACAATCAAAATCAAATCACAACAAAAATCACATATCACAGGTGCATGTGCATGCAGGACACTCTGTATGTACATATAGTTATGTCATGTTTAACGAACTTAGGACCACTTATAGTAATTAAATAATATATTTCTTGTGTATGTTAAAATCATTAAAATAAGTTTTTAAAAGGTTTTATAATATGTAAAGGGTCGTCTTGAACTTGAGTGTTCTAGAAAACCAAGTTCAAAACAACCCACTTGAAAAACGTTCCTATATCTAATGGTCGATTTATACTCAACATTTAACATTTAGCATTTAACATTTATCATCAGAGATGATATAGGGTAACATCTCTGTTTATCATTTATCACTTGTATTTAACATTTAAGAGTCCAGATACATGCTCAGCTCATTTAACATTTAAGAAGTTGACAGATTTATAACATTTGACATGAATAAATTAGTATTGTGAATGTTTTTATGTCTTCTGTGATTTTTGTTTTGCGATTTTTAGTTTATTTTGGGCTATGGGAAAAGTAAAAGATATTTCTGTGGTAACGAATTACTAATATTTGTTACTGCTAAAAAAATACTATAATTTTATTGTGCTTTATGCCTAGCAAGGTTTACCAGATTTAATCCCATCTGATTTTTAGTTAAAAATTACAAGTATTCACTTTCGATAGAAGATTGGACTGTATTTTTGAGTTTTGTGTGAAAATATGAATTTTCGCAGTTATTGACACAATGCTTGTAAAAAACTTTATTGAATATTAAATTTTTGACTCTGACTATCTTGATCAAAAAAAAACAAACACATGATTACAAACTACAAATCTTTACAACAAGTATTTTCAGTTATAAAAATTAAATTTATATTTTCAACTAGGATGTCTCATAATGAGTTTACTGGATCAAGTCACGGAACTTTTCGAAAACTAAGATTGTCGAAAATGAAGTAAGATAAATAATAATTATGGTAATTACTAACAGTCTTACTAATAAAAATTCGTTATACACGCGTTGAACGGGTGTATAGTTATACACTGTATAAGGCGTGTATAAGGGGTGTATAAATTTCTTACTAATAATCGCTGTATACGCACTGTGTAAGTTATAACTGTGGTATACACTCCATCTGTCATTTTTAGTATGTAAGTGTGGCTTTTTATGCAACAGTCATGTTTTTAAGTATTTTTAACCAAAAAAATCGAAAAAAAGATAAATAAATTGACATGAAACTGTCAATAGTGGTTCAGGACCAATCTGTAAATGTAAATCAAAACACCCTATTGCAACGGATGTGCGTTGTAAAACAATCAGATGAACAACGTAGAATTTCCAAACATACGAACTAACCACCTTCCCAATTCTTCTGTTCAACGAAGATGATATAAGGAAAAGGACAAAATTATCTTTGTACAAAGCTTTCACATCCGAACTACACTAAATATGCCAAAAGAAAATATATATGGCTACAGCAATAGTTATCTTCGATGGTTACTCAGATACAGAAATAAAGACAAAAAGTTGAAATATAGATGAACGAGACCATGGTACCCACGATCATCTAGGGAAAGTTCCTTTTCAATTCTCAAAACAAACAAAACCTGATTGATATTCTAAGGTCAAAAGATGCAGACTCATGATTTGTGAAACTGCACAATCCTTGTCTTCAAAACATGAATTAGTAACACTGGCCAGTGAAGATATTGGCCCTCTGGTCATACTGATTGCTGATTGGGACCAAATCGCCAGCAAACCTATATTTCCTGAAACCAGGGAGAGGCAGAGTTGCTTCATTTGTTAAACATCCACAAACTCCCATTGTAACCATTCAAACCGGAAAGCTCGCGGACTACGCACTTCCACAAAGCACTAAATGTGACTTAAAGAAACCAATTAATCACAATATAATTGATTTTGGGCATATAAAGTACATATCACGGCTCCAACGCATTTTCAAAATAGCGTTTCCTATGTTTTTCACATAGACCCAGTTTTTCAATCGTTAGTTAACCCAAATTCAATGGTTAACCTACGTTTATGACTACCTGATTGGTCATAAATCTAAGTTAACAATTGAATTTGGGTTAACTAACGATTGAAAAACTGGGCCTAAAAGTGACAAAAAGTGACTAGGGATTTTGTGAATTGTTAAAAATTGTATCTACTTTAATTTTGTATAGAACAGTCATTATCCAAAAAAATGCATCGTTTGTGAGTTATAAGCGGAAAAACTAAAACAAGTTAAAAAATTTGCAGCTAATCCAGAAGCTTATTTCTAGCGGGGAGGTGGGAAAGTTGAAAATCAGATTCAGTGACCAAAAATAGATATAAAACCGTTACGAAAAATCTTCAGGAATCTTTTCCTGGGAAAACCCCACGTGTTCGAACTGATGAATTTTCACACGCAATGAATTGTTAAACGATGAATTCACCGTGATGTATATCTTGTTACAAGTACATGTAGCTTAAAGTATATAGATCCACCTCTTGAATCCTTTTTTATGTAGTCTTCAACGATTTCAACGATGGCTTTAACGTATTCCTTATTTGCTCTTGAAATCTGCATCATTTAATACGGAAGGGTTTTTGTCTTTTTTTTTTTTATTTTAGCAAAATTTAGGTATTTTATACACCTTATACAATCGTTAAACAAGGGTTCTGGCTTGTATAAGCTTTGTATAAAATTTTGAGTGACAGGAATGATAAACCTTGGCAACTTAATCGCTATACACGGTTTATTAGTAACGTTTACTTACGCACAATGTATACACGCTGTATACACGCTTTATTAGTACACCTATGCATAGTTATCACAAGCTTATACGGAGTAGGCTTTATACACGGTTTATTAGTAACGTTTTCTTATACAACCTTGTATAAGCCTTGTATAAAACTTATACAACGTTTATTAGTAAGGCTGTAATTGTTTAAATGATGCAGTTACTCGCAAAAGAACTCGGACATATCTACTCTTTAGTTTACAATTAATTAGCCATGGAATTTTTCTATTTCTTAAATTTCAATAATTAAATTAATATAGTCATAACAATGAAAATTCAATTTTCAATATAAATAAGTTTTATAATTTTTAGCACATGTAAACAAAAGCATAATAATTAGTTGACAAATTATTAAAGGCCAATTTCATAGTAAAAGTTTTCATAGTAAAACAGAACAATAAAAATTATCAGTTTTGTTCTAAGCCTCCTTTTAAATTTTAGTGCTCTGCTAACTTTTATTATGAAATTGGCCCTAAGCACTGCAAATTTAATTGCTTTAATTTAATTTTCTTTTTATTAGTACAATTCCTATCTAATTTCTTATAAAACTTATAGAGGTACCCGGGTACCTACACCGTCATTAAAGGGTAAAATAATTTTGGACGCCATTTTCTCATAATAAAATTAATAATAATAATCAAAATAATATAACAAATTATAGTATAAAACAAGCTTAGAGATGTTACGAAATTTCCAAACTCAACGACAATGAACACAAAAAATATGAATGCTTAAAACTGCAAAAGGTACCCGGGTACCTATCCAGTCACATAAAGGTTAATACACCCCACCTATCTGCAGTTCAAAAGTTAGATTTTCCATGTATGTATGTGGAAGGAGTGCTTCGATTTGAATGAAACCAACGCCGAAATACTTATTTTGAACAATCACATAATGATTTTCTTGCCGTGATCCCTTAATAATTTTGGCGGTTAATCTCTATGGCTAATCAATATATTAAATAACGTACAATTATTTGTTATTTGAATATTTAAAAGTAAAAATTTTAAGTTCTATAATTTTCTTTTCAAACCCTCTTTATATGACAAAAGTGTTACTGTTTTAAGTATGATATACAATACTTTTACCGAAAATCGTCATAAAATCAACACTTCCTTACTTATGTACGCGCAGGGTACATAAGTAAGGTACATTCAATTTCCCTGACTAGTCCGGTAATAATTAGGAATTGTAACAAAATAAAAGAGACGTCGTTCTTTTCTTTATTACTTATTATTTTATTATATAAAAAGCATGAAAATTAAATAGAAAAGTGCTTAAAAAAGCATAAAATATTACCAAAAAACATCAATTCAATAAACAAAAGCATTAATTCAAAAATTTTGAAATTTATCTGCTTTGCAGATTATAACTACCTCTATCTCAACTATTAATTTCTTATTTTTAGTTTTTATGGTAACAAAAAGGTTTTTGAAATTTTATTTCACTACCGTTATTTATTTCAAAATTAAAATAATTTGTAAATTTTGGTAAAACCAAATTCTGTTGTATTCAAAGCCGTTATCTTTACAAATTTCAGAAGCCGGCAAATTTTTGAAAAACCCCAAAAATTATATTGTTCGTGCTGCCTGTTTCAGGTAGATAATTAAATTAGGTAGGCATCTACCTACCATCATCAGAATCAGGAGATCGGCTTTTGCTTATTGCAAACAAAAAAATTTGTTTATAATAATAATTTAAACAAAAAGCATTACAGTTCAAATTTAAGCATAAAAACCCAAAAAGGCAAGAAAAGCATATAAAACAAGGTGCCAAATAGATCCTTTTTTGATAAATCGTTTAGTTGCTTCGAATTTTCAGGAAAAGCATTTAGGCTACAAATCCGGACACTAATCATGACATATTGTTATATTTTATGTAATGTGGGCATCCAGGATACAATGAAAGAAATAAGTTCCCCGATAACTGTAAAATTAATTTAAATTCTCACTTTTCGTATTGAATGATTTTCAGAGATAATATATTAATAATTTTTCTGGTCCACTGTAAAATTGTTATCTGTAGCTGAAGTTTCTATTTTCTACAACCACATGTTGTTGGTTGGGTGTATTTTGAGAAAAAAGGAGCGAGCAGGTACCGAAGAATGGAAAAGGGTCGCAAGTACAAAATAATTTCTCCGATAAGACCATTTCCCATTTCGTTAAAAGCAGTATAACGTGAACTCTCTAAGTGAACGCATTGCTAAAACGTGCTATACACATGAACAAAAACATTTAAATTGTGAAGTGCTACGTTATTTGGTTTGGAAGAATTATTGCTATATCAAAGGGCACATCGCCAATAATTTCAATATGTTAAATTCCGCAAGTACCTACGATAATAACAAAATGTAAGTACAGTTTTGATTTAACAACGTAGCAACTTAGTTTTGTGTAAATATTATTTTAAGTTTAATGCACAGCAAGTGCAACTTTTTATTACATAGGCGTCCATATGATTTTTTCCAGGGCACGGGATTAAATTATAATTGTAAATCTAAGTTGAAAATGCATATATTTAGACTAAATTTTAATTTTTTGGTTTATTTTCGCAATCATTGTTTATAATATAATTTAATAATTTTACACTTATGTAAAAATCATTGAGCATTTTTACACTAAGAAAAAAGTTCGGTAAATACTCGTTGTGCAGCATCAGCGTGTTATGCTTGATTTTGTTTTAACTTTTACAAGAAACCTGTAGATTTTATTTAAAATTATTTTCTAATGCCCGTATGCACCAACTGCAAATAACTATTCGATAAATAAAGTTTTTTCCATGAATAAGTTATATTGGTATTCACCAACCACTTATCATGAATAAATATCTATTTGTAGAATATATAGAATAAAATCTAAAATAGGTTGGTAGAATGTAAAATAACTACGTACATTTAAAATATGTTATTTAACATAACCGTCCTCTCTATAAAATAATTAAGCCATCGTAATGATATATTGAAATTGTATATTCTAAATTAAGTGAATTTTTTTATTAATCAAAATAATTTTTCAAAAATATAATTTCTAAAATAATCCACGTATAAATTTAAAACTTCAATTTCAAAAAATTTTAATGTTAATTTAAAAATTGATAAGCGTTGCCGTTGTGTTAAAATTAATTTTTCTGTTTCTTTAATTTTAATTTCAAATATTACAAATATTAAATACTACCCCAATTTCTTATTAAACCAATTTCTTAAAAAATCTTATTAAACCTTATTTTCTTTTTCCAACATTTAAGTAAGTCAAAATCATCCAATCTCTTAAAAAAATCGTCAATTTTGTTCTAAGTTTATATTTAATATTTTATTACTCGCTCAACATAATATTACAAAAATTTATCCAACCGCTTAGATGAAAAAGACCTGGTTTCTACTGCCAGTTGGTGCAACGTCAATCAATTCACGGTAAAACCAAAATTTATAGTTTTGTGCATATAGCGTAAAAATGCACACAATACAACACAAAATCGTGTTCAATATTATGTATGTACAGTGGCTGTGGCGTAATTTTTGGTTAGTAAATGACTGAATTATTCCATAACTTTAAAATTTTAAAATTTTTAGCTCTGCGTTTTCCGATGGATATAATACTTAAATTTGTTAAACGATATTCAGATATAGTGCTCCTTAGATAATTTTTTATTAACTTTAATTTTGAAAAAACTTGCTCTGCATGGGCAACTGTTACTGAAAGTGTGAGAAATAATACGCATGCTGTACACATATTCGAAAAATTTGTTACAAGTAGATTATTCTCCAATATTAAAAATTTTGCCAGATCATACACAGATTTAAATGTGCCTAGTTTATTTTCAAATGTGATTTTGAACTGAACAACTTGATTAGCAAGATCTATTGAAAAATCATTTATATACTTTTAAACTAATTTCAAAGCCGATTTTTCAAGTTCTTGTTCTGTTAGAGTACTTAAGGGGGGAAAAGGGTCTAAGATATAAGCAAAGAAGCATATTTTTGTGATTTTTTTTTGGCAGAGTTTTTAGTTTTTATTTTAATTTAAGTAAGAAATCATAGTTTTTTGATTGCACCTTTACCAAAAAGTAAAACATTAATGTTTTTTTTGTTAATTCCTTCGTTCAAATCCAAGATAAATTTATGTTGAATAATGTTGCGATAATTCCTCTATTATTTGTGCACTATTTTTGGAATATTATCACTATTTATAATTGTGAACTGTGCGCTAGTTGTAGTAAAATAAACTCTGGACTGTGTGTCTTTAGTAGTATATATTTGTCTTTGTACATACAACTGGAGAAGATGCTCAATGCAATGCTTCTCCTTCGATGGTTTGAAATCGAATCTTGTGAAATTGCTACAATTAAACCGACCTCATGTGCATTTTATAAAGTTAACATCTTGGTACATCCGGTCACCCTTTCATATTTCTGGAATATAAACAAAGGGACCTGTTCGGGCCTGTGGAGCTGCTTTAGTGATACGGCTACCGAAACTTTTTTGATTTTTTCTCGAAGGACCACTTACGAAATAATATCACATATAGATTCTATGTTGAACTTTATTTACACTATTATACAGAAATCTATACAGTTCGTAAGATAAGATGTTTGAATCTCTTCACAAATGTAGTTGTAAATTTGTGGAGTTTTGCTGTACTCTACTCTTCATGCAAACTAAGTTGTACGTTTGATATCATGGAGTGTACTTGGTTTAATGAGCAACTCTTTCACCTAGAGATGAGTAATTGATACGTGCAATCTCTTCGGCCGTTAGTAGTGTACTATCTTTGGTTCAAGCAATTTCCCTTATCGAAAACTCAAGCTCTTCCTGCTGGTTTAACTGATTTACAAAAATTAACCAACTGGAGGGCGTGAGAAATTGCCTGATACCGTTGTTAAAGTGACCGGGATCCTCGGACGTGTGTACGAGTTGAACATAAGTCCTTTTGTCCGAAGAACCCGCGCAAATCTCCTCATAAAACCAACAATACAGGGCCAAGCGGTATGTGCCCAATTGGGGTTTTATGATTAGAATTACGGTAACCTAATTGTATACTAAAACTAATTATTGCCAACAAATATTAATATGTTGATATTATTTATGCTATGCAAGATATTGTGCAAAAATAATAGAACTTGCTGAAATCCTAACGGACTAATTTAAAAATTCAAACATATCAGAGAATATGTAAAATATAAATAATAAAAATATGAGAATGTATAAAAGGAGATAGTGATATAGTTACTTAAATGATTAGTTATATAATTGCAATTAAATGGTATTTTCTATTTCTTTATTATGATTATTACGACAATCGATGCTGGCCGGTGCATCTAGGTAAGAACTTTTATAAATATCAATATGTTATACCCTTCGCAAAATTTTGAAATTAATATATGTTATAAGGACATATAAAAGGAATATTTGACAAAAATTTGGTGATTGTTGTACGGCCAAAATTTAATTTTTGAAAAATTTTTTTTCGTTTTTTTCCTATTTGATGTTGAGCTAATACCACAAAAAAAATACCACTTATGGGTCTTAAGTACCTATATAACATATTCCAAAATCATTCAATTTGCAATAATACTTTCTGAGAAAAAAATTCTTTTCTAAATTTCGAAAATAATTTTTTTCTAAGAAACTATCAAAATTTAGGATCTAATATTTTGGAAAATGTAATGGTTCTTTGAAAGAAATATCTAAAAAAAATGAGCCAAATCGGTGTAAGGGCCATTTCCCCATGCTTACCCGGCTATAGCCTTTATATTTAAATTTCAAAACAGACAAATATCTCGAGTACGCTTCTGTACACTATAAGCTTAAGGTTGGTTTATGCAAAACGCCGACGCACGCACTGCACGCATGAAACGCCCCGCACAAAACGCCCCACAAAAGTATTGGTTCATGCAGTTCGAATGCGTTTGATGCGTTCTAGTGCGTTTTCTGGTTACAAATTAGAATAAATTCACATTACGGTAGATGGCGCTAATGTTATTTTATTTCATTATTTAAAAATTTTTTAAATCAGATAATCAAATATTATTATTTCTAATAAATCAGAAAGATGGACTGGTTTCTTTTGTAGGTATTTTCGACCCAAAATATGGTGAGCATAAAAGTTAAGCTTTAGGGTCGATAATTGTTTATCGTGTTATTATTATTTCTAGAAAATATTACAATAATAAAAAATAAATTAAAAATAAAAATATCAATTATAAACCAAGGTAACAATTATAATTGATATTTTTATTTTTCATTTATTATTAATATCTAATAATTTTAATTTAGAAAAATAAATTAGTAAAATAAAATGAGGAACAAAAATTTACTTTACATCATCTGCAAAAATAAGATTTGTAATTACTTTCGTAATTTTCAATTTAAAAAAATTGTATCACAACAATAATATAACTTGAAAAGTTCCTAGCGTTACGCGCTGCAATGAAAACCAAAAATAAAATAAATTTCGAGATTATGCACGCACGTTACGCACGTCAGCAACGTGCATAAACGCTACCACAGAAATTCAATGTTTCAACTTTATTTGCTTGCGTGCAGTGCGTGCGGTGCGTGCGTCGGCGTCTTGCATAAACCAAGCTTTACTTACCAACTTTGTTTACAAACAAACGTATACACAACAACAACACAGGTATGTCACGTGATCATGGCTTCACTGAAATATGTAAACAACGCTGTCTATACTTTCTATAGTCTAAGGTTGAAGCCTTTACCTTTACTAATAATTAAAACATCAAGTTTAGGAATTACAAAATACCTTTTAAATTCTCAAAATAGTATTTCTGAACTATTTTAAGAAGTAGTATATTGTATATTTGTGTAAAAATGATGTATTTTGAGTTCTAAGAGCTAGATGGACTTTTACATTATTTTTTAAGGAATTATCGATTAATTATCAAATAATGATGGATGCCTGAAATGAACGGTTTATCTGAAATAAAAAATAGAAAATATTCTGCTAATAAATGACAATATGTGGTCTGTGAACAGAGGATTGTAAAAATTTGTGATTTTTAGAAAATGATAGCAGTTCAAATAAAAAATATTTTATAACACCCGGACCCGCAAGGGACTCCTAGGCCCTACGGGCGTCGGGGCGATTTCCCACTCTGCCCCTTCCGGTAGTTACGCCACTGTGTATGCATGCATACAAGTTTGTTTATAAAATGGACATACTTTGCAAGTTTTAAGGTTGTAAATCGACAAATAAGGACTTACCTTTGAGCTAATAACTTATTGGCAGTTTATTCAACGAACCTTATTTTATGTTAGTGAATACGAAATAGTGATTTTATTCGACAAATAGTGCTATTTGCAGTTGGTGAATACGGGCATAAATCGACTTCCTCTCAGTAGATGTCTGACCTCTCAATAAAGTCATAGTCAGCGTTGCCAATCCCAAATATGCGTTTTCCCCTACCGGAGACCTCAAAATACCCAATTTACCCAACCCACATTTCAAAATTTTAAAAAATACATAATTATACAGGATACATTTTTTTTGCAGTTAACGTAATAAAGAAAGCAGTGCTACGTAAAAATCTTTTTATTTATATATATATATTGCGATTTTTTTACAAAAAATAATAAATAATAATAAATAATTTTATAATCAGATTATAAATCTTTTTACTTGTATGTATTAATAAAAGTAAAAATCACAAATTTCCTATTCTACTTAATAATAGAAACTTTATTACACTTTAATACATAAAATACTTAATAGGTAAATAATACAAAAATATTTATAAAAAAAAAAACAACAATTTTACCTAACCTACTTATAAGCTCTTTGAACCAATAATTTGTAGCAATCATTTTTTTGAAGGCTTAAAAGCAAGCACACTGCCTTCTTGTTTCACCCCGTCTTTGGTAGTTAAAATAGCACTGATAATTTCATTTTTCAGTTTATTTCTATGTTCGGTTTTTAAATTGTTTAATGAACTAAAAACCCTTTCTACTGAGGCGTTCGAGAAAGGAAGAACTAAAAGTAGATTTATCAAAACTTTTAGGTTGGAATATTATATTATTACACCAGTAGCGTCTTTAAAGTTGAAAACTCGCTTCCAATATTCATTGGCATTCAAATTCGGATTTAATTCTAAATCAGAGTGATCAAGAAGAGCATGCATTTTCCACTCATTATCTAATTTTTGTAGATCCACAAACTTCTTCAAAAATAGAAACCTTGAATGACTGGCTGCAGTGATGATATTTAAAATTTTTGAGCGGTTTGTGGAAACTACTAACTGAAATTAAATTGAATAATTCGTCCTCTAACACAAATCTTTTTTTAATTTGAGACACTAATTCAATATAAAAGCGCAAGCAAGATTTGAAAAAATTTGATAATTCCGGTAATGAAAAGTTTGGATCACTTCTAAGTGTTTCTATGCTTTCATGTGCACTCATTCAAACATAAATTTTATCAAGTACAACAAAATTTCTAGGATTTTCATGTTCAACATTTAAAATATCCGCAACACTTCGAATATGAGAAATATTAATATAATTGCTACACATATTTTTCAAAAGTTTAGAAATTTCCGGTTTTAATTTATGAAGATTTAAAATTTAATTATGAAAGATAGTTTTACCTAATCTACTTAGGTTCTTTTGACCAATAATTAGTAGTAATCATATCTTTAGAAGGCTTAAAAGCAAGCACACCGCCTTCTTGTTTCACCCCGTCTTTGGTGCTCAAAATAGCACTGATAGTTTCAGTTTTCAGTTTATTTCTATGTTCGGTTTTTAAATTGTTTAATGAACTAAAAACCCTTTCTACTGAGGCGTTCGAGAAAGGAAGAACTAAAAGTAGATTTATCAAAACTTTTAAGTTGGAATATTATATTATTACACCAGTAGGTAGCGTCTTTAAAGTTGAAAACTCGCTTCCAATATTCATTGGCATTCAAATTCGGATTTAATTCTAAATCAGAGTGATCAAGAAGAGCATGCATTTTCCACTCATTATCTAATTTTTGTAGATCCACTAACTTCTTCAAAAATGGAAATCTTTGAATGACTTGCTGCAGTGATAAATATTATTAATTAAAAAAAAAATAATAATAATTACAAGTACAAAAAGGTTACAACTGCCTATGTATATTTAAATATGATATGATGGACAATAATTTTTTGATGACATTTTTCTATGATTACACATGGTGCGCAATACAAATTTACATAATTTACGAAATCAAAAGCTTTACTATTTTCAACCACATATCCGTGAAAATGAGAATCAAAGTGCAAAATATTTAATTTTTCATAAATTATGTAACAATTTTCTATGTCATCCAGAAATATATCTTGAATAATTTCGAATTTAAAATTGTATTTATTTATAATACATAATTAGAATTATTAGCTCTTGAAATATATTGCGATGAATAATTAATTATAGCAAATCTTTAATTTTAAAAATAATTCCAATTTATTGACGATATTGAATTTACAAAAATGTTTATCATTTATTTTATGCGCTTTGTTATCGACTCGCCAAATGTCTGCAATACCACATGCCTCGTACTACTAATTTTCTGTTTCAAATCACTATTATCCAACTTTCGTTCAAATATCAAATTAAATAAAAATTTTACTCACTGTAAATTAAATCTTTTATTCGCAAAATAATCAAAATTAACTCTCCATAAAATAAGAAACACCAAATTCTCAACCAATGATATAATATAAGTAAAAGGATATCGGGTATGTTGGAAATCTAATCAAACAAAATAATTTGCCAAGTCGACGTTTCGGAAGATTTATTCTTCCATCTTCAAGACTAAAAAAGAAATGACAAATGAGCCCTGCAACGGGGCAAAAAACACAGATTACACTCACCAAGCAAATAAAGGTGTTAACTTGTTTAATTACAAAAAACACTTATGTGTTACACAGGATTACACTCACGGTTATAGAATTCTTTTATTTTGCTGAATTATAGTAGATTTTCTAACCTTCTTGATTTGTACATACATAGATGGATAGAGATGTATTGGCGGGGAGTTTGAATTTTGTTGCTATATGTTATCGCTGTTAGTTTTATTGGTTGTTATCTTTACCTAGCGGAAATTAAAGCAAAATTGTAATCGGTGAAGATTTGTATGCATTTTTGTAAACGAAATTTTATATGGTGTTCTTTCACTAATGTTTTTAATACTTATGACTATTTATATTTTTTATTTTTACAATTTTATTGATGTGACTTTGTTTGTTGTGACCGCCAAAAGATATTATTACTCTCCATATAATTTTGTAATTAAACAAGTTAACACCTTTATTTGCTTGGTGAGTGTAATCTGTGTTTTTTGCCCCGTTGCAGGGCTCATTTGTCATTTCTTTTTTAGTCTTGAAGATGGAAGAATAAATCTTCCGAAACGTCGACTTGGCAAATTATTTTGTTTGATTAGATTTCCAACATACCCGATATCCTTTTACTTATCTCCATAAAATACTCAAAATTTATAACCACGGAGAAGCTCCGCAAAACCGACCACTTCGGTCAACGCACTTGGCAAAAAACAAATTAATCAAAAATTTTCGTACCAACTTTTACTTTGTTGGCGCGAACAATCAAAATTCAAAAATATTACAAATTATTTACAATCAAAATAAAATGCCAAATTAAACAAAATTAATAATAATATAATAATTAATAAAATTATCAATATTGAGCTAAGGTTAAACAATAAAACACTATTTTTCGAGCTTTCGAGAATATATTGTTCTCTTTTTCAAGAAATGAAGTATATTAAAATACTTAACAACCTGAACATGTGAAATATGTAAACACGAAAAATAGTGTTTTATTGTTTAACCTTAGCTCTATATTGATAATTTTATTTATATTTATTTATAATATCATTAATTTTAGTTTTATAAACAATAATGGATTTTTTTTTAAATTTAAAGCCATTATCTGCACCCAGTTAATAAAATATTCTAGCCAATTTTTAACGGTTATATGTGATATAGTTATAGTTTCTGCTCCCTCTTGTCGAAATTGTTCACTACTTCCAAATTGTCATCATCCAATTCATTTTTGTTAATTGCTTCCTGTCCCATATCTTCAATATCAGCGTCAAGCCGGTTAACTCCCTCTTGCAATCCTATTTTCGATCTATTCCAATTTTTTTCCATTTTATCTATTTTTTTTTCATTTTTTTTTCATAGTTTCTGTCCATGTTTTCTTTTAAATTAGCTATGTTTCTTTTGTTGTCTTCTTTCATATTTGAAATACTTTCCAATATTTTATTAAATTGTCTCGTCATCTCCTCCATCATACGATTTTGTTCAGTGCCTACTATGGTACTGTTTGCACCGGGGATAAATTGTGGTTTCTCCATAATTATGTTAAATTTATCTCAGGGTTTGTAACGTTTATAAAGTTTATAAAGTTCCAACGTTATAGTTTAGCCCCACGTTAAGGGATGCCAATAAATGAGATGACCTTAGCCTCTCCAAAATCCGAAATAATTCCAATTTAAATATCGACGATATTCATTTATTTCTTAAAAATGCCAACTTTACTTTCTGCGATCTACATCTATCGGTCCGCCAAATGTGCAACAATACCACATGCCTCGTATTTTGCAAATTAAAACTTTTAAATTCCAAATTGGTTCTAAAATAAACAAATTAATCAAATTCACACACTGCCAATTAAAACTTTTTATTTTCAAAATAATCAAAATATAATATTCTCAAATAAACGGCTCAAAATTTATAATTACGGAGACGCTCGCTCCGTCCAAAGCGACCACTCCGGTCAACGCGTCTCGGAAAAAAGAAAAATCTAAAATTTTCGTATCAACTTTAGTTTTGTTGGCGCGAACAAACAAAATTCAAAATATTTACAATAATAATAAATTATTTACAAAATCAAAACAAAGTTTATAATCAATCAAATATTAAAACTACAAATTTTCAAAATATGATTTTGAAACACGACAATACATATAATCTAGAATCTACTAGTTCGGGTAAAATGCAGTTCATATGATTAACTTATTATCCATGTTTTGAATCCAAAAATCGTCACTTCTCCATATAGAAAGTTTTTATTGATTCGTTTTCGCCGGTCCAAATAGCAAATAAACATTTATTTCGCAGAGTTTCACATAGTTGATTTTGACTTGATGATACCACGAACAATTAGTTTTGTTGCGATACTCTCATTTTTACTCTTTAAAATTTGAATCTTGTCATTTCGCATTGCCTCCCCGGGATCCATATTAAATGCAGAAGAAATACATTTAATTTTAACTATTCTATCTTCGTCAATAATACCATTAGGTGTTGCTCCAAAATATGATAAGTGCTCATCAACAAATAAACCACAAGGATAAATTTTAATATTTTCTTGTTATTCTAATTGGGCAAGCGACAATGCTTCGTATAATTTGCCATGATTTGCTGAAGCAACATTTAAATTATTTGAGGAATACAACAAACGCTCGACGAGATTCACACAGCTTACGATTAGGTTCGCGGATCCTTCTCTCGTCTTCGAGATCTGGGATTCTTTCTTTTTCACGTATGGCCGCGCGTTCTTTATTTTGATATTGTTCATACTCGGGGGTCCCGTAGTGTACTCTCCCGATATGTGAGATCATTTTTGATCGTTTAGGCATTGAGTGGCAAAATCGACATTGCACCAGTTCCTGTTTGGCATCGGCATCCCTGGTGTAATGACCTGGCGGTCGTGCGGTTATGGTAACCTTCAGAACGTCGTGAAGTGACTTTGATGTGACATTATTAAAAACAGATTTTAAATGAAGAAATTTCTGAATGTTCGATAATTTATCGTTATTGTGAATTACTGAGTCAAACAAATGTTTAAATGAAGTCCACTCCGTCTGATCTCCTAAAAATGTTTTAATACTAACATGCGGTAACTTAATACAAGAATAATTGAAATGGTTACTATTGAAGGTTAATCTTGCATTACTATTTTGAGATACTGAAACAGTTGTTACTGCGATGTTTTTGGATTGAATCAAGCTTGTTAATCGACCTATTGTAGAGAAGTATTTCTCCTCAAATTCAGTTCAATCGCCTGTGGTGTGGCTGGAAACTGACTTTGCAGGACGACATTCACACAACTTGTGGTTGGTCTTCTTATGCAGGCTCGAAAACAATTATTTGAAGCTGTTAATAATTTTCTTCGTATTTCCATCTATGCGTTACTTCGAGATTGTAGTGTAGTTATCCTTTCCCAGTTAAAACGCGAGTTGAAGAACTTTGTTTTTTCTTTTCCAAAAATATCAAGCGCCATATCCGGTTTCTGACAATGATCTTTGTGAATTAAATGAGCAGCAGAACAACGAGTAAATAATTGTTCTACAATATTACTGTCTATAAACTCAATCAGATTTCTTGCATGATTTGCTAAGTTTTGCACTACTTGCTTTATCTACTATAAGATTGTAAGCATGCCTTAATGTTGGGTTTTATAACAGTGAGAACTGTATAGGGCAGTTCATACTATTATTTCTTGGCAATTTTGGAATGGAGGCAATGCAAATTTTGCATTGTAGCAAAAAGTTCTTCCATGCTACTGCCGATGTATTTATATCCATTTCATTTTTTCGTCTACTGCAGAGGTTTGCCTTATAATATTGTAAAAATTGTAACAAAACCTATTACGAGGGCCTTACCTGTAAACTTATTTAATGCCGACGACTTGCTCAGCGGATGAAAATGGGCGTAGTCTACTCTTAGAATGGTTAACACCATTAAAACAACACAATTTTTTATATATAATTTAATTTCTCCCTTTGACATAGATTAAATGAGCAAGCTCACACAATACAAACAGCAAAATAACATAGACAACAATTGGCAACACAGCCCTTGATTCAGGCCCGTAGCCAGGGGGGGGCAAGGTCGGGCAACGCCCGACCTTTTAAGGATTTTGCCCTACCTTTTAAAATGAAAATATGCAACAATAAATTAAAAGAAAATTTCTCCATTCATTCCACATTGGTCCTTTTTAAGAATTTTTTAAATTTTAAGTCGGTATATGCTTTCAAATGCAATTCACCTAAGCAACCGTTTAATTAATATTACCATCAACATTTTATAAGTAACTTCAGAGGTTTAGTTATGTTGATACCCTGAAATCCAAAATGAAATTATCGAAATTATGACAGAAACTGTTCGGGAATCTAGAGTAGCAAATGTAAGACATGCTGACGTTCCATGGTTCACTTTACTGGAAGATGGTACTAAGGATAAAAACCATAGAGAAAATATAGCGATAGCCATTCGTTATGTGAAAGATGGTGTAGTCAAAGAGTCTTTGTTGACAATCACAACAACAACCGATCTTGATGCAGCTACCTTTAGCACAGCAACATTAAATATTCTTGAAGCTAATGAAATAGAGACCAATAGGCTTTTAAGCCAATGCTATGATGGTGCCAGTGTAATGAGCGGAAAAACAGGAGGTGTAGCTGCTCGAATAGAAAAGCAACTAAAACGAAAAATTCCGTATGTGCACTGCTATAATCATCGTTTACATTTAGTGGTTGTAAAAACAATATCTGAGATGACTTTTATCCGAAATTACTTTGATCAGTGCGTAATGTTACATGAATTTTTCCAACATAGCAAGATTGTCGCTTTGTATGAAGGAAAAAAAATATGTCGTCTTTTGGAGCAGCGTTGGTCAGGTCACCTAAAGATTACAAACGTAATTTGGACAAATTATGACTTAATATTAAAAGCACTCGATGAAATAAGAAAAGGCAAATTTAGCGGCGATGACATCGCAAAAGGCATTGGGATAAAAACAGTTATGTTAAGTTTGGATTTTCGTGTGGCTTTAATTTTAAGTAAAAAAATGTTGTTGTTATTCCAGCCTGCCGATGCGGCTCTTCAAGGTAGAGGTACAGGATTGAGAGATGCAATTGACATAATAAAATGCGTCCAAAAGGAAGTAGCTAATCCCAGGACAGAAGAAAGTTTCAAGTTAGTTTTAAGTGAAGCTGTAAATATGCTTCCAAAGGACACGCCATTGCAGTCTAAAAGACAAGTGACAAAAGACAACAGTGCAAATGACTAACTTTTTAATCTACGATTCTCAACCATCAGGAACAGGTTCGCGTCGTCAGAACTCTATTCACGATGACAACATAGTGCAATACAAACAAAAATACTTTGAAACGTTGGACATTGTGGCAGCAGAACTCAAAAGACGATTTTCGGATAATGAGGAGCTGCTTGAATCAATTTCGAGTATAGAGGAATTTGACTATGATAAATTGACTGCTTTAAGAACTTTGGGTAAGTTGTAAAAAAATTATAAAACAGTATTTTGAATTAGTATTTTTGAAGGAATAACAGTGCCCTCCTAAGAAGAGCTTCTGGTAGTTAAAAACTATTTAGCAAAAAAAACTGAAGGAGAATCCGTCTTTCAAATTTTGTAGAGATTTTGTTTCGAGATTCGTATGAACTGTATGCAACAGTTGCTACATTTGGCTGTAGCACTTCTGTCTGCGAGTCTACATTTTCTACTTTAACAGCCATAAACAGACCACAAAGAATGTCCATGGGCCATCAAAGAATGGTAAATTTAATATATCTTGCATTTGAACATGAAGTTACTAGAGCGCTAAATGTCGAGACAGTTTTGAAAAAGTTCAGCAATAGATTGAACAGAAAGTTGCAACTTGATTAAATACTCAATTTTAATATGCCTACATTTTAGTTTTCTAATAATTTTTATTGAAAATTATTAAGTTTAGTTGTTTAGGAATTCTTTTAATTTTTTAATGTTACACATTTTCATAAATATAGGTACATAAATTATAATTACTTACAAAATATTGAACTATCTCTATTCTGTCAAACTGAAACTGTGTGCCGTGAATTTGTTAAGATTTAAGTAGTTTATTATACTAGTAGCAATGCTAGTAGGTAGGTAAATTTTATAACTTTTCTTAAATCACGTTGACCTTGAAATTTCAGACAATTTTTGTCTGCGGCGCGATAAAGTTGCCCAATCTTACCATCCGTTTGCCCTACCTTCACTTTAGGTCTGGCTACGGACCTGCCTTGATTTTGTAGGTAACTATTACCAACTCCTTTATAACGCAATATTACAATAACGACATCATGAAAGGACTTAATCCTTAATTGTAAAATACAACAAAATCTCTAATTATACCGTTTAAGACAGTATGACGCCTCACTTGCTGACGAAGGGGTCAGCAAAATACCCTCTTGACCTAGCTTAACTGAAAGTTACGGAGGCGTTAATGTCCTCTCAGGTGAGAACAACTAAATTCCAAGGAGGCGGCAAGATCCTCTCTTGGCAACAAGTTCTTCCATAACCCCAACATAGATATTATTTAAGAAAATAATACAGACAAGAACTGCACCAGTCCTCATGGATTGAGCTGCGTATAAATCTCATCAAATATACGTTTAAAACCAATTCGTGTTAAACTGCGACGAATATATAACAAACATGAATTTATTGAAAAAACACATAACAATATGAAAAACTACGTTATTACCGACCTGAAAGGTCCACAGAATTTGTGCACGCTGCACAAAGAAAGCGTCACTAAATTACAACAAAACAATACCTGGCTGCAGCTTAATTCCAATTGTTAGACGCAGGCGTCCATTGATGTAGTTGTTGTTGAAACAGCATTCGGCGTCGTGCAGATTGTAAGCTCCAACCGGATGCTCGAGGTAGAAACCCGACGTCCAAAATTATATCTCATTACGGCAACAGCAAACATCACTTAAATATACCCAGCGGCATTTTTATTTCACCACTAGATTTCAAACTTCAAACTACTTCGAAAAGTTCGAAACAAAATCGCAAGATCAAGTATAAAGTTCAAATTTATTTATTCCCGCCAACTAAAATGGTCGTCGCACATTCTTTCAACTGGACTTGAAGAGTTCAAATAACAAAGGGAGGACCACGACGTCTCTTTTGGGTTGAATCAAAATAGGCTGGAACGGCTTGGAAAACGACTCGAGTGCACTTGTACGAATGTCAACAGGGATTTTTCCCATGAGAAGCTCAATAACGCACTGTGACGCAGTGGGGTAAGAATTTTTGCTTTTTCAGCTGATTTTGGGAAAATCGTCTCTATATGTTTCTCCACTAAGGATAATATTGAGACGAGTAGCGGCTGTCTTCTTTTCCAACTCCATTGAGGCTGTCAATGTGTTGGCAACAACATCTTGCAGTCATTATTTTTAGAGCTGTAAGAGCTGTTTTAACATCTTGGATTTCATCACAGAAATAGATAATACTGGAGAATACCTATTCCAGGTGTGATGAAAAGTTGCCACTATTCACTGCGGTGGTAATTTTGGTTACAAGTTACTCTTCCTGTTTTAATTGAAAGAAAAATACCATACATGTATTTTCAATTTTAAATTTTGAATTTAGCGCCAACATCTCATCATCGATGACACGGAAAATCGTCTATGGACCACGTTGTAATATTACCTCCCGCACGCCATCTAGTGACAAGTTCTTTCTTCCGATTTGCAAGTTTTCATTTTTTTCATCTAACTCGAAATCACTGTCATCTTCATTTGAATCCGAATGTTCATCGATTAAATTGATTGCAGATTGTTTAGCCATTAAAATTCTCGTCAAGTCTTGGGCAGCTAATTTTAAAATATGACCAAAACATGGAAAGTGCAGATTTCTGCTTTCAAAATCAGTTCCCATTAACTAAAATTTGACGGTGAGTTGTCTGTTGTGATACCTTGAATTTATTTTTAATATCATTTTAATTAATTTATATTAATTATATAAATTTATATTTATAATATAATTTTAATTAAAACAATATTTTAATTTGACGTCCTGAAGATGAATATCCCATATTCGAAACATGTTGTCTAACAAATAATAAAATATAAAACGAAGTATAGTACATTTTTAAATAAATAATATAAGAAATACTTGTAAAATTTATTTACAAAATTATTAAACTTATTAAAAAGTTTTATTATTTACACTTGCTTTAGATTTATTTATAGAAAACGTTAATACGAACTAACAAAAGTTATATAAATAATACAAAATGTTTACAATACAATTTGTTACTCGAACAAAAATTTTAAAAGTTTTTTCGCTACTGAAACCATTTTTCTGCTGTAATGACAAAGTTTTTTTCTATTCAGAGAAAAAGATTAGTTGATTTACCAAATTTTAACAAAGTCTGAATAGAAAAAACTAGAACGATAAATCCCTTTTACCAAGCGTTAATATGAAATTAATCAGAGTCCAAATATGAACCTAGTATAAAAACCTTTGAAAAATTCTTTGCAGACTTAAATTTAAAAAAATATGTCTCTAAGAAACTGTAGAACATTGTAGATTTCTTTGGAAAATCTAAATTAAATACAAAAAATATTTTGAAGCAAATATCTACAGCTCTTAAAAAATTAAAGAGCTGGTATCGAATATCGTCAAAAAAAATAAAAATTTCTTCGATGTTGAAGAAATCGCTTCCAATACAATATAAGAACGGCTGAATACTTTTTTTCCTTTCTTTTAAGTGTTTGATATGGTCTTCGACTTCTTGGTGACATTTTCCCAAGAAGATAAAAGATTCTTGAGAATCTTTAATCGTGAACTTAATAGTATTTTTGGTAGTGTTTTCTGTGGCGACTACTGTTTTAGTAGTCGGCACAAAGTAGCCATGCATACTCCAAAATATTATTGCAGTTCTTGTATCTAAAATAAATAAGCAAGATTAATCAATCGATTTGCAGCTGCGTTGAATGCATTTTTAAACGCATTGTGCTTGGTTATTCTTATAATAGTTCAGAACAAATGTAAACTACAGTGAATAACAATATGATTGTACCAAATTTACAAACTTACGCAATACGAATATAATGTACTTAGTACTTACTATCAGAAATGGTGGCATTTGTATTGAGATTTTTTAATAAACCTCGAGCATTTTTGTCTTTGACGTTACTAGCATCAGATAAAAATTCAAGCAACTTGTTGCTACATGTAATCCAATTATTTAGTAATCCGTTCCCGTCATTACTATATGCAGCATTAAAGTCCATATCAATCTGTAAGTAAACGGTTTTAATGATCAGGTATTATTTGTATCTAGAAAATCATACCAGTCGAAAACCTGTTGGGGTTTTATAAAATGGCCATTTTTCCAAAATTTCATTAGTGGTTTCTAAATTTTCCAAATCTTTAAGCCGATATTGGCTACAGGCTTTCCAGGTACTGTCAAATTGTTCGGCTGTCAAATTATCATATTTTAATGCTCTAATACACACTTCTGCATCATCCTCCGGTTCTAAAAATAGATATTTATAAACATTTCATAAAAATATAATATAATTTGGCCAAAACTTTGTAAAATAAGAAAAAAAAATGGAAAAAATGTTTTAAAAAAAGTAACAACAAAAGTAAAATTAAAAAAAAAATTTTACGGCCATTTTTAAAAAATTTTATCAGTTTTAGAGTACCTCCTAAATGCAATAACAATAATTAAATTAAGTTTAAATATACGTAAGTAAAACAATTTAAAATTATAAGTTCTTACCTTTGATTTACAATTTGCTATTTCAAAGTTGAAAAACGAAGTAAAAAGTTGTTACACTAAAAATCACTGTTAACAGAATAAATTTATATTTCGACTACGACTTGAAGCTGTAGGCTGTAGACCACTAACTAAACTAGGGTACAATACGGGGGCGGAAAGGCCGTGACCAACAAGGGCTAAAAATAATGCAATAAAACATTTGTTTTGCATGATAGCACGATAGTTTGGAAAGATACAGGAAGACCGTGATCTGACAAAAAATCCTAAAAAACACCCCACAATTTATTAAAAGATAATTAAAAGCTATCCAACAGTTTCTTGTTACTTTGCACAAATTCTTTGCGCGGAGATACCCATATAACGCGACATTTGAAAGAATCAAAACGAACTATAAAATCGAGTAGGAAATAAAGTACACACATGTTTACAAAATTGCAAAGTTATTACTTATGTGAAAAGAAATAGATATTTTTTATAAACTTTCTTTTTTATAAAAAAATACAATTTGATTAGGGGCCCTGAAATAATTTTTGCGGGGAGCGGAGTAAATTGCTGTATTTTTATCTAAGGTATAATAATTATAATCATCATAAGATTAACTTTCACAGTCACCAGCAATTTTTTAAGTAGTGCATGTATACCTACAAACTCGTCGCTTTAAAGATTATGGGTATTACAAGTTCGTTGGTAAAAAAAATACCATACATTTACTCCACGTAACGCACACATCAAAATTACGATTCTTCGTAATAGATCCAACGTCTAGATTGTTATTTAATAACATTGTAAATTATCACAACGAACAAATTTCTTCAAATCTGTCACAGTTATTTTATGTTCGAATTCCTAAATACAAAGAACAACTTTTATCAGATCGACGAAAACTTTATTATTATGAAGGAATATTTTACGTTCACCAATGAATCAATCTTTCTTTGTATTTAAGAACGCCAATTCGCTATATTAACGTATCTAAGAATGGAGTACCTAAAAATTGACCTTAGGATTTCTTTACATCAAAGAAAAAATTCTTTGTCGCAGCGAAATTTAAGTTAAAAATCACTGTTCGTTAATATAAAGCATCATATTATTTTCAGTGTATAATAAAAAAAAGCGTGGTTATGCTTAATTTCCAATTATGTTAACAAAATTAGTAAAAAAAAGAGAACCCACAAAAGTTTTTCTCTAATATCTAAAACAATAAAAAATTTTCTTTTTGATTTCTATTTATCCACAAATCAAGATAACAAAAAACAAAAAAAATAATAAAAAGAACTACAAAAAAAAACTAATAATAATCGTCTCTCCCTCACCTTCCGTGTTCATAATGGAAAAAGCAAAAAAAAACTTAAAATTAAAAAAAAATGGAATAAAAAAGATTTTCTCGATAACACTAATACACCAACAACAACAACAAAATTTACCCGTTTCTGAATTTTCACGGTCAAAGCTGCTTTCTCCAGACAATAAATAATTATGTAAGCAACAAACGGCTAAAACTACAAAATCCACACGTTCTGGAGCAAGCAGAATAGGTTTCCTCAGTACTCTAAATACACTAGACATAATAACAAAGTCATTCTCTGCTATTCTTCTTGCTCTAGAAAGTCTGTAGTTAAATATCTTCATAGAACCTTGGCTATTAAAAGGATAATATGGTTTCATAATGTGGGGTTGTAATGGGAAAGCATCGCCTGCTACAAAAACATGGGGGATATCTAATTTTCGTCCTGGAAGAGGCCTTTTTTCTAACTCGTTTGCAGTAATTTCAATATAATTTGCAATTCCACTAGCTTTAAAAACTCCCCCGTCAGAAACTCTTCCATTGCTGCCAGCAGTGGCGACAATTGCCATTAACACAGTACTGTGCTGTCCTTTATAATTATAATAATAACTACCACTGTTGTGTGGTGCTTGAATAATCACATGTTTTCCATCACTATCACCCAAACATTTGGGAAAGTTCCATCGTTTTTCAAACTTTCTGCTAATACCAGTTAATCCAATTAAGTCCAGTTAATACCAATAAGAGGAAGAAAATTGAATCTTCAAAACAAAATGATTTAATTTATCAAAAAGCTATATTAAGCTTTGAGCGAAGAAGACGGTCAGTATAACATTTTTGGAAGATATGTAACTTCAGAAATGTGAAAAATCTCTTTAGAATATTTTTTTATTATTATAATTTATGTTCATCAAAACATGTGCGTATTTCTCCGTTTTTCTACGGACACCGTCATTTTGGCGATTCCAATTCGGCTCCTACATTTTCGGCGACAGAAAATTCGACTATGTCGATTCGACGACGGGAGGTATACTTTTAGTTTATTAAATTTATTGAATAATAAATTTTAGTTTATTCAATTTATTGAATAATAAAATTTAGTTTATTCAATTTATTCAATAAACTAAACTTTGCGGAATAGCTTATAATTATTATAACATTTATTAAAATTTGTTTAATAGCTTAAAAAGTATGTAAAATAAAAAATTGTTTTTTTAATATTTTTAATAAATTGTAACACTTAAATAAATTTTCCGTCGCCGAATCAACGTAGTCGAATTTTCTGTCGGCGAATAAGAATCGCCGAATTGACCGTCGCCGAATATACCTTGCCGAATCGCTTTCGCCGAACTGCGGTCGCCGAAACGACGTGTACCGGTTTTTCTACGTGACCAAAATTAAAGGGTTAACCTTTACTATTCTTTTTATTGAAAAAAGTCTTTCTTTTGTACGAAAATGGCTACAGCAAACGCAATTTTTTTGGCGCCGCTATGATGAATGGGCTTATTGAGTAAATTGCAATTATCGAGTACAGGTACATAATTTACATCAATACTCAACTAAAAGATTTTTATTTTCATATTCACATTCTTACAAATTACAATTAATAGATAATAATTCTTAAACCAAATTTACTATTAGTGGAGAACAATTCTGAAAAAGTAGTAGGAAATTCATGTAGTGATTATACTACAATTTTTATGCTTTAAGCTCAATTCGTGATTAGGAATTGGAGGATTGATGTGTCTCCAATCATTGAAATTATTGTTAATATTGTTAAATGCAATTTTTGATTTATCAGCAAAAAGTAAGCATGGAAAGTAAAATACAGATTTTTTGGTGGTACTATACATCAATCATTCCATCTTGGTCTTTTCCCGATTACTCAAAACTCGGTAGTACCATTCAAGATTAAAATGTCTTCCATCTGAGTTGCTGTGTAAAGCAAAAAATTATTTTGCACTGGACCGTTTTGAATAATTATTATTCTCGCATTCTTCTCGTATTCATTGCATTTTGTCCATTGCCGATGAAGGAAGGTCATGTAGTTGATTCACTACAATCTATTTGCATTAGCAGTTGCCGATTTATCAGTTGGATTGATGACAGGGGCATCAGTCTGTGAATAAATTGATGGAAGTAGATTCACGATAAAAAAAACAATTATTAATACCTTTTTCTATACTGTTGATTGAATTTGACAAAAATCAAAAATAACTATTCGAAAGCAGAATAAACTTTAATTAATTCACCATATCGCAAAGCGCAAGCAGAACTTAGCCTTTAAATTCATCTCGCAGAATGTATTCCTCTTCCTCTTGTAGGGACATTTAATGTTGTGCTATAAATACAAACAAATTAGAATAATTTCTTTGACATAATGTTAAAACTACACACATATTACCTTATTCTGTTGTGGTACAGAAAAACTGATATCCTCGTCCATAAAAATATTCTCCTCGGCCTCAGCTGCATGAGTATAACAATATTATGAATAATCATTGGATAGCTAATAACTTGCCAGTACTGCCTTCAATTCTGGTCCTCAAAATTTCTTTTATGGTGCTGTCCAGATCTGAAAAAGTTGTATTCCGAGGGAGACCACCTCCCGTGCCAAGGAGAGTAGCATTTTTCATCGGAATAATTCTTTTTCACTCTTTTTTTTAATATTGTCGTACTTTCTTCTGAGAACATCTTGTGTCCTATAGGTCTGCCCAGACATGCTGTTGCATTCTTGTTCAATTTTACCCCATGCTTTGCGTTGCTCTTCATGTGCCGTCATGTCAGTTAGTTTGCACTCCAAAACCTTTTGTGTTTTTGAGCCATACTAACTAACAAAGTTTCTTTCTGAGGGGAAAAGTTTGCTGACCGCTTGGAAGTAATTGCAGAAGAAGCCATCTTCACAAAAAAAAGATACACCACCAGGAAATGTACCACCATTGTACTTTGTACTGTTGACCATGCCTGACACAATTTGTTGCTGGAATTTGGGTGCATATACGAAAAATCATTTTCCAACTGTAAAAGTAATATAATAGGAAAGTGACGCAATTCATAAGCAATTTTAAGCAAAAAAATCTTAAAAATGGAATCAACCAAAAGGTTGTTTACTTGAAATTGAAATAAATGTAAATACTAAATATATTTACCAAAAATATTCCAGTTGGTATGTAGTTGCAATGCAATATATTTTGCAAAATAGTCTTCTATTTTAAGATCTACATTTGTATTAAATTGATGTAATCTGTATGTCCTACTCTTCTCCCAAAATTCCTCAACAGTGTTAAATGGTGCTTGGTTATGCTCAAGCCAACGAGACGACTCTTCTGCACCTTCGTCTACGGGAATATCTATAAAGACAAAACATATTTATAACATTACACAACAAAATTATCAACATTATTGTATACCTTCAATATTTTCTGCATCCTGTTCAAGCTTTCGTTTCTTCGACGAAGAAATGATGCCTAATTCACTGTATTTCCGTCTGGTATTAACGTACGTAAAGAGCTTCATATTAAAATATAAAAATAATGAACTAACTGTGTTCCAAAATTCCAATTTTTCCACAAATTTCACCTTCGTACCTATTTTTGGAATCAAAATTTTAATATCGTCGGAAGTAATCTTTTGCAATGATTCTTCATCTATATTGTTGTCTAAAATGTAAGTAGGATAATATAGTAAATATGCAAGAAAACACAAAATCCACGTGATATAATAAAATATAGCAATACAACTTCGAAAAATTTTTTAGCAAGTTTGCAAAAAATTAAAATGTTATATTAATTTAAATAAAATTAGAATTATTATTAAATAGCATTAATAAACTATTTTTTTGTTCATTTTAATAACGGCTATTCCAAATACCTTTAAATACGGGAATTAGTTCAGCTAAACCCCAAGCTAATAGTAGATCTTCCATAACTCTCAAATAAAGACACAACTAACAATAATAAAATCAATGTACTTTTAACGGAAAACAAATACGATGCTTATCGTACAACGTAAAGCGATGAAACTGAAATATTTTTTAAAATCAGTAAATGCTTTAATGGCTACTATTTGGACATGTGGCATTTGCAAACTGTACCTCATTCTGGAGCACATCCTGAAGCAATAAAATTTACCCTAAACTTGCCCTGTTCAAGTAGCAAACAATTTTTACAAGATCAATTTGTTTTAAAATACTTAAAATTAGGTAAACTCAAAGAGATACCGCGTTTGGTTTTATTGTAATTCTACCTAACAATAAAATTTAAAATATTCATAAAGTAATCTTTGCATAAGAGAAAAATTGCAGAAGAATTCATAAAACATAATATGCTGTGCAGATGTATCTTTGAAAGCACAAATTATAAGGCCGTTGAATTTTATGACGATGTGCTTGAATTTCAAAATTTGTCGGTATAATAAGTATTTTGAATAAATCATAACACTATAAGTATAATATAATTATGTATTGAATTTTTATTAACATTTTTAAAAGTGTGTTCTACAAGAAACTTGTCTTGGTGGTTTAAAATCATATGTAAATTGACACAAATATACACACTTGTGCAATATTAATTTTTTAATCGTTATTATGTTTTCTGCAAATAATACTTACTAGCATTACTACTTCGTTGTGAAACGGTACATTTTAAGAAGCAAGATGTTTATAATCCTTATTTTCTTATAGCCAAAAAATTTATTCTATGATCTTTTGATTGTAATTTAGGATTATAAACTTTTCTAGTGAAGATCTGATTTGTAGGGCAGTGAATGAACTATGAATGAATTAGTGAAAAATTACCCAAAGATTGTTACAGTTACAACAAGCGCCACTATGACCATTTACAAGAGCTTGTATTTACCAGCAAAGATGGACACAAGTTCTTCAAGATTCTAAATCTTCAATAAGCCTTCCATTATTACAATACACTTGAAAACACTTTTCACTCGGAGTACCTCACAGTATCGTTAAGCTTTTTTTAATTATAATACGTACATATATAATAAATCTGCTAATGGGGAATGGGGTTGAATTTGCTTAATATAGCACTACTTGCAATGATAGGGTTAAAACTACAAAGTTGATATAATATTCATACTACCTTGTTGTTATAAAACTTACAACAACATTTTATTGTATAGAATAATATAGTTTCACATTGTAACTATTACATTGAAACTACTAGCTAATACGGAAAATAAATTAATTTAGTTGTTTGTATTTTAGTGGCTTACTCTCCTGCTCCTGTAAGGAAAACTATACTATGCGAGTTATGAATAAAATATTTCTTTTTAATCAGTTTTTTGTTGTATTTATGAAGATCAACGTTGTTATTTTATACGTTATGATTGATACCATTTGGTCGTACTATTGGAAAATACATGATGTTATATCCATATTTATATTTTAAGTATATTTGCAATAAAACATTGTATACTATATAAAAATGTTACAACAACTACGCTATGTATTAATAAGACGTAAAATTTTTCTCAGTGTAGCTCCAAATTTAACTTCAAAATTTCTAAAAATATTAAACCAATTATAATTCAATTTTAAAAGCAACTTTTGTCTTTAAGGTATGTTATGTTAATACGTATTTTCCTAACAAACTTGAAAATGTGTATATAATTACACGAAACATGTCGTCACAATAAAGAACAATAGTTTCATTTAAACAAGAGGTACTATTTAACCAAGAATATTGTTAACATTATTTTTAACTAAATGTATATAAGTCTTTTGTAAAAATGAAATATTAATTATAATTATTAGCAACGTAATTTCGTATTCTTCATCCTTCTTCTAATGTGGTAACCTGGACTTCGTGGTTGGAAAGGCGGACCTGACGGTGTTGCTAAAAAATAACTTTAACCTACCTTTCTTCCCTTTTGTTCCAGATCACTTTTCTTTAATCGCTGCCACCAGATCTAGTTTAAAGATGTAACGAGATAGATCAGCTCGTTTTGATTGGGTTGTAGTAGCGTGAACTTTTAGGAGACGTAGGGATGAGATAAACAATACTTTTGCAACACCAAAATTAAACAGTTTGAAATTATAATTAAATTTATTAAAATCAAAAATAGAGGGGAGGTACAAAATAAAAATAATATAACAAAATAATACAGTACTAAAGATTAAGACACATGAACATGGGTAAAAAAAAAAAAATCGATCGCGAATATACAGACCTTTTTCCTATAATTCGAGCAACGGCTTTGGCTGGTTGTTGTAGAAATTGTCACTTTAATTTAATATAATTTAATTAATTGAATTTAAAAAAATATCACTTTGTGATTGAAATTATAAAAGCAAAAATCAAAATCAAAACTTCGAGTGACCGCGACGTTATCGCTTCGTCTCAAAACCGTTAACTGACTTGTCCAAAATCCTCCACCGAATTTATAACATTTTTACGTCTTTGTCTTTAGGTTCTCATAAAGTTCGTTAAACCAAAATTAATTTATTTTGCCTCTTAGCTCTGCTAATTGCATTCCGATGTAATCATTGCTCGAATTATTGGAAGATCTTGTGAGAGCGAACTCATAATTTTACTATTCTAAACAATTTTGAGTGGCTTGAGCCCTTAGATACCTAAGTTTTCCTACTTAACGCTCTTGTAAAGCTAATTTAGACGTCCGATTTCTCGTCAAGTGTAACTTTTAGTATCTGAGCGCTCTTAAAAATGATAACAACTTATCAGCCCCTTGGTTTCTAAATTAATAAAAATATAAACAATTTACGTAAAATTTATGTGTGACCAAATTGCAATATTCACCTTTTGAATTTACAAAGTTTAGTTTAAAACAAAATTATAAAATTGGCTTTAGAATTAAAAATATACTAACAACTAAAATGAATATGATTTCGCGAATTTATCAATAAAAGAAATGTTGCAATTTGTCAATTTGCAATAATATAATTGGTTTTTATTTTAAATGTAATTAAATTTAGTGTAAAAGAAATTATATATTTAGGGATAAAAAAATACGGGTGGAGGACTACACTAATAAATTGCTATCTGCGATAGCTATACCATCATTTTCTGCTACCATTTCTTCTTCGTGAAAATTAAATTTATCATCGGCATATTATTGTCGGCACAGCACATATTATGCAAAATGCAACAGGCATAATAGTAGTATAATTTTACAAGCTCTGGTAGGATTGTAGTGTAATTTTAATAAACCGATACAACGTTTAATGCTATTCCTAGTGGTGTTAGGTTCCGCACCAATAATAGGTGTAAATAACCACGGTTGCAAAAGATAGCCTGAATCGCCTAATAATCGGGAAGATCTGTCACCTGTAACAAAGAAAAACATAATTTTATTAAGAAAAATTATTTTATTACAGCAATGTTACCTTGATTGTATTGCTGGCGTAAATGCCGTTGTAGAGCTGATGTCATACATATAGCAGCATCATGAACAGATCCAGGATGTTTAGCATTTACGGCCAATAATTTAAGATTGGCATCGCATACTACTTGCACATTTATGCTATGATAGCCTTTTCGGTTAATATATAAATGGCCCGGAAACTGTTCATTGTTGTTGGAAGTTGCCACAAAGGCTATATGGGAACCATCAATTACACCAACTACTCCACTAAGTGCAAATTTTTCGTAAAATCCACGCTTAACTACTTGTTTTTCATCGTACGTTAAAGGAAATTTAAAACAAATGTTTAGTAAGTTTGTGTATAATGCTTCGGTAACATTATTTATGCACCGGCTTACACTAGCCTGACTTAGGCCAAACAAGTAACTAGTACCTACACATTTTTGATAAGACCCATGTGCATAAAAAAAAGTGCCGATAAAACTTTTATTGTGAGGGGAATTTCAGAGACTCGTTCACCATCGTAAGTTAAAAATGGGGTTAATTGATTAACCAAGTTGACAGCCATTTGTATAGAAATTCGAAACAATATTCTGAAGTTAATTTACGGCAATTCAAATGGGTTATTTGTATCTCGAAGATGGCGATGATTAATCTTTATATTGTCCCTAAAAATTACCCTGTCGGGGTAGGTAGAGCCTCATGAAGTCAAGTATCATAGTTCCGCAAAACTATAATTAATATTTTTTAAATATCTAGAACTTCGGTTTCACATGCCTGCCTCACCGCCTAAACTTCTCACAAGCCGCCACTATTTACTAAATACTTATTGTAAATAAAGGAACATGTACTAACCTTCTTATATTTTGCAGTTCTTCACCTGCCAGAATGATCTCTAACAATTGTGGATCCATTTGTATATTTTTAAATTGTTTTTGTACAAATATCTGTATTATAAACGTTTTACAATAATTATGTTCAATTAAAAAAGTTTACATACCTTTAATACGTTTCAATCCGCCTTGAGTTGATTAATGTGTTCTTTGAAACGTTCCCCATCTTTGGCGTCGAGGTTTCCTGAGATGAATTTGATGGTAGAGCCCAGAAAATTTAGCAAATACCTCTTTTGTTTCTGGTTGTCCGGCATGGTTGTTTCGGTTAACTCATATAGAATTGAAATACACATGTCGTTTAACATTTTCAAATTCGTGATTTGAGATAGCAGTGGGGGTATAAAGAAATGTCCCTTTGTTTTGGTGCTTAGCGCTAATAGCGCAGGTATGATGGCTTCCCCGTTTGACTTGTTGCTTGATTTTGACCGTATCGTTTGGTCGAGACGTTTTAGTATATCTCCGTTATGTCCGCTAAACTTGTTGCTCGGTACCTACCTATAACTTATGGTTGCCGACGACTGGCTCAGCGGATCTAAAAATTGGGCGTGGTCTACTCTCGGAAGTCAACACAATTAAAACACAAATATTTAATATATTATTTAATTTCTCCCTTGGTTTACGTAAAATTAACAAACTCATAATAAGACAACAATCCTCTTAACTTTCATTAACATAGAGTCAACACAATAGTAAAGGTTGGCAACAATGCCAGTTATTATAAATAAAACTTAGTGATGACTACATCACTACATAACTGACTTTAATAGTTGTAAAACATGACAGATCAACGTCTACAAGTACGGCTCCAGCCTGACCGGAATTATAAAAAGGTCCTCCAGACCACTTACGAAAAGCGTTAACAGCTGGGTCAATGGCGCAGCAAAATCCCCTATTGACCAAGCTTTACAAAAATTACGGTGGCGTAATTGTCCACTGAAGGAGGACAATGAATTCCCTTAACAGGGTAACACCAATTCGGTTTAAACTTCAACGAAATGATGACCGACATGAATTCATAGAAAAATCAAAGCAAAATTTAATATATCGTAAAACAACAATACGACAATAATTTCGATGCTGACCTGAAAGGTCCACAGGACGTGCACACCGCACCAAGAAGGTACTAAATAAGTCATACAAAATAACGATACCTTGTTACATAATAATTTCCAGCAAGCGACGCAGATGTCCTGGAGATGATTGCAGTAAGCAGGTCGGCATCGTGCAATTCGAAGTTCCAATATTACATAGAGAATACGCCACTGTTGGACAGTTAAATATTTTTTAAGAATTCCTTCTATAATGAGACATTTTTTTCTCTGGCTAAATTGATAATATTTTTGTACATTAATGGCCATTCGGTAAACAGTGCGTTACAATTGAAAACAAGTGAAAGTAATTTAGTGAGATTAGACATATTAATATCAATAAACTCAAATACCAATGAATATCCCAAAAAGCTGAATAATGCACGGATATAATTTGAAGTAGTCGTGAATATCGGTTTGTTTCTCCTTATGGCGTTTTGATCTACTGGAAGAAGTAGTTACCCAAAGCTCCTTGATCTTTGGCCAAGGATAAAAGTTTTTTTGTAGCCAATAAATGTTTTCAACATTGCATCGTCATGTTTCGTCATTAGCGTTATTAGTATTTATTACTAATAAGTTGGATGCATAAGACAAACTTATTTTTCTCGGTGATACGATCACATAAAAGTGATATAAATTAATTTTTTTTACCAGCAGGTTTTGAGTTTTTATATTTGAGTATAATGTCCAAATTTTCTACACGTAGTTCTTGTGTTGCAATATTTGTTCCATAACTGACCATGTGCCGAAATATTCTTTCCGTTGCAATTTTGGTATCCATGAATAAAATATGTATGTAACTGGGGATTTCAAAGGAAATATTTTACAAATGGAATGAATGTAAAGCGTTCCCCAGAAATCCTAAAATGTTATGAATTAAAAAGGTACTGAAACTCTCACCTTTGAAAATACCTTTTATCTTGATCATTTCGTAATTCATCGTTAATTATTAAATTGACGAGCAATTTTCGTTTTAACTCGTTATAACTCGTTTGTTTTAACTCATAAAGTCTATATCAATCTGTAAGTAAATCGTTTTAGTGATTAGGTATTATTTATATCTAGAGGATCTTACCAGTCGAAAACCTGTTGGGGTTTTATAAAATGGCCATGTTTTTTTCAGGTCTTTAAACCGATATTGGCTACAGGCTTTCCAAGTACTACTGTCAAATTGTTCGGCTGTTAAATTATCAAATTTTAACGCCCTAATACAAAAAAGACATTTTTGGTGTTTTTTCCTGATCAACTAAATGTTAAATGAGGTTTTTAAATTTGAATACTTATAATATATTCTTCCACGTTTATCGGCACGATGATGGTACTCTTAAAATAAACAATTTTTATATGAAATA
Organism: Cantharis rufa; assembly: GCA_947369205.1. Taxonomy (NCBI): domain Eukaryota; kingdom Metazoa; phylum Arthropoda; class Insecta; order Coleoptera; family Cantharidae; genus Cantharis; species Cantharis rufa. The sequence continues at coordinate 34,592,914 of OX376304.1, forward strand.
TGAAAACCTCCCAAAAAAAGCTCTTACCAATTTTTCAGTTGGAAATCTATCTATAATTTTCCGTTTCAGTCGATAACTTGTTGCCAAAGTGATTGGAATACCCTTGTCTTCAAAATATTGAGCAATCAAATTTATTAAAAACGTTCACTGTTCATCTTTGAAGTTGAAAAACTTATCATAAAACTCAGTAAGCATATACTACCTTTTGCTGTTTCATTTAAAATATTACTTAGAAGTGTGTGATGAAAGTATTGGAGACAGTGAAGGTAGTGTAGGAAGTGGAGATAGTGAAGGTTGAAATGAGATATGTCTTGTCTACCAACGAAATTCCTATAAGTTCTCGCCATTCCACAGTGGAACCAACGCCCGAAAAAGTGGTCAAAAATACAATTTTGTTAACTTAACAGTTATACTACAAGGTTCTGTATATCTTTAGAGGAAACATCAGTACCCCCTTTCCTAGAATTTCAAGTTAATTTAAAAATATTTCAGCTTGCTAGAGCGATGTAAACATCGCCTTCGACGTTTTTTTAACAAGTCGTTGTGCGGATTTCAGTTTAGGGTTCAAATTGGTATTTATAGAAAAGGTTTCTTGAAGTATGTACTTTTGAAGTTTTTTTCTTGTTTATTCATTGTTGCGGCTTTCAGTGATATTTGCTTCATAAGTCTTGCGTTGAATCCTGGCATAAATTCTTGCTTTCACTGTTGATGGAGCTGATAAAGTGATTCAAAGACTTCGTAAGAATTTATAGGTTGATGGTGACTTATAATATTTATAAAGAAATTCATAAGTCTTTTTCTACTATTTTCCATTCATTTTTCCACAATGTATTCACATGGGGTGATTTATAATTTATAGAGTCGAGCACTTCTTTTTTAGTAGGGGTTTTTTAAGCATCGAACGAAATTTCGAAATTTTAGATCGCTTACTTATTAAAAATACTCTTGGTTTTTTAATCAAAGCTTCTTTGTTTTTCTAATTTTCTTCTTTTTTGGAGTATTTTCTGATTCTTCGTGACTTGTAGTAGCCATTGATCTTTTCTTAGTATCTATAGTATGTACCGTAGGAGATGGTAAATCAATAAAGCTAGCTAAAAAATTTGATGTTGAAGGGGATCCGCTGTTTTCAAAGTCAGTCTTGTTTCGTGTAGGTCAAAGTGAATTGTTGTGCATTTTAAAAAATGTGCGTTCCTTAAAAAAAATAAAAGGTACAAAAGTGAAAGAAAAAAAAATGTTTACGATGACAATAAAAGTTCCGCCGTCCAAATTTTAGACGGGATGGTAAAGCGTCACCAGAGGGTCGGTTTCGAGTAAGCCCCCTTGGAATCTCAGGCCATACGCCATGTGCCTATGGCATAGCGGGCACCACCTGGAGACCTGCGACCATTGTATTAAACAGTCGGTGCAGAAGTTATGTGTGCAACAGTCTGGTTTCGCGTTGTCCAATTTTAAATCATCTACTCAAATCACTCAGGGATCCGCGTCGAAGTAGGATATCTAATAAGAAATAAAATTATAACTTACATATTTATAACTATGCTACTGGACCATGCTATTCTGTCCAAAATAAAAATATTTTAAATTTTAAATATAAAATTTAAAAAAAATATAAAAAAGATTTTATACTACTTGCTACATCTGGAATTACAACTAATAATATTGTTAAAAGAAAAAAAAACTTGAAAGGTAAAATTAACAATTAGATTTTCTAAGTACGTAATTGATAGTTTAATTATATTAACTAAGTTTCTACGAGCTCGTGCCGACATTATGCACTCCTGAAGTGAAGTGAATGAAAAGGAAATATTTCTCTTTGTAGTGGGTATTGCCGTATCTGAATTGTATCATCAATACGAATAGAATCATGTGGTAATATAATTTCATTATAAGATATTGGTTCAGCTGTCGATAAAAGGCGATATTTTTTATCACTAAAAAATTGAGAATCTGTAAAATGATTTGCACATTAAACTTGTTGGCGACAAATTGGCAACAGAAATGTTACCGTATTTCAAAATTCAATATTCAAATCTTTTATTGTCCGATGCAGGGAATCAAAAAAAACTTCACTTCTCTTTTGAATTTCATTGTCTTTTTCTACAATTTAAATATTTGCATGTATTTCCTTCTACTCATTTTGTATACGTGTTTCACTGACCACAAGTCACCAATTACTGATATTACAGACAATAACTAATTAAAATAATGGGATGTTAGTTTAGTTGACCTTCCATAATTAAATATTGGGAGAATAGTTGAGGTTGCGGTCAAAAGAAACAAATATAATTGTCCGACGTTTCGGGATCTTTATTTGCTGTTTGAAATTAAAATTAAAAAAAAATGAAGTTAAAATTCAGAATTCAGATAAAATTGACAAAACAGAGAAGAGGAATCACTGTCATTTGGCCGACAGTTTTTGACCGATAGATCATGTGGCCGACAGATTATTTGGCCGACCAGTTTTTGGCCGACATTTTTTTTTTAAATAATAAATTTTTAATTAAATTATACTATTGCTTTATTTAAATCATACTAAAAAAAATGCACTTAACATACATAATACGAAATATCAAATCAATGAAATATTTCTGAGATCCGTTTGCACAGTCGGACCAAAACACGAAAAAGTGGCCAAAAATCAGATTTTGACTTTAATGACTTTAAATTGGCATAAATAACACGAGAAAATTAATTTAAAAAATTCCAAATTGACAGGGGTGAATTAGAGGGGTGTTTTTTTATAAGAGTTGTTAAAATATGATTTCACTTTTAATGACTTAAAATTGGTCTAAATAATCAGAAAAATTAATAAATAAAATAAAAACTACACAGGGGTGATTTTAGAGGGTGTTTTTGTATACGACCGGTGAAAATGTTTTACTTTAACGTTAATAGATACTGAAAATTCTTCTGACCCGATTCGATCTAGTTTCTCATTTGGTAACAATTAATCTTACGTACGATTATTGCTGGGAGGGGGGAGAGATTAAATATCCTTATTTTTTCTTATTATGGTATGGACGAAGTCTAGTAGACTAGACTAGAAGTAGAAAAAATATCTGACGTAATACATGAACGGCCCCTAAGCACATCAAATATTGGTATAAATAATTGCCGCCAAATAACTGTCAAAAAAATTCGGCCAAATGACTGGATACCAGAGAAGAGTACAAAAGAAAAACAAAAACATAAAAATAAAGGTAAAGAAAATCACAATACAAAATGAAGGAATCCAAAAGAAAAAATATATATATATAAACAAATGAAAAACGAAAATAAATGTAAAAGAAAATATTGAAACTTATAAGACAGAATACTAACCTAAGATGAGAAGAATTAAGGTTAGAAAGCCACCATTTTCCAGAGTAGAGCTGTCCTTAGCCAAACCTCAACAACAACACGTGGCGATTTCTTGTTAAAATATTTCAGAGTAATCACTAATCACTAAACCAACCCAAACAAGTAGTTAAATTGAAATGAAATAAAATTTCAATCCAATTCAACCCCTTCTTAGGTTATGTTTAGTGTAAAAATAGGTTGGTACCTAAGTTAATTTAAACTAAAATATTTAAATTTGAAATCACCTCGTGGCAATTAAAAAGGTTAGTCAAAAACAGAACCGGTCTTAGGTTAGTATTCCATCCAAGACCAAAAATTATGCCGAATTCAACATATCAAGGATACGTTTGTAGCCCCCGTCAAAGTATTCGACATCCCTTTTATAAATAGTAAATTTTATTGATGATCCACGCGAGTCTATACAAATCGACTTCTTAATTTTCCTCTTCTTGTCTATCCTCTCCCGGTCTAAATTATTAATGCTGTTGTGGTTACTTGGACTTCGTGGTTGGAAAGGCGGCTCTGACGGTTTTGCTGAAAAATAGCTTTAACCCACCTTTCTTCCCTTTTGTTCCAGATCACTTCTCTTTAATCGCTGCCACCAGATCTAGTTTAAAGATGTAACCAGATATATCAGCTCGTTTTGATTGGTTTGTAGTAGCGTGAAGTTTTTTGGAGACGTAGTGATGAGATAAACAATACTTTTGCAACACCAAAATTAAACAATTTGAAATTATAATTAAATTTATTGAAATCAAAAATAGATGGGAAATACAAGATAAAAATAATATAACAAAATAATGCAATACTAAAGATTAACATACATGAACATGGATAAAAAAAATAATAAAATCCAGCGCGAAAATACAAGTGAAATAAAATCTTTTATTACTAACCCTTTTCCTATAATAATTCAAGCAACGGCTTTGGTTGGCTTTGGTTGATGTTGTAGAAATTGTCACTTTAATTTAATCAAATTTAGTTAATTGAATTTTAAAAAATCACTTTGTGATTGAAATTATAAAACCAAAAATTAAAATCAAAACTTCGAGTGACCGCGACGTTATCGCTTCGTCTCAAAACCGTTAACTGACTTGTTCAAAATCCTCCACCGAATTTATAACATTTTTACGTCTTTGTCTTTAGGTTCTCAAAAAGATCGTCAAAAAAAAATAATTTATCTTGCCTCTTAACTCTGCTAATTGCATTTTGATGTAATCGTTGCTCGAATTATTGGAAGATCTTGTGTGAGTAAACTCATAATTTTACTATTCTAAACAATTTTGAGTGGTTTGAGCCCTTAGATACCTAAGTTTTTTTACTTGACGTTCTTGTAAAGATAATTTAGTCGTCCGATTTTTCGTCAAGTGTAACTTTTAGTATCTACGTGCTCTTAAAAATGATAAACAACTTATTATTTCTAATTTACTGAAATATAAACATTTTACTTAAAATTTATGTGTGACAAAATTGCAATATTCATCTTTTGTATTCATAAAGTTTAGTTTAAAACAAAGTTATAAAATTGGCTTTAGAATTGAAAATATACTAAAAATTAAAATGAATATGATTTTGCGAATTTATCAATAAAAGAATGTTGCAATTTGTCAAAAGAAAATGATACTTGCAATAATATAATTGGTTTTTATTTTAAATGTAAATAAATTTATTACAAACGAAAATATATATTTAGGGATAATAAAAAAAATGGGGGTGGAGTACAATACCCCCCCCCCGCAAGAAGAAGAACGTGCATTTTAAAAAATGTGCGTTCTTTTAAAATTTAAAAAAAAAATAAAAAGTACAAAAGTCAAAAAAAAATATTTACGATGACAACAAAAGATATCAGTTCCGTCGTCTAAATTTTAGACGGGATGGTAAAGCGTCACCAGAGGGTCGGTTTCGAGTAAGCCTCCTTGGAATCTCAGGCCATACATCATGTGCCCCATAGGTGGTGCCCGCTATGCCATTTAGCGGGCACCACCTGGACACCAACAACCGTTGTATTAAACAGTCGGTGCAGAAGTTATGTGTGCAACAGTCTGGTTTCGCGTTGTCCAATCGTCTAGGCAAATCACGCAGGGATCCGCGTCGAGGTAGGATTTCAAACCCATATTACGACGAGCTTTCTTTCGTCGTAATATATCTAATAAAAATAAAATTATAACTTTCATATTTATAACTATACTACTGGAAACTGGACCATGCTATTCTGTCCAAAACAAAAAAAAAGATTTTATACTACTTGCTACATCTGGAATTACAACTAATAATATTGTTAAAAGAAAAAAAAACTTGAAAGATAAAATTAACAATTAGATTTTCTAAGTACATAATTGATAGTTTAATTATATTACCTAAGTTTCTACGAGCTCGTGCCGACATTATGCACTCCTGAAGTAATGAAAAAATTTAAATAAAAAAAAAGAAAATTTAACTAAATGTTATAATGAAAATAAAAAATGGTTTTCTCAATTTAAAATTCTCTCAGCCCGCCTTTAGGTCTCGGGGGTAGTTGAGAATTTGAATCGAACACAACAATATATAAACAAATGAAAAACACGAAAATAAATGTAAAAGAAAATATTGAAACTTATAAGACAGAATACTAACCTAAGAGGAGAAAAATTGAGGTTAGAAAGCCACCATTTTCCAGAGTAGAGCTGTCCTTAGCCAAACCTCAACAACAACACGTGGCGATTTCTTGTTAAAATATTTCGGAGTAATCACTAAACCAACCCAAACAAATAGTTAAATTGAAATGAAATAAAATTTCAATCCAATTTAACCCCTTCCTAGGTTATGTTTAGTGTAAAAATAGGTTGGTACCTAAGTTAATTTAAACTAAAATATTTAAATTTGAAAACACATCGTGGCAATTAAAACCCAACCCAAACAAATAGTTAAATTGAAATGAAATAAAATTTCAATCCAATTTAACCCCTTCCTAGGTTATGTTTAGTGTAAAAATAGGTTGGTACCTAAGTTAATTTAAACTAAAATATTTAAATTTGAAAACACATCGTGGCAATTAAAAAGGTTAATCAAAAACCTATATATTTTCAATATTTCTGTACAGATTTGAATCCTTGAATACAGCAGCATCGTGGGTGTCGAACACAGATATCCCGAAAACTAAAAGTTAAACATCTACATTGCTGTAATTATTTCTATGTTGCAATACCTGCATTTATCGTCCACAACTGCTTGCATATTATATGAAGGCCACCCTTTCCGATTTACGTAATCTCTATAACCGTTGTATGGAGCCAGTATAGGTATATGGGTTCCATCTATACATCCAATGATTTGCGGTATGCCGCAAATCTTTTCAAAATTTGCAGCTATTTCCGGTGCTTCGTGTTCATTTGGCATACATACAAAAGTTGTCATCATTTTGTTGTTGATGGCATTTACCACCCTATATAGACATTTTTTGACAGTTGTCAAAAAATTGTTACTTCCCCCCAAATTGTTACTTCACGATTTAGTTCAGCTGCTAAATGCGTGCTAGTGTGCGCCTCAGAAAGAGAAAAACATTGTAATAAAACTGATTTTTCTTCAAAGTTCTCACTAACAAAATGGATTGTCACAGTCATAAAACTTTGAGTGTTCCTCGAGGTCCAACAATCGGCTGTTAGTGTAACACTCTGAACATTTTTCATTAAGTTTTGGACAACGTTATATTTCTCTTCATACATTGCAGGTAACAAAGTATTTGATACATATATCCGGCTCGGCATTATATTTATTATTATTTATGTTTAGGTTTCGGATTTGTACGAAATTTTTAAATTGAGCTCTTGAAGTAATACATGTATCCTTCATGTAATTCTAGCATGATAGTTAATGTTTCTACATGGGTATTTGTGTGCGCTTGGTCAAGGATGACTTTCCCGATGGCAGTAATTATCTCGTCTTGTGTTTGTTTCAGCTTCTGTTCGTCTACCTGTAGTTTGATCATAGAATCATTAAAAGTATTGACTGCATTAGTCACAACTGATACTTGTCGTTGTAGTAATTCTTTTAACACTCCGGTGTCCTTTTTCAATTCGTCGATGCTTTGTTCAAACGTTCAAAGTATTCTCGTCCATCAATCAATCAATCAATCAATAATCTCTATATTGTCATTGTTCGGGTCTGTGGAGCTGCTTAGAAACTTTTTAGATTTTTTCTCGAAGGACCACTTACGAAATAATATCGCATATAGATTCTATGTTGAACTTTATTTACACTATTATACAGAAATCTATACAGTTCGTAAGATAAGATGTTTGAATCTCTTCACAAATGTGGTAGTTGTAAATTTGTGGAGTTTTGCTGTACTCTACTCTTCATGCAAACTAAGTTGTACGTTTGATATCATGGAGTGTACTTGGTTTAATGAGCAACTCTCTTTGACCTAGAGATGAGTAATTGATACATGCAATCTCTTCGGCCGTTAGTAGTGTACTATCTTTGGTTCAAGCAATTTCCCTTATCGAAAACTCAAGCTCCTCCTGCTGGTTTAACTGATTTACAAAAATTAACCAACTGGAGGGCGTGAGAAATTGCCTGATACCGTTGTTAAAGTGACCGGGATCCTCGGACGTGAGTACGAGTTGAAAATAAGTCCTTTTGTTCGAAGAACCCGCGCAAATCTCCTCATAAAACCAACAATACATGGCCAAGCGGTATGTGCCCAATTGGGGTTTTATGATTAGAATTACGGTAACCTAATTGTATACTAAAACTAATTATTGCCAACAAATATTAATATGTCTTGTCGGTCTTTTTGGCAAGTGCTAATTTAAAGAGAAACGTTATGAAATAATATTTTCACCAATCTTTAAAGTAAAGATTGGGTTTTATAACTGTGAGAATTATATAGGGCATTTTATTAATATTTCTTGACAATATTTGGCGTGGGAAAAGTTGTTGCATTACAGCGTGCAACAGTCATAGTGTTTTTACGTGTCATTTAACAATTTGGATATATTTTAGGTTTTACATGTCAGTGCCTATTGTTTCTAATTTACAATTTATCAGACAAAAATGAAGGTGAATATAGTTGGAGTGGTAAATAAAAAGTATGAATTTTCTGAGGACAAAACGAGTATATACAAAAACCCAGCGGTGGTCCTTCTCGTCCAGATTACCTGTCACAAATTTGACTGCTGAACCTATAAAGTTCATTAAATATCGTTTTTGTCTTTGCGACTCTTGAGGGGTTGTTTGGATTAGCTCGTTGATAAGTGTTGAGCTTTTTGTATTGAAGATTTGAAGTGTCGTTAATTGTGGTAAAAGTGGAGTAGCAAAAAAATGTCCTTTTGACTTTAGATTTGTTCCTTTCAAGATGGTCTCGTTAAGACGATTTAGCACATTTTCATTCTGTAATTTGAATTTTTGTAGTTCCACAACGTCTACATATTTTAGGATCTTCCATTCTGAATTGGTAATATAAGCGTCGCGCGTCGCGTCGGCTTCTTTTTCAATGTATAAGTCCGACTTAAAATTTATTTTGCGTTGTTCAAAACATGCAATAAAAGGGATTAGTACGGCTATCCAAATATAATTCAACATGTTGTCTGAACGTTGTCCTTTCCTTTAGCGACTAGTTCGACGATGTCTTCCTTTTCTAGAAAGAATGTATCTTATAGAAAGGATTTAGAGAAAGAAATTTCTTAATTTATGATAAGCAAAAAAAAATTTATTTGATTTCGTCATGAAATGAGTGCATAATATAAGCGTCGACAGCCGGTTCACGAATCTTATAAATGATTGGATACTTGTAGCTAAATATTTCTAAGTTAGATCTATATGATATGATGCATCTCTTCTTTTCTGGACACTTCGCAGGCCATCAATAAACTTCCATATCGATGGATGATCCACATCTAACTGGGATTGCAAACTACGATGAGCAGCTTCCGCAAAATTATTGGTACGATCTTGATCATTAAGTACCCGATCATAAACATTCCATATATTTGGAGCAAATAGTCTTCGCCTAGATTGATCCCGATTTAACCTTCCAACATAATTGTCGTCTAACCAGTTTAAAATTGGTATTAATTCATCTGGAAGATGCTGGGAAAGTTCTTCAATTGCCTGTTCGATATTTGCAATTCGCACGACATCTGTCGCATTCCTTTTCCTTTCGCATGACGTTTTTTTTTATTTTAAAACATTTTAAAATTAAATTTAATTAAACCATGAACGCTTTCTGGTAATGCAAATACCAGTTTGCATGGAACAGAAATATTCTACTTTTCTTGTGGAAAATATTTATATTCCAAATCGTCCAGCGCCCAAACGTCCAGCACCCTTTTTTATTATTATGGGTTTTATTAAAATTAACGCGAATATTTGGGTGTGAATTGTTTACAAAGTTGGTTGAGCACCTGTCATGGTTTGAGGGGTAACCACAACAGCATTTGAGTTTAAAGGTTGTTGTCTCGAATTATTCGCGTTTTCTCTATCAGCATCGTTGCGATTTTGACTGAAGCTTGGACGATCGCGGTTAAAACTACTATCACTATAATAATTATTATTATTATTATTGAAATTTCTGGTAATTGATCCAGAATTATTACTGTTATAATGATTTTGAGAATTTGGTCTAAAATTGCGGTTGTTGTCATATCCTCGCGTATTTGATCTTAGGTTAGTTTGATAATTGTCATTAAGCCGATTTTGGTTAAATTGACCATATTGATTTGGTTGGTGATTTGATTTTTGTTGATAAAAGTTTGAATTATTTGCCTGCGGGTTTCTAGATTAATTATTGTAATTTTGGCTAACGTTTGTCGTATTAGATCGCGGGTAAGTATGATTAGTTCGCGTTTTGATTATTATTGAAACGCCGATTTCCGTTATTTTCAAAATAATTTTGTCGGTTTCTATTTGGATTACATTAACATGGTTGGGGCGCGTTTTAGTTAGGAAATCATTTATTTCTTGACATTTAGCGATTTCTTCCGCGGTATCGATAGTGAGATTTTCCGTTCTCATCAATGTTACACATATTGCCCTGATGAGGTCTTTTTTAACTCTATTTTGAATTGTGTTAATACTGTTTGAGCGCATTTGGTTTTTTATACCTGGAATTTCGTCGGGAGTCGCGGTTTTTAAATCTTCCGTTAATACTTTTAAACCTAATCCTTTTAGCCGTGTTGTAAATGAAGATACTTGTTCATCATGTCTCTGATAACAACGATGTAATTTGTTTGAAGCTTCACCCTGAATCTGAAGTTTTGTGAATTGTTTAATCATGCGTGCTTTAAATGGTTGGTAATTTAAGTTATTTAATTCCGTGTCTGATTTAAAATATCTAAGTGCAGAACCGTATAACCTATATTTTACGATGTTTAAAGCCATATTTTCCGTCCAATTTTCTATATTAGCCCTTTGCTTGACTTTATCAAAGTACCAGGTCGGATTTGATTTGCCATTATAGCCTTCTAAGGGTGCCGCAAATATTCCGAAAGGTGAAAATGGCATGTCGGGAGGTAATGGGAGTTTTTATACTGACATTAAAACTATCTGCTGCGTCTGTGTCGGGAAAAGAATTATCTGGGATAACATTGTTGTGTGCCAATATGTATTACTTTATATTTTGAACTTATGAACAAAAATAGGTAGCTATTAAATTAATTTAATTTTAAGTTAATTTATTTTAAGTTGAAATTTGAAATTTGAAGAATTTTAAAGAATAACAGCAAATTTATGAAAAAAAAATAAAGTAACTAACTGAAATGAACTTTTAATTAAAAATTACTTTAGTGCGCACACCAAAAAAAAATGTAAAAACTTAATTTTGGGTGTTGTAGGTATTTGTTTATCTCTGCGAATTCGTGAAAAAGTTCTAATTTTTATCGAAAAATCCCAACGCTACTGTCACCATTGTGGTAAACTGGACTTCGTGGTTGGAAAGGCGGCCCTGACGGTTTTGCTGAAAAATAGCTTTAACCCACCTTTCTTCCCTTTGGTTCCAGATCACTTCTCTTTAATCGCTGCCACCAGATCTAGTTTAAAGATGTAACGAGATAGATCAGCTCGTTTTGATAGGGTTGTAGTAGCGTGAACTTTTAGGAGACGTAGGGATGAGATAAACAATACTTTTGCAACACCAAAATTAAACAGTTTGAAATTATAATCAAAATTGAAATCAAAAATAGAGGGAAAATACAAAATAAAAATAATATAACAAAATCATGCAATACTAAAGATTAAGACACATGAACATGGATAAAAAAAATAATAATAAAATCGAGCGCGAAAATACAAAATGAAATAAAATTTTTATTACTAACCTATTTCCTAATGATTTGAGCAACGTCTTGGGCTGGTTGATGTTCTAGAAATTGTCACTTTAATTTAATCAAATTTATTTAATTGAATTAAAAAAAATATCACTTTGCGATTGAAATTATAAAAGCAAAACTGTTGCTTGCTTCTTGGCGTAATATAAAAATTGTCTTTTGGTAACATTTATTTTGAGAAAACATAACACTAACAAAATTACATTAACATATTTACAATTATATGGTTGAGTTCTTGTTACCAAGGCTGATCTAATGCAACTGCCGATCAAAGGGTTTCTTTGGCCAGACGTTAACAATATATTGAGAATAATCTACCTGTTGGGTAAAACCCCAACTCTTTACAAAACTAGGTAACGGTACGGCGTCGGCGACAGTAATTAAAAATCCATTAAACAAAAACCGTTAACTGACTTTTCCAAAATCCTCCACCAAATTTATAACATTTTTACGTCTTTGTCTTTAGGTTCTCATATAAAGATCGTTAAAACAAAATTAATTTATTTTGCCTCTTGCCTCTGCTAATTGCATTTTGATGTAATCGTTGCTCGAATTACTGGAAGATCTTGTGTGAGTAAATATTGGGAAAATAGTTGAGTCAGCGGTCAAAATGAAACAAATTAATTGTCCGACGTTTCGGGATCTTTAATGTCCCATTTTTAAGGCTATATAAACAAACGAAATGAAATTAAAATTAAAATACAGATAAAATTAACAATGCAAAGAAGAGTTGTACAAAAGATAACGAAAAACAAACACATAAAAATAGGAATAAAAATGACAAAACAAAATGAAGGAATGCAGAAGAAAAATAATTATATAAACAAAAATACCGAAAATAAATGTTAAAGAAAATATTGAAAAACTACTAACCTAAGAGGAGAAAAATGGAGGTTAGAAAGTCACCATTTTCCAGAGTAGTGCTGTCCTTAGCCAAACCTCAGCAACACCACGTGGCGATTTCCAATTAATATATTTCAGAGTAATCACTAAACCAACCCAAACAAGTAGTTAAATTGAAATGAAAAAAATTTCAATCCAATTTAACCCCTTCCCAGGTTATGTTTAGTGTAAACTAGGTTGGTACCTAAGTTAATAAAATATATAAAAAGACTAGACTATAAAAGTGTTTTTCTATAAAAGACCGAGACATAATACTTTCTATTGGAAAACTTAAATTAAAGACATACATTATTTTAAAGCAAATGTCTAACGCTCTAACAATATAATAGTTATTTATGTATCTAGGGCATTATGACGATGTTTATGTCGAGGGCAACCAATTTAAAAGCGCGAGGGCCGCTAGGTCTTATTAATCGGTCTTATTAATTTTTTATACCAAATAATTTTTTAATAGTTTTGTTAACAGAAAGCACAAACTGTCTTCCGGACTTTGTAGGAAAAAAAACTACGTTCCATCTAAGGGGGGTGTAGGGGTATCATGGTAAAAGCTACGTTAAGCTACATGATGGGAGGGAGGGGCTCTAAAGATGTCAAAATCAAACTACGTGGTTTATGAACGTTCCCTTACCACCATTCCCTAAAAATGAAAAAATTTTTGGCACTTTGCTTTCCCAACTTTTTAAAAATTCATCACCATTTTGGTATTTCGTGGTGAAGTCCATATCAATCTAAAAATAAGAAAATTTAATAGTAGTTGTAGAAGAATAACTTAAAATAAAATTACCAGTATAAAACCTGATGGCTGTTTATAAAAGGGCCATTTCTCTAAAATGGCAGATGTTGAGTTTAACGAATTAAATTCTTCCAATCTATAGTTGGCGCACGCTTTCCAACAATGATCGAACTCATCCGATGACAAATTGTCAAACTGGAGGGATCCTATTGTTGCCTCTGCATTTTCTTCTGGTACTAAAATTATTCATAAATAAAAATTTAAGTTTTTTTTTTAGTTACTTACATTGATAGTAAGATAATTTAGAATTTTTTGTTATTTCAATATTGATTTATTGACATATGAATACAAATTAAATAAGTCATAAAATATTTACCAAACTTAAGTTGCATTCGAGGCTCCCTATTAATTGTCTAGCTGTTTTTTTGGTTTTGACTCTAGGTGGTCCGAAACAGCATGCTTAAGAGATATTTTTAAATTTCGCCATTTATTGTAAATTTTTCCCCTTTTGTTGGTCCTGTAATATTCCTACAAGTATTAAAAATTAATATAGATAAGTTTTACCAAAATGATTTTCAATAAATTTATTACCAGTTTTTCGGTTGGAAATCTTTCAATATCTTTTTCCAAGCGATAACTTGCTTTCATGCTCATAGAAATGTGATTATCTTAGTAATATCTAGCAATAATTCCGATTAAAGCATTTCTTTGTTCATCTCTTATAATATTCTAATAGAATGGAAGCTTTGGGAGATTCCAGTAATATTTGAGAAAGCATGACGAAATTATCACTTCCCGATAAATTAGAACTTTTTTGTGAATAGGGAAAAATCTCAAAGTACTCCGGCAGGTAGAACGACTGGAATCAGGAGTAGATGAAGTTGAAGCAATATTTGATGGTATTCCTTGTGTGTCACCAGTCGGGTCCGTTGCTTTGTCCCCCCCCCCAGTTAAAATTTTTGGCCAAAAAGCTAGCTCCCGAATCTATGGAGCTAGCACCGGCTAGTACCCAAATATTAAAGCTAGCACCCTTAAAGCTGCTTTACATCTATATGTTTTCACACAGGACTTCTCTTATGCGAAAACATACGATTTCTCACGAGGTTGCTAAAAATATACAAAACTGTATGTTTTTCAAAATTTGCGTTCAAATCTTTATGAGTGATAAAGAAGAGTTTACATAAGAGTTTGTTTTGGTTTTGAGTGAAGTTAACCCTACTTTTTAATTAGAAGATTCGCAATTATTTAAGTTTAGTTTGGTACTTTAGTTCATCTATGGTTTAGTTTGTTTTGGTTTTGAGCGAAGGTAACTCTATTTTTTAATAAAAAGATTCGTTTTAGTTTATACCTAACCTTTCTTTTTTCAACGTTGACACTAGCTTCGTGTATGTTCGCCACCTTTCGTTCGTATGTTCTATGTTTTCTCATACAGGAATAGACTCCGTTCTATTCCGAAAGAGTACCTATGTTTTGCTATGTTTTACGTATGTTTTTTGGTTTGAGTGATCATCTATGAGAAAACATACAGTGTAAACACCGAAATATTTCTCATAAGAGAAGTCCTGTGTGAAAACATATAGATGTAAAGCGGCTTTAACAGTTCTCGCAGAAATCCACATTGAAACTGGGGGGGGGGGGGGTAAAGCAACGCTAGCCTCCCCCGTTAATATTTTGGCCCCAAAACCTAGCTCCTTAATCTATATTAGCTAGCACCGGCTAGCAACCAAATATTAGAGCTAGCACCGCTACAGTTTCTTCACAAATTTGTATTTAATATAAATGTATATGTTTCATTCCACTGCGCATGAACCATAATATATTCCATACGCTCCGCCCACTCGAAACTTTACTAATAATTTTTTAACAGCTTATAGGGCTTATTGTTAATCTACATTATGTAATTTATTTAAGAACAGAAAAAACAAGTTAAAATTAACATAATATTATATCGCTTTGTGCGTTGACACTGTTTCGATGTATTCCGCTTATGATACTCATGATACCTTATGATACTCTAATTTCGTATATAAAATAAATAGTAAATACGCAAATAATAGTAGACAAAATAAAATAAATATTTAACTTATGTCCGATTTTTTCACCTTCAGATATCTGCCGGATAATGAATCCGGCCGACAAATTAATCAAGTAATAGTTAATATAGATTAGGGAGCTAAAAAAATGTAACAAAATAGATTACAATACAATTAACACGATAATTTATAATTGAAATTCAAACAATTTATCTAAAAAAAAAATTATGTTTGAATGCTAAATCCTTACTAGATCTAATACTACTTCATGTCTACCAATATCTCAAGATAAAAAAAATGTAAATTTGTTTAGACAGTGGTTTCGTGTCGTTGTTTATCACTTTTCACTTTCTTTGCATTATAGCGGTAGTTGTTTGTACTTCGATGATGGCTGATTCCATTTGCGGTTGAAGTTCGGCGTTCGTGTTGTGAAAGGAGTAATTCTCATGAGTGCAATTTTTTTCCTCCGGGATTGCTTTACACATACTGACGATTATATGTAGTACTATTCCAATCAATACTATTATAATGCAGTACATTATCCAACTCATGTGTTTTTCCACCAAGGGTTTTTCGGATTTGTTTAGAGAATTTCGGATTTCTTCTAAGTGGTATTTTACGCCGTTTAAAGAATTGAGGTTGATGTGTATCGTATCAGCTGGCTTAATGTCCTTGATGTTGTTTTGGGTTATATTCTCATAGTGGTGTTCCATTATTGTTGGTAACTGAATTTTTTTGTTTATCTCTTAAATTTTGTTCTTCTTTTCTCCCAATAAGCTCGTTTCGCCGATACATACTGAACAATGTTCGTTTATTTTTATCATGATGGATTCAGTGATTTCCGTATGTGTGTTTGGAGTATCTGGGCATGATTCGGTAATAATGACTGGCATTATAATCAACAATAACCAATTTCCATGTGATAATTTTTGAACTTTATTTTGATGTAACTTAATTGAGTCTCTCGTTTCGCGGCAAATTTCATAAGTGCCCGTTTGTAATATTTGTTGCACCTCGCATGGCGAGTTTGCGTCTACACTGGATATACTTGGAGTTTTGCATAACTTTAGGGTTGGTGTTGCATTAATGCATTCCGTTGGAAAGAAGTACTGGGCATTTTCTTCGGAAATTACAATTTGTGGTGATACTGGTGGAATCGTGTTGAAAAGTGACGATACGTTTGTTTTTGTAGGGATATTGTAGGGGATTATGTGTGATATAAAGAGAAATAAGTTGAAGTAACGAGAGGTATCTCGATAATGAAAATAATTTTGTTTCGTGATTGATGAACGGATGAACGAATAAATTCGTAAAAGTAGGGTAAATTCTCGTGTGATGGGTTTAATGGTAATTTTAATTTTGTTAACTGACTAGGAATGACTTGGAGTTGCTCAAGAAGAGTATCTGGTTTAATTAGTGAAGGGCGAGGTAAATTGACTTTTGCAAAATTGATGCTTTCTGTGAGTTCATTTAATTCTTGCAAAAGAATTGTGAATGACTCGTGAATTTGTACCATGACATCTATTGTCTCAATTTGGCTATTCGTGTGATCTTGATCCAAAATGGCCTTCTTAATTGCCGTTAATATTTTGTTTTGGGTTTTCTTAAGGGTGTTCTCGATGATCTGCAGCTGGGTCATTGATTTGTTGAAGGTGTCGACCGTTTTTGTCACTACGGAAACTTGTTGCTTGAATAAGTCCTTGATCACTTTTTGGTCCGTTTTGAGCTGATTTATATTGTCTTCATAACGTTGTCCATCTTCTGCGTCTAAATTGCCCGAAATGTATTTTATTGCGGAACCTAAGAAGTTTAGCAAGTACCTCGTTTGCTTCTAATTGTTTGTCACTGTTGTTTCCGTTAATTCGTGGTAATTTATCGTTTAGTATTTTTAAGGATGCTATCTGTGCAGGTCCGTAGCCAGACCGAAAGTGAAGGTAAGGCAAACGGATGGTAAGATTGGGCAACTTTATCGCGCCGCAGACAAAAATTGTCTGAAATTTCAAGGTCAACGTGATTTAAGAAAAGTTATAAAATTTACCTACCTACTAGCATTGCTACTAGTATAATAAACTACTTAAATCTTAACAAATTCACGGCACACAGTTTCAGTTTGGCAGAATAGAGATAGTTCAATATTTTGTAAGTAATTATAATTTATGTACCTATATTTATGAAAATGTGTAACATTAAAAAATTAAAAGAATTCCTAAACAACTAAACTTAATAATTTTCAATAAAAATTATTAGAAAACTAAAATGTAGGCATATTAAAATTGAGTATTTAATCAAGTTGCAACTTTCTGTTCAATCTATTGCTGAACTTTTTCAAAACTGTCTCAACATTTAGCGCTCTAGTAACTTCGTGTTCAAATGCAAGATATATTAAATTTACCATTCTTTGATGGCCCATGGACATTCTTTGTGGTCTGTTTATGGCTGTTAAAGTAGAAAATGTAGACTCGCAGACAGAAGTGCTACAGCCAAATGTAGCAACTGTTGCATACAGTTCATACGAATCTCGAAACAAAATCTCTACAAAATTTGAAAGACGGATTCTCCTTCAGTTTTTTTTGCTAAATAGTTTTTAACTACCAGAAGCTCTTCTTAGGAGGGCACTGTTATTCCTTCAAAAATACTAATTCAAAATAATGTTTTATAATTTTTTTACAACTTACCCAAAGTTCTTAAAGCAGTCAATTTATCATAGTCAAATTCCTCTATACTCGAAATTGATTCAAGCAGCTCCTCATTATCCGAAAATCGTCTTTTGAGTTCTGCTGTCACAATGTCCAACGTTTCAAAGTATTTTTGTTTGTATTGCACTATGTTGTCATCGTGAATAGAGTTCTGACGACGCGAACCTGTTCCTGATGGTTGAGAATCGTAGATTAAAAAGTTAGTCATTTGCACTGTTGTCTTTTGTCACTTGTCTTTTAGACTGCAATGGCGTGTCCTTTGGAAGCATATTTACAGCTTCACTTAAAACTAACTTGAAACTTTCTTCTGTCCTGGGATTAGCTACTTCCTTTTGGACGCATTTTATTATGTCAATTGCATCTCTCAATCCTGTACCTCTACCTTGAAGAGCCGCATCGGCAGGCTGGAATAACAACAACATTTTTTTACTTAAAATTAAAGCCACACGAAAATCCAAACTTAACATAACTGTTTTTATCCCAATGCCTTTTGCGATGTCATCGCCGCTAAATTTGCCTTTTCTTATTTCATCGAGTGCTTTTAATATTAAGTCATAATTTGTCCAAATTACGTTTGTAATCTTTAGGTGACCTGACCAACGCTGCTCCAAAAGACGACATATTTTTTTTCCTTCATACAAAGCGACAATCTTGCTATGTTGGAAAAATTCATGTAACATTACGCACTGATCAAAATAATTTCGGATAAAAGTCATCTCAGATATTGTTTTTACAACCACTAAATGTAAACGATGATTATAGCAGTGCACATACGGAATTTTTCGTTTTAGTTGCTTTTCTATTCGAGCAGCTACACCTCCTGTTTTTCCGCTCATTACACTGGCACCATCATAGCATTGGCTTAAAAGCCTATTGGTCTCTATTTCATTAGCTTCAAGAATATTTAATGTTGCTGTGCTAAAGGTAGCTGCATCAAGATCGGTTGTTGTTGTGATTGTCAACAAAGACTCTTTGACTACACCATCTTTCACATAACGAATGGCTATCGCTATATTTTCTCTATGGTTTTTATCCTTAGTACCATCTTCCAGTAAAGTGAACCATGGAACGTCAGCATGTCTTACATTTGCTACTCTAGATTCCCGAACAGTTTCTGTCATAATTTCGATAATTTCATTTTGGATTTCAGGGTATCAACATAACTAAACCTCTGAAGTTACTTATAAAATGTTGATGGTAATATTAATTAAACGGTTGCTTAGGTGAATTGCATTTGAAAGCATATACCGACTTAAAATTTAAAAAATTCTTAAAAAGGACCAATGTGGAATGATTGGAGAAATTTTCTTTTAATTTATTGTTGCATATTTTCATTTTAAAAGGTAGGGCAAAATCCTTAAAAGGTCGGGCGTTGCCCGACCTTGCCCCCCCTGGCTACGGCCCTGTATCTGTGCCAACAGGGGAGGTATGAAGATGTGCCCTTTTGATTTGGTGTTCATCCTTGACCGTATCGTCTGGTTAAGACGTCCCATGTAGGAATTGACGACGGGCCCAGCGTAGGCCCAGGGTTGCGCCAACACTTCGTAACCTTGGCCCAAGAATGCAAACCAGCCTTGGCCCAGGACTGGTATTACTCTGGGAACAAGAGTCTAGAGAGAGTAATTCTACTTTTGCATCCGCATGCGCAGTTGTGTCTATTTTGTACTTGGAAAAAATTGAAATACTAAATTAATTTTGACAAATATATATCTGTCAAATATACATTTATATTATTATTATGTACTTTTAATTTTTATACAAATTTTAGACAGTTTATTTTGATATTTTAGACAAAGTTTTAACGGTATATTATTAATATACACTTAAAATATAATATTAATGTATTGCACTGTTAATTGAAAGAATCTTTTAATAATGCATACTTACTTTGAGTTTTATGTATTGAATACAAACTTATCCAACCTCCGGTTCCATGTAAAAATATCAAAGCAAAGTTAAAACGATCTTTTGAATGGTTCTAAAATTAATCTAGAAAATTCTAGTTGAATATGAAAATTTATTTTCTTTTTGAATAAACAATTGAATTACATTTATTACAATTAATTAACCTTTGTTGAATCGCAAATTTCACCGCATTCGTTTTATAATAATTAGTGTTCCGCAAATATCCCGTAATCACAAAATAATCTGGGTTGTTCAAACCTGTCTCTTTCTTCAATAAACTCGACCCGCAATCCTCGGTCCTTAAATGGTTGTGAATTATTCTTCTCCTTTTTCACGTTAAATGGAACAGCTTTTTCTCTCGTTCCAGAATTTTCTATCCCACAAGCCAAAATCTTTTACCAAATAATTCTTCCTATTAATTGTTTAAATTTGTCCAAATTGAATTTGTTATTATTGTTTCGAAAGTGATTTTTGTTGATTAAATTTTATTTGTGGATCACTCCTCTCTTAGAGAATATTTCCACTCGACCTTACTGGTCCACCGTTTTTCATCAACTCACTTTATTTATCCTTTTTCTCCTGATCAATCCGTTTCCAAGACAATTCATTTTTTTCTTCATTCAAATTTTATTTTTGATAATGTGATTTAAATATTATTCATTTGCGTATACCCGCACTGATGCACATCGGTCGTTACACTCAACGTTGTTCAATTTTCAATTGTTTACTTAAATAATAAATTATTTCAATTTGAACTTAATTTGTTGAGTATCAAATATTAACTTTCTCTGAACTTTCTTACATTTTTTGAGAATGAAATTAAAACTACTGTGAGCTTTATTGCCCACCTTTATGAACACTGCAGTATGGTAAAAATTTTACATGGAAATGGTTTCTCATCACTGTGAATTAATGAATAATTTAAAACTAATTATGATTAAACTAAAGTGACCACAGAAAAACAAGTAAAAAGCGATAAATACTGTATTTATTAATTAACTATTTATTTATTTATAACAATTTAATTGACACATCTTGCATTTCTTCATCAGAAGGCTTTACTATTGCACTTTTACGAACTGGTTTTGTTTTTTTTTGTTGGAAAGAATCGCTGCTGTGGAATTATATTTTTATTTTTTCGTATTTCCATGTCTAATTGTTGGTGTTCTTCTAACACAGTATGCGTAAGTTGTAGAGCAGCTAAAGTAGGTTTTAAGAGACGCAGAGTATTTTCTATGACGTCAACCTCAGCATGTGACGTTGCATTTTCTAACAATTTCAAAAATTCATTTTTAATAATATCTTTTCTTGCAGCCAAGTTAATATCATTGTGCCGTACGTAATTCTTATTTACTAGTTGTTCTGGTATTAATGTAGTTGCATCTTTAACCTCGTCTCTTTCGACATTTTCTCCAAGTGCATGCAAATGGTTTCTCACCAGTATGAATACTCTATTTACAGTATATTAAATAAATACAGTATTTATCGCTTTTTACTTGTTTTTCTGTGGTCACTTTAGTTAAAATATTAAAATAAACTGTCTAAACTGTATGTATAAAAAATAAAAGTACATGATAATAATATAAATGTCTATTTGACAGATGTCAAAATTAATTTAGTATTTTAATTTTACCTCCAATCAATTTTAAAAAAAAATTGGAGGTATGGTAATCGAAAAAAAATTTCAACTTTTTTTTTTGCATTTTCGAGATCACCGTGTTCAGAAACGTAAAGATCTGCAAAAAGTAAAATAAAAATTTCTGTGTCGGTCTGTCTGTCGGTCTGTCTGTCTGTCTGTCGTCAAATTTTGTCGATCGATTTGCTTCCGAGCCATCCAACCAATTACGACCAAATTTGGTATGGTGGTAGGGTTCACGGTGGAAAGGTGAAAATAAGGTTTTCGTCGCGATCTATCAATCAGGAGTGCCACCACAAGAAAATAATACGGGATTTTTAAAAAATATTTTGTCTTGCGATATGTTATTTTAAAGGCCTTAAAAGGCTTTATCCAGAATAGGTAAAATTAATCTTCTATCTGTCGTCTGTCAAAAATCACAAGTTGTCAAAGTTGAAACTTTAAGAGTGCATAATTCAAGAAATGCTGAAGGGATCTTACCCAAATTTGGTACGTAGGTACATTGATCCTAATGGATATGTGAGCATATGTAATCCTTCGATAGAAATCAGTAATGCAACATGAAAAAAATAAAATTAACTTTTTTGGCAAAAACATGAAAAACGTTTTTGTCGATCGATTTTCTCCGGCATTTCTGCGTCGATTGCAATCAAACTTATTGGACGTATGCCTCGTGGGCTGGAATGGTGAAAATAAGGTTTTGCCAGAGAAATCTTCACCAGGGCCACCACAATAAAATAAATAAAAAAAAATTAAAATGTAGTCGTATCTCCGGAAATGTTTAACCGATTCAGCTAAAATTTGGTGTGTCGATGGAGCTTTGAAAGTATAAGTATTGGTGAGAAAACAAAACCGAGCCAATTGTAACAGGGCGGGGCAGGTCAGAAAAATTATAGAAAATATTAACTGAAATCTTAATTTATATATTTTTTGTGAGAATTTGTCAGATGGCTGGCAAAAATAAAACAATATATTCAAAATTTTAATAAACGTCATAATTTTGTGACATATGTGTCAAAATTAGGTTAATGTTGATTTGTATACCGAGTGCAGCATAAGAATTGAGTTTAGGGCTTGTAACAATTAATTTTAGAATACAAAAATAGGTGGTTCGGTGGGAAATATTTTATAATATCGTCGTACGGACTGACGGAACGTTACTTTATAAGTAAAAGGTTCTGCCACTAGGTAGCGACCAAGTTTAGGCTGTTTGTTAAATTTTTTTGCAAATGTTTTCAGAATCAGTAAATCGACAGTCAGTAATTTACAAAAATTTATTTTCGAAAAATCCGCTAGATGACCGAAAAAATTTGTTGTACCAATCTTGGAGAAATTTTATTTGTGACTTCTTACGGTATTATGTGACGTATATAAAAATTTTGGAAAAAATTCAGTGGCGTACAAAAATAAAAAATTTTTTTCATTTTGGATTTTGTTAAATAAACTTTTATAGGTAGATTTAGGGTAGGGGGTGATACATATAGATATCTTTGCCAGGGCTACCGATATCTTTGTTAAGGCTACCACAATAGAAAACAAAAATGAACATTATGTCATCGTATCTCCGGACAAAATTTGGTGTGCTGGTGATTGGAGGTATTGCGGCAGAGAGTGACGACATTTTTTTCTAAGTACAAAATAGACACAACTGCGCATGCGGATGCAAAAGTAGAATTACTCTCTCTAGACTCTTGTCTCTGGGATGATAACTAGGGGCCAGGCTTGGCATACAGCATTGGGCCAAGACTGGTAGTGAGGGTTGGCCCAATACTGAATTCTAGCTTGGGCCAAGACTGGCAGTAAAGGTTGGCCCCGACACTAAATTTTAGCTTGGGCCAAGACTGGTAGTAAGGATTGGCCCAATACTGAAACCTAGCTTGGTCCAAGACTGGTAATAAGGATTGGCCCAATACTGAAAGCTGGCTTGGACCAGGACTGAATAAAATTTTGGAATTAAATAAAATTGTTTAAAATAAATTAAAATTATTGCATAGTGTAATCCCAGCTGATAGCTAAAGTTGATAAGTCGTAAAAATTTATTTAAAGATGATAAATGAATAGCTGATAATTTAAATAAATAAAGTAATTTAAGAAATAATTAAGTAAATCAACAAATAAGTAGTATAAGAATTATTTTATTATATAAAAATTATATTTATAATACAGATTTAAGTACACCTTTTTTACATTGAAAATTAAAATAACGTTATAATAATGTAAATAATGAAATTATTAGCTTTTAAATAATATATTAATATATATCTTATAATAAAGCTAAATAAACAGTAATTCAAAAATATTTTTTTCAAGCTAACTTCAAGAAAACTTGAAAAAAAATTTTGCATTATTATTTATTTAGCTTATTATTATAAGATTTGTATTAATATGTTATAATGTAAAGTTACTGGGTTTTAAGAAAGTGAAATTAATTTACAACGATTCATGCAAAATTACAGATTCACTTTGGTGTTTTAAAAAGTGTATGTCATATGAAATTTGGAAATTCAGCATAAAAAACAGTATCTGCTAGTTGTTGTCTAGCATCTGCAAGCCTTTACAGTGAATTATTATAAATTATAAATAACTTATAAATTTACATTCTACAAATATTTTGCAGTTACAATAATATTCACAATACACATATTTACAATAATATTCAAAAATTTGATATACCGGGTGACCGGTTTAACATTGAACATACGAAATTAGCATAGAAAATTATATTTTCTAAATTCCTGCTTCCCATTGTAACGGATAAGAATAAAAAAATAACAAATTAAATAGATTTTTTTCCGCGTCTTGACATAAAAACTTGATAGTAAAATAATTAAGAAATAGCTTGTTTTAAAAAAATATTAGCAGGCTTGATCGTCACATTACGTCTTATTTACTTGCCGCATTGCTATTGTCTTTCATTATTGTCTTAGTTTTACTATCGAGTTTTTATTAATAATTAAAAACAAAATATCAAATGCACGGAAAAAAGATCTCATTATTTTGATATTTTTTATTCTTATCGGTTATAATGGGGAAGCAGGAATTTAGAAAAAATACATTACATTTTAAATATTTTTTGCACGTTGAGCTCGCCCACCGTCTCGATCTTTAGCACCAGAAAAGAATCTACTCGTAGCCTGCACTATTTTCAGGATTTCTTTCGATTCCCTATACTTGGACATCAGAAAATCTGAAATTGAAAATGATTAAAATATAATAAATTACTTCAAATAATTTTTTTAACGATATTAATTTACCATTCATAATTCTTAAAAAATTCTGTAGCTGAAAAATTTTTTTTCCCACCCCATTCACTACTCTGCCACATCCACTGTACTGCAGTTGAACAGTTTTTCCAATGAGTTTTTTCAGTATTGCTGAAATATCAGCTTCGTAGTTAGTAGATCCGATTGTTTCCAATCGGAAAATTTCTTTCTGCAAATTATAAAAGTTAAAAAATTTAATTAAAAAATTAAAAAAAAAAGTATACCAGGGCTTCCTGCTTTGTAGTGTCCATTTTTAAAATTTCTTCAAATTTTAAAAATGATTCTAAATCATTGGCCGGCAAGTCTGCGTCTATAATTTTCCAGGGATGTGGATGGTCAGAAGTAGTGGTAGCTTTTTTACATATTTCCAACTTCAGAATACTGATTTTCTGGTCCAAGTCATAGAGGATACTCCTCTTTGCATTAGATATTTCCGTTTTAATAAATTTTTTCAAGTCTTCGATCGCTTCCTTGAACTCAGATATATCTATAATAACATTAAAAATATACAATTCAACATAATAAATACAGAAAATTTTTTTTAGAATAAAATAAAATTTTTAAATAATATGCAATATTTTTAAATAATGTAAAATTTTATAATGAAATTTTGATTTAAAGAAAACTGAAAAAATAAAATTTTCAAATTAGATAATAAATTTTAAGTTAAAATAAAGTTAATGGGATAATTATTGGAATTCATACGTGGTTGTCTTGGTAACGTTAAATCTTCATCAAATTCTTCATGAATTGGGTCCAGTAAGTTTGCTATTGGCCTCACAGAATCATTCTGAATATTGCTTTTGGAATAGGTTAATAATGGTCGCGGTGTGCTTAAAAGTTGAGAAACTGAAGCGGTTCAATCTGTGATTGTGACTCGCTGTCAGAGCTGTTCACGTCCCTTTTTTTAAATGATCTTTTTAATTTTCTAAGTCCTTGATCGTAATCTCCTGAAATAATAGTTAAGTTTATCCTAATGTTGAATGAAATAACATTCGTGCCTAATTATTATTTAAAAAACTTAATTTCAGGAAACTTATTCAAATGAGAAAAATTAAATATTAAATAATTTACATAATGTAGTTATTACTTACTAGCTTTAGCAATGATCGTTATTTGATACGACGGCCACGCTTCACCTGGAGCACGTTGATTTTCTACCCATTTCTCGACTTTTGTGAAATCCTTCTTGGGAGGATAATAACACATCTCATCGTTTTCAAACAACCACGAGATGGGCAACAATTCCACACACTTTTTATTGTTTATTAGTTCGTTAAACTGTACTACAGCGAATAAATAATGAGAATCTGACATTATGATTCTAATAATAATTACACAAGAAGAAGAAACAAGAAACAATTTTAAAAATTCAGGAGCTAAACACTCGTCCACGCTCTAGATAAGACTGATTTTCGATAACGGAAAAATATCTTTCGTGAGAATGAAGAACGAAAACATTTGGCACATCGTTGAAAGGCATTACTCGGAAATAGTCATAAAACTAAGAATATAGCAGGCGGCAAAAGTACAAATTAAGACTAATCTTAAAAAAATATATAAGCCCGCTTTGAGGAAAGTTATAAATTTTAAGACAAAACGTGCTAAAATGTTAAATTAACATCCACTTTATTATACCCAGCCAGCACTCAATGTCCTATGGCATTTGTTCCATTTTACAAAATATGAACTATTTATTTATTGCATTACCTGTCTATAAGTAATTTAATTAAATCTAAGAATAAATTATTGTCGCGATTTAAAAATTTTATCATTGCATTACAATATTATATTTTAATTTAACGTAAAATGTAAAAAGTAACGAAAAAGGCTACTTCCGTAGAATATTTATTAAGAATTTTAGCAACGATTTTAGGGTATAATACCACCAGACAAAAGATCTTTCTGAAATCTGAACAACATGTTGTCCACGTGATACATTTCACCCTTAAAAACTGGTTTTAGTAGATCAACTTGTCGTGCAACCATTGATTTTGTACACTTTCGTACTACTAATTTAAAAATAAAACATAAACAAGTAATTGGGCCACTTTTTCTAATATTTAAGTTATAAATGGAGTTGAGTTTAAAATTGCATTGATATTTTGTTTTCAGCTCGGTGGAAATTTTTATATAATAAATTTAATTTTTAATAGTAAAGAAGTTTTTGATTTTGATTGATTGATTGAATTCTTCTTTGTTAACTAATTTATATATGTAACAACGTTAATACGTACTGGCAATTATTTATGTGAAATAATATACATTTTCGCTGTACACACTCGATGCTAAACATTATTTTATCTTGTTTCCAAGAAATGATTTCCATTACACCAACATCAATGGATGAAGTTGGAAAATCAAAAACTTCCTTTCTTTCACTTTCTATAGTACCATACACATATAAATTATTGATATCTTCACGAATCGCGCAATTCTTTTTAACATTTAATATACTATAAATTATAAATATTTTACCGTTGCGCAATTGTATAATATTATTTGGATGATTACAAGAAAGATTTACTCCGCGTAATTCTACTTGTTGAACTGTAGAATAACGTTTTTGATTGTGTAAAAATAAATTTGTGAATGGTTCGTACTTGCATTTGCATAAGGCACTTTTCTTTTTAATTTTTACATAATCACCAGATTCTAACTCATACAATCGATTGGCAATTTGTGTAAGTGGTTTGTTCGGTGATTTCACTAAATGTTTAAACAAACTTATATAATTTTCCCCCCAAAATGCCGATACTTCACTCAAAGGAACTTGAAAATGACGAACATCGTCTGCAATGTGTATTAAGTTATGCATGTTTAATACTTGTGAATCTTCACCATATTCTGAAGGCAATAATTTAAAAAAGTCTCTCAGTTGATTTTGAGCATAATCTGCATACCTTACTGCATTAGAATCGTCATTTAAAATCCTACATGCTACATACAGTAATAAAAAGTGTCGGTATTTATTCGTTGATAAAACACCTTTAAAAGCAATCTTGTAACCTAAAGTGCGCGCTGACAAGATGCCACTTTCTCAACCGTCGTTGGTATTATACGGTTGGCCAGCTATTGGGATTTAACCCACAGTTCCTGAAGCAGTAGGGTAGGTGTTTCCACCAATCGCAGGTTCTTCTTTAGATTGTTCCTTATAGCGGCTTATCACAGCTGATAAGACGGAGGTACTATCAACTTCGAAAGGAAATGCTCTTAGGGCGCCAAATATTGAAAGAAAACACAACAAAGAGAAGGAAGGGGATTTATTCCAATATTAAAGATGAGTAAAGATGGAGTTACGTAAAACTCAGTTGTACAATAATTAAACAACAAATAATCTTAGACTCGAGGTCTCAAACAATAAACGCTGATGGCGTAAAAAAAATTCTACTGCTGATCGACTGATGGTCGGCCGCAAACCAATAATCAGAGTGCCACCAACACTCACTCATCCAAAGCTATCCAACTAGATTAGTGCAAGGCTTGATACAACGTTAGACAACAAGTGATCGCAAAATTACTAAATGAATAGCACTTACCCCGTCTTACTCTTTCCTAATCTGCTATTAAATAATAGCAGAGACACCAAAAGTTATCTGGTCCAAGTTCCTTCCAAGAGCTCTTTTCTGGATCCGGATCTGTGTCAATGAATAAGAACTACTAAAACAGATAAATGCTACACAAATAAGTAATTCACAAAACACAAGCTATCCAACTCAAGCTATCTAATCGGACTAACTCGAGACAAGCAAAGATGCGCCGGCAAACCAACTACCTGTTCGCATAAACAAAGGTTTAATCAGCAGTAGTAGATAAAAACAAAATTAAATAATAGTCCAAAATTATGCCGGTGTTAACGTTGATAATTTGTAATCCAAATTGATTAAAATAAATTGTAATCCAAATATGGTCCGGGTATGGCGAATGAACTCTACCAATGGAATTCTTTCCAAATAAAACAAATTGAACTTTTCTTTAACACCATGAAAATCTTAACCACTACTGTTTTCTTCGTTAATTACCTCGGTCTTATAAATTTCCTCCGTGTTTCCCAAAATTAGGATATACGTATTCGGTTCCAAAATTATTAATCCATGCAACGGCGCTTTTCACTAATTAACCGCTTTCGAAAAAAATCCAATCTGCGTTACTGATTAACTAAATATAATCTCTTTTATTCTCAAATTACAAAACCTCTAACCATGTTAAATTTTTCAAATCAAAAAGCCTCTTATCAGGGGCGAGCGCATGGTTGATAACCGCTCTACCGAGTGCGTCGTAATTACTAGGATAGCCTAATAATTAATATTGTAAGGTAACTACATTAGTAACGTTACAGCAAATGGCCCAATATATAATAAAAAAAAACGAAATTTCGTGGCTTTTCATCTTGAAACTTGATCAATTTCATATAATTTTCTTTGAAATTCATCAGGAATATCTGATGATATTGATTCCATTATTTTTTAAAAATTTTAACTTGATTACTTTTCAACCGAGCTGAATGTTTTTTCACTACAAGTAGCTTTTCTAATAAATTCTTCATCACACCGAGATACAGTAGGTGCATAGAATCTAGAGCTACATCATTTACAGGATCAAAATGTTTTAATTCGCATAGCGCGGACTTGACGGTCTGTAGATGATGCTCGGATTGCTTTTTGTCAATAAATGTCATCGATGATCACAATCGATTTGTGGGTACACACGCTTTCTTGATCTTGATCAATTAAAATTTCGTGCTGGATTTCTGAAATTTCATTTTTTTTTCTCCAAGTACGGCATTTTTTAACTCGATAATAAGAAGTAGACATGTCGATCGCCAAAAATTCACCGAAAATAATTTTATGCACACAGCCAAAAACGAATAAAAAAATGAGATGTATATTTTAGGACGCTAGAGACAAGACTGATTTCATGAATGAAAACGCCTTTTAAAAAAGGCTTTAAAAATACAATTTATATTGTCGGCATTGAAAGTGCATCACGTGATGCACATAATCTTTTGTTACCACTAACACCGTTACCGTAAAACACTTTATTTACGTATAATTTAAATTATGCTGTAAGTATTTCATATATATGCAAAAAAATAACTAATTATTTTATAACAAAAACTTTATAACCACTGAACTGATTGATTAAAATCTTCGACTATCAAAAAATAATTATTTATTTATACCAAATTAGTCATGTATGGCGCATCGAAAAAAAGTAAAAACCTCAAAGTATTTTAATTTTCTGTCACTTTTCTAATAGTTGCTTACTACTAATTTATAATTATTCTAATTAATGCATTCATATAATTATTTTCCTTTTTAATAATTATTTATTATATTAATATTATTATACGAAAATACTCACATATAGTCGATTATATTATAATATAACAAAACACCTTTACAACAAATTATTTACTTAATACAGTGTTAGGTACAATTATTATAAGCAATATTAGATAATATAATTTAAATTAACAAGTTTGTATAGTACAATAAAAAAATAAAAAATGCAATAATTTCATTAAATTCCAAATAACTAAATTAGTAGTATTAATTATAATCATTATACAGTATAATCTTATAATTATAATACTGTTGGTGGCGGCACTTGCTCACCACCCTCACCACTGAGTTTGTTGGCTAAGAGGCAGTGGGGTGTTGAAATACCTGATATGGGAGGATAAGCAACAATTTCCTATTGCATTGTGTATCTTTACTATTTATCAATCAACGATATAATGTATTTAATTCTTAAACGGTACCAACCGAGGAGTTTTAAACTGTAATCCTTTGTAAAATGTGTCGTTTAAAAGATACCGAGGTTTTCAAAATAATCAAAAGAAAAATCTTGATTTTTTAAATATTTTTTTACTTACTTTAATTCATAACTCGAAAGCCAATAAAATTAAATAAAAAGAATTGGTAACACAGTAGTTCCATTAACTTATTTTCTATACATGTATATTATAGTTATAATATATTTAATATTTATATTACTTATCTATTAATGTATCAATTTAAAGTAGATCAAAAATTTTAAAATATTTTATTCTCGCGCCGAATCGGCTCGCGCCGAACTGGATTGCGCCGAATCGGCTCGCGCCGAAACGTCTTCGCGCCGAAATGTCTTTGCGCCGAACCGGCTGCGCCGAAACGTCCCATCCCGAAAAACTTTAAATGCTGGAATAGCTCGACTTCTCAGGGCTGACCCAGGCATGGGTCAACATCAAACTGCCAAGGCTCGGTTGTCCACGACTGACCCAAGCTTGGGTCAACATTGAATATCCGAGGCTCGGTTGCCTAGAGCTGACTCAAGCTTAGGCCAACATTTAAAAATTCGAGGCTTGGTTGTCAAGGTCTGGCCCAACCATGGACCGTACCTGGGGCTGGCCCAGGTACGGCCCAACATTGAACTGCCAAGGATCGATTGCCCAGGACTGGCCCGATTCTGGCCCCGTCGTTCGAGCCTGGCGGTTCCTATATGGGGTCTTCATTATGTAAATTGAACTGCTGTAGATCCGTTATGTCTACGTACTTGAGAATTTTCCAGTAGGATTGTACTAGTCGCGCATCTGTTTCTTTTTCGACGAAGAGTCCGGACCGATAGTCGATATTTTGTCGCTTGAAGCACTTGGCGGCTTGTATACAAAGGACGAGGGACGGCACCACTTTCCACCGATGGTTGAAAGTTAATCCCCTACCCCAAAATGGTCAACGTAGAGCACTAGCATATTCCACCGATGAAGGTCGGGGTCAGCTTATAGAGAATTAGTAGGAGTACAATGGGGCGATTTAATAAGTTAAAAGCTTACTGTTTGGCATTTAATTTTAAAAACTGCAGAATTATTTTTTATGGTGGATCCGTGTATTGCCATGGTTGTCTTTGTCAAATTCAGTTTTGCCAAAGATTAAACTAATTAAAAATATAAATTTTCTAACAGTAACCTGCGGACGGATCGTTGGTTTAAAAAATGTACTTTTTTAACGCCGTTCTATATACATTCTACAAAATTATGCAATAGGTAATAATTAAAATTTTTATTTAAAAAAAAAGCAAAAATGTAACAAAAAATAGGGTTTTTGAGGGGGGGGGGGCAAATATTATTATTAATGATCATTAATATGAGTAAAATGATGGGAAATGTTTTTCAAAAACTCTAATCTACTCATTGCGTTAGTCGAGTACGAGGTAATATAGTGTTGCAAACGTTGTTGTTTTCTGATGGTATCGCTATTGCCCGCGTTAGGTAGCTCGATACTATTAATCTTGATATAAGTGTGAATTTGCATGCCTTTCAATTTGTCTAAAAATAAATATAGCGATGGATGGGTGCTATAAAATTTCGAATTAAATAGATTATGAAAAGATTCGCAAGCATTCGTCGTACGGCACATACTTGCTGATTGTGCTGCCCAGAGCTGAGGCGGAAATATCGAATTGGCATCGATATATTTAGGTTCGAAATATATAATCGAAAAACTGATCTAGCCTTGTATCGTTAGGCAGTATCGATATTAAATCTTCGCTATAAGCGGCATCAATTTCATTTGGATTTAAATACTGCAACCCAAACATGTAGCGCAACCATTGGCAAATTTGGGAAGTTTGGTCTTTGTATTCTGTAACCAAACCTAGTTTCTGAATTTTTCTATACCAGGCTTGGCTTAAATGACATCCAATTAGTTCCACATCTTGCCAGATATGTTTAAGGCTAGCATGAACAGCCAATTCAAAGTCAACAGTAACCGTTTTCGGTTGAAAAAGTAATTGATTTTGAGCACAAATATCTATTAATGATTGGAGGCAATGCCGGTAAGTTTCCTGAGATTTGTCTTTTAAAAGACAAAACGCCAGTGCTATATAATGTCCATTAGCGTAACCATGAATTGTAAACAGCTGCTTAAAGAACTTGATGCAATACTCAAAAGTACCATCCATGTATATATTGTCTACAGAGCATAAACACCGTAAGTTAGTAATACACGAAAAAATAATTAAATTATTTTGGCTATCATTAACCATTAAAAAATTTTCATTATTCTCTGTTTCAACGACAATGGAATCTAACGCGGAATGAACGTCCAACATTGAAGTCGGTAAAGGTGGTAGTTCTTTTCGCCTCGCATTATAAATACTTGTAGCAATTGATTTAGCATCCTGGTAAGTAATGTCCACTCGATCAACTTTAGTGGTAGCGATGGCGTTTTCAAGAATGTCCAATGGTCTTTTCGAAAAATCTTCAACAGCTTTTCTTTTGGCAACACCGGCAACCGATTGCCGTTTAATTTTTTGCACATCTTCTTCGTGGCTATGTCGCGGATTTTCACTCTCAATTTTCTTCTGTTCTCCGCTTCCTATGGTATAGATATTAGCTGAACATGTTTTGTTGGAACATCGCCACTTAACCCGCCCATCTTGCAATTCTGCCTGCTTGTAAAATTTGAAGTCGTTACGCACTAATAATATATTTCCGCGCTTACCGTAGATTTCTCGAAGCGCTGCCATAATTTCTGTAGGTGTTGTTTATTCGTATTCTTAAAATTTATATTGTATTTCTATGTTTGTTATTTTGTTTATATAGTAAATACATTGTAATTGGTACTAAAAATAATTTTGATCCACCTCAATTGCATCTGCGATATTTAGAACGGTTTATAGACTTATAGACTTAACAATTAAAAGATTAAATTTATGACCAGTCTACCTGCCCACGGCAGCGGTGGAATATGCATATGGGATTATAGTAATCCTTGACCATCGGTGGAAAGTGAAATTGCCCAGGACGAGTGACCAATAGTAGTAGTTCATTATTGAGAATTTTATTTTGTATTTTACCGTGTTATCCCTTAAAGAAAGAAAGCCTGTTAAAAAAAATTTTGACAATGACATGAATTGAAATTGATATTGGTGGACAGAGGTTTACATGAATCTTATTTAATAATATAATAAAAAAAAATTAAGTGAAAGAATCTGTTTTTTTTATTTATCACACTACTTGTTTGTTTTTGCACTCCGCACTTTGGGTTAACGTTTTGTTTTTGTTTCTCCCGCGATTATAATTAGATTGTCTCTTTCGTTCTAATTCACGGATTCGCCATGCGTCTATGTAGTCGCGTATTTTTTTGCGTTCGCGGATCGCCGCGCGTTCCCGCTCTTGTTGCGCCTCGTATGTTGGTTTTCCCGAATGGGCCCTTGCAATGTGAGAAAGCATTTTGGAACGTTTTGGCTTTGCGTGGCAATAGCGGCACTGGATTAGTTCCTGCTCGGTGTCCGTGTCTCTTGAATAATGACCCGATGGTCGTGTAGTAGTGGCATAGCGTGTTGTTGGAGGTGCAATTGTCATGTTGGAATGGTGCGGAGGTGGAATGGCAATTACAGCTTCCTCGTGGTGGCCTGGTAGGGTAGGGTTGCTATGTCTATTGTCTTCAGTAGGTCATGTAAAAGAGTGTGATGGTGCATAAAGCAGCATTGGCAGCGATTGGCTGAGAGACATTTGACCTTTGCATCGTGGTTCATACAATTCGTACACAGATTGTGTACGAATTACACAATGCGTACACAATTACACACGGGTAATTTGACCATCCGTAGGCGGTTGTGCGGTGGAAAAGCCTTAAACCGTTTGCACAAATCGCTGTCGTAGGGAAACTCCTGCTGCCCCTCTTGTTCATTTTGTCGTCTGGATTGCTATGAATTTCATGGTTAAAAATTTTTTGCTTTAACGAATATGGCAAATCATTATTACAAAATTATTTTTTTTTAGTTATCTTTTAAAAAAATAGCTACTACTTTGCATAATCACTTAGTTATAACAATCAAATAAAAATTTTTTTTACCAAAACAATTAATTTGATAATTAAACATCAAACGTTAATTATTGGTTATTACATTTCTAAACAAAAACTTTCTTAGCCAATTACGAAATTTAATTAAATCAATAAACACCAAAATTTAGTTAAAAATAATCAACTCTTTCAAATTAATTTATTTGTTAAAGTAGTGACTAATCAAAAAAAAAGAATTATATGGAAGTAGAATTGAAAAGCAATTTAGCAGCTAACGGCATGAGGAAATGAAAATTCCCTTAATTGAATTTATTTTTTTATTAAAAAAAAAAAAATTATTTTGGCAAAATTGAAGTAATAATAATTATTACTTCAGTTAATTTATACTTTATTTATACAAAATTGTGTGAATATAGTTGACCTTCCATATTAAGTTAGTGATATTGTTGAGGAAGCGGTCATAAAAACAAATAAATTTGCCGACGTTTCGGGTTCTTTATTGACCCATTTTCAAGGCTAAAAATATAATAAATGTAGAATCAAAAATTTTGAAAAAACAATGATAACAGAATGCCTAAAAATTACAAAATTACTAAAGGTTACAAAAATTTTACAAAAATAACAAAAATGAATAAAATAAAATAAGATTGAAAAACCTATAGATGGAATACTAACCTAAATGGAGAAAAATGGAGGTTAAAGAGCCACCATATTTCAAACTGCCCTCCTCCTGGCCAATCTCACTGCCACGTGGTGTCTTCAAATTTAAAATTCTTTAACAAAAGAAACACTTGACCACCTCAAACAAGTCGTCATTTAAGAATGAAAAAATTTTTTCAACCTAAGTTAACTACTTTCTTGAGGTTGGTACCAGTTAGAATTTAAATTGAAAAAACCCAAAGTTAAAAACACCCAATGGAAATGAAAATGGACAAAAAGAGGGGAATTCAGGTAAATATTCCATCTAAAGACCAAAAATTATACCGGATTCAACATGTCCAAAATACGTTTATAGCCTCCGTCAAAGTATTCAACATCCCTTTTATCATTTATTGTCGATTTCTGTGCATAGATGTGAATCGACTCCTTAATTTTTCTCTTCTTGTCTATCCTCTCCCGGTCTAGAATGTCAATGTTGTCATAGTCAATGGTATGATTCTCATCCACCATATGTCTGCATAAAGCCGTAGGTTTTTTAGAACTCTTGCACCCCCCTTCTCTATCAGCCAATCCGAGGGTAGAGCGTTCTTTAAATCCCTCGCGTGCTCTTTTATGCGGACACATAGTTTCCTGCCTGTCGCACCAACATATACCGCATCGCAATCCATACACGGGATTTTATAAACAAGACCACTATGGTGGTCCCTAGAGATTGGATCTTTGGTTTTTGAGAAAAACCTAGAGTTCTTGTTGGGACAACTTAACCCTAATCTAATCTCTGGAGAAGATCTCAAAATAGCAATTAATTGCTCCGTAAGTCCTCTAACATAAGTGAGGCTAAAAAATTTATTATCAGAGCTCGTGGATCTACTTTCCTTATTATTTTCGTTACCTTTCTTCTGGGTCAGAGCTGTATTAAGGAGGGAGTTAATGACATTCTTGGGGAAGTTATTGCTAGAGAGGATATGGGTAATTTTTAGGATGTTCTTGGAATGCAAAGATGGGTGTGAGGTGGTAAGGACTTTGTGGATGAAATTACGCCCGACATTAAGAATTTGGTATTTAGGATGACTTGAAAAATAATCAGTGATTAGTATACCACTCGGATCCCTAATGACGAGTAAGTCTAGGAAAGGTAAGGATTTATTCTTTTCAAGTTCCATAGTGAATTGAAGATCCACATGGAAGTCATTAAAGTGATCCAGAAGAAAGGGAACGTATTCACCTTTGATCACGAGAAAAAGATCATCGACATATTTTTTAATCAGTCTTATGCCGTTGTTGTGTCTTTGATTAAAAGACACAACACGGTCATCAAGAAGGATGTTCATACAGATGTTGGCAAGATCAACAGATATATTCTTCCACCCATAGGAACCCCCTTCTTTTGTAAATAAGTTTTCCCGTTTGCTACAAAATAGTTTTTTGCCGTGATGAGTCTTAAAGCTCTCATTAAGATATCAACAGGGATGTCCAAACAATTTTGTAGTTTAGGGATCTGATTATCAATATAATCGATGACCAATTTCACGGGAACATTGGTGAGTAAAGATGACACATCTAAAGAGACCAAACCGTCATCATCCTGAAGGGAATAATTAGAGAGTATATCCATAAGTTGAAACGCGTTTTTGACATCATAACAATTGTCTTTATGAAAAATCTTTAAATACGGAGCAATGAATTTAGAGAGAGGGCGAAGAGGACCATTAAGATCAGAAACAATAGGTCTCAAAGGTCGACCGTCTTTATGAATCTTTGGTAACCCGTATGCTCTAGGCGGAACACCAATCTCCTTCTTCCAGTACCAGGACTGATACTTACTCATACGACCAACTTTAACAAAATCGGAAAAGATCTCGTTAGCACTCTTTTGCAAAGCAACCACGGGGAATTTTTTAACTAAGTCATACGTACTGCAGTCAGAAAAAAGTTGTTCAAGTTTTTCAACATATTCCGACTTATTTATGACAACAGTAGTATTACCTTTGTCCGCCCTAGTAACAACTATATCGTCCCTGTGATTCTTTAGAAAAGAGGCAGTTTGTCTAGAAACGGTAGCTAGTTCAAATTGAAAATCATGCTTTTTGGAAGGGTATTTTGAACTATTAAGATGGTTTTGGATGATATTGCAAGCACGTGCTCGAAAGCCTATGGCTGTCTTATCATCGAGAGAACTATTGGAAATGACGAAATCAAAATCTGAAATGACCTTGGGAATATATCATTTTTGTTATTTTTGTAAAATTTTTGTAACCTTTAGTAATTTTGTAATTTTTAGTCATTCTGTTATCATTGTTTTTTCAAAATTTTTGTTTCTACATTTATTATATTTTTAGCCTTGAAAATGGGTCAATAAAGAACCCGAAACGTCGGCAAATTTATTTGTTTTTATGACCGCTTCCTCAACAATATCACTAACTTTATTTATACAGTTAATAAATACTTCAGTTATTACTATTAGTTAATTTTTCGAGGTGGGGGTGCTAACTTGACGTCAACTCAGCACCGCCTCCAAAGATTTATGTTTTTACGCGAAACCGTTGTTGTCCATAATTCGCGAATGTTGTCCAAAATGAGTCCATAATTAGTCCATAATTATGGTATACTAAATTTAAAAAAAAGTTAGTTTTTCGAGGTGGAGGTGCTAGCTTGACCTCAACTCAGCACCGCCACCAAAGATTTATGTTTTTACGCGAAACCGTTGTTGTCCAAAATTCGCGAATGTTGTTCAAAATGAGTACATAATTAGTCCATAATTATGGTATACTAAATTTAAAAAAAAAGTTGTTTTTTCGAGGTGGGTGTGCTAGCTTGACGTCAACTCAGCACCGCCACCAAAGATTTATGTTTTTACGCGAAACCGTTTTTGTCCAAAATTCGCGAATGTTGTCCAAAATTAGTCCATAATTATAGAATAAAAATTTTTTTGTTTTGAAAAGGTGGTTGTGCTAGCTTCACGTGGGTCATTTCTGAAGGATAATTTGTGCTGACGTCGTACTTGACTTTATTTGCCTTTATTATTTCGTCGTAAGGTAACACCATGTCTCGTCCGTGTAAGAAAAAAAAGATGAATAACCGGCAGACCTGTGAATGTGAGACCTATATGCCATTAGGGCGTAAGGCATCCATTCGTCCCAGTCGCGTTGCGTTGATGAAATATAACAGCTTAGGATGTCTTTAAAAACGCAATGTGATCGTTCAATTACTCCATTCGATTGCGGGTGATATGCGGTTGTTTGAATTTTTTCGATTTGAAGTAACGTGCAAGTTTCTTTAAAAATTTTCGAAACAAAATTTGCACCTTGATCTGTGATCAGCTGTTTAGGGGTACCGTGTCTAGAAATAATCTGAGTGGCGAAAGCTTTCGCGATAGTGTCGGATTTTTGATCTGGTAACGGTATAGCTTCTGCGTATTTGGTAAAATGATCTTGAAATGTCAATAGGTATTTATTGCCGTTATCTGAAGTGACAAAAGGACCTACAATGTCCATCGCGGTTCTTTCAAAAGGTTCACATAATTTTGGAAAATCTTGCAAAGGGGCCGGCTTAAAATGTGGGGACGTTTTGCGTTGATTACAAATGTTACACTCTAAAACATAATTATTGATACCTTTTCGCATACTGGGCCAATATAATTTTCTTTGAATAAATTGTAATGTTTTTATTTGACCCGGGTGACCTATGAATGGGGAGTTATGGAAATCGTGAATTCCTTTATTTACAAAAACTTTGGGAATAACTAATAAATCTTCACCTGTCGTACTGTCTGCTTTATAAAGTATTTCATCTCGATCAAGATAACATGGAAGATCGATTTCTTCGCTTTGATGTCGCGGATTATGGCTTTACAAAATTCATCATTTCCTTGTGCTCTCTTATTGTGATCCCTATCCCAGGTAGGTATCATTGGAGTTTCTTCTTTGATTAAATATATTTGACAGTTTGTTTGATTACTTTCGGAAATTTTTATTTGGACTGCTGTGTTTTTAAATATGAATCTTAATCATGTGTATTACCGTATTTAGGTCTAAATTGTCGATTTTGTTCTTTAAGTCAGGTAAAGCAAGTTTAAAATTTTTTTCCTGCATGCATAAATTAAATAAATTACTGAATGATTTGAACATGGTGTCATATGACGCTTTTCCGTAATATTCGCTTTTAATTATTAAATAATATATATTTCTTTCGGGTAATTTAAGGGTCGCTACTTCGCCAAGGTCTTTATTTTGCGATCGTAATTCAGATGTGCCGTCGTATAATTGTTTAAATTCGTTGGCTACTCCGGACACAATGTTTAGGTCTTTTGAAATTAAGAAAACTACAGAATGATCTTCGGGAATCGCGATCATGGTAAATTGTGTTACAGATATTAAATGATTTTTGGGTATGCTATTATTTTTATATGATACAAAAAATTCTTGCAAATTGGGTTTTTCAAACATGTAGATTCTGCTGAGGGCGTCTACATTACCGTGTATTAAGCCCGCCTCAGACGATGCTTGTTTTGCTGCTGGATTGCCTGATGGGAGCTTTGCTGGCTGGCGCGTGCTGGCTGCGCATAGAAAATGACGTAACTGCTGGCTTGCTTGCTGGTTCCCGTGCTGGATTTTCGTGATAAAACCGATGCTATTTTTGCTGCTGGTTTACGTGATGGGTTTCAGCGCTAACCAATGATAAAGTCCCGTTGTGTTCATATACACGAGTGTTACCGAAAAATGTCGATTTTGGTATAGCTGTTGCTACCTGCGTGCCTATGTGCGAAACCACAAAAGTAAAAAGAGATAGTTAAACGCGTGTGAAGCCAACCAAGCACAGAAACCATCACCTAACCAAGCAGGTAGAAAACCAGCAGAGAAACCAGCAAGCAATCCATCAGTAAAACAAGCATCGTCTGAGGCGGGCTTTACACCTGGTGACTTCGAAATCGTATTCCGACTGTAATAATGACCATCTATCAAGTCTAGACGTCGCGTCGCGTCGCTTGGGTTAAATTCATGATCCATTTTAATGCTCTATGATCTGTGATGACTGAATTTTTGTCCGTACAGGAAACATCTAAATTGCTTAACTCCATAAACTACTGCAAGACATTCTAACTCAGTTACGGTGTAATTTTTCTCGGTTTTTTGCAACTTCCGGCTCGCAAAAGCAATGGGTTTTTCATAACCTTCGCGTTTCTGACTTAAAATCGCGCCTATTCCAGTTCCGCTCGCGTCAGCTGACAATATAAATAGTTCTTTTAAATTTGGAAATATTGGCACATCTTCTAATGTTACTGCCGTTTTTAATTTATTTATTGATTCTAAAACTTCCGGGGTAATCATAAATTTATTTTCTTTTCTGATTAAATTTGTCAAAGGCAAAGCGAGTTCAGAGAAGTTCTTTATAAAGCGCCTATACCAACGTGTGTGAACTTAGCCCCGCACTTTTTATAAAAATAATTTTTGAAAGTTGTTCCAGGTTTGTTCTATATTGTTCCAAAATATTTTTTCGCAAATTAAAAAATTAACGCGAAAAATCGCAAAAAATCGTTTTTCGAGTTAGCCCCGCACTTTTAAAAAAATTAATTTTTTTTTGTTGTTCCAGATTGTTCTGGGTTAGTTCTATATTGTTCCAGAAAATCATTTTCATATATTCTAAAATAAAGTCGTGGGAGCGCAAGCAAGATTTGTGACCAGCCCCGCACTTTTAAAAAATTTTAATAAATATTCTTAATTGGAAAAACTGTTTTTCGTGATTTTTCGTGTTAATATTTCAGTTATTGAAAAAATATTTTGGAACAATATTAAACAAACCCAGAACAACCTGGAACAACTTTCAAAAATTAATTTTTTTAAAAGTGCGGGGCTGGTCACAAATGTTGCTTGCGCTCCCACGACTTTATTTTAGAATATATGAAAATGATTTTCAATTATCTCGTGTAGATCAGGAAGCGGGAACACATCTTTTTTTGTTACACTGTTCAATCCTCTATAATCAATGCAAATTCTAACCTTTGTCTCACCATTTGGAAGTGGTTTGGTCACAATCACTACTGGGGCTGACCATGGGCTGGCGGAATTTCTGATGATTTTTGCATCTAAAAGTTTCCTGATTATTTCTTGTTCTAAAATTTCTCTTTGATGATATGGTACCCGATATGGTCTTTTAGCTATGGGGGGGGGGGTACGTTTTCCGTGATTATTCTATGCTTTACGTTATGTACACTTCTTAACTTCATAACTTTATGTTATGTACAAATTTCATCATCGTTAATGAAAATGTTTGAGTAATTTGAAATAAGTTCGCGAAGGGAGCACCCGGTATGATAATCTAAATGGTCAAGATTAATTTGAAAGAGAATTTCTTCGCTATTGTTTGTCGATTTATTTTTCATATTAATTGTTTTAGCAAGTTCGCTGTTTTCTATTTGTTCTAAAATTTTTATTTTATCCGACACTTTACCGATTTGAGTGTTAGCTTTTAATGTTATGTCGTATTCGTTTGGGTTGATGACCTTTGTAACTACCGTGGCGTTTGGGTTGTTCCGAACAACTGCGCTGGCTAAAATTAAATTTATATGACTATTGTCATCTTGTTCGATTAGCAAATTTTGATTATCGCATTTTCTTCTCGAGGCGTTTCCTCGTAAAAATTTAAATTGAAAGCATTGCTCGCTTTCTGTACGTCGAGGTATTACTATATCCTTTTCTACAATTAAAGTTCCTATAAAGTTTTTACCTTTCGTTGAATTGTCTTGGTTATCTTTTCTTTTGTTAACTTCCTTGTCTTCTAACTTGGCTGCTTCTAAATTGATTACCGGGATTTCTTCTAAATTTTCCTTGATTTCTGCACCTTTACTTCGTACTATCTCGTCACACTTGATTACTGGGAAATCTTCTAAATAATCTTCAATTTCCGCACCTTTGATTTGTACTGCTTTGCTACATTTGTCTGCTACTTTACCTCTGCTAGGTATAAAATTTTCATGGTTTATCGTACTTTTGATTCGTATTGTCTTGTTACATTTGTCTGCTGCATTACCTCTGCTGGGTATAAAAAATTTTTTCCTATCTTCAATATTATTATTAACTTTCAGCGGCTCTAAATGCTTAGGTTTTATTACCGTCGTGGTCGTATTTATTACATTATTTTCAATTTTATTATTATTAATCATTTCTTCCCATGTTTGTTCTATTATTTTCCCGGAATCATATCTAAAATATTCTGCTACAAAAGGTTCTACTCCCTTCGTTCGAATGCCGTGTACATCGGTACTCGAATATATTTTTCTTATTGCACCTTGTGCTATTTCACGATCAAGAAGTGTTTGCGCAATTACTTCTTTATCGCCTTTACTTACAGTAGATTTGGTTGGATCATCAATCTCAGCCGAAAGAATGCTTGACTCGCGAATTCCAAGCATCCGGACTGGAATTGGTAACCGAACTTTCATCTTTCTGCCTAAAAATGAGTTTCTCACAGTATCGTGACTATTGGAACCGTTTACTTGACTTTTGATTAGATTCTTTCTTAAATTTTCGTAATCATGTGTTTATCCAAATAATATTTTTAACAAAATTTTTACTGAGTTGAGCTAATTTAAATTATTTTATGTTTACCTGTTAATTAAATTATTGAGGGTGGTTTGTTACACTAAAATATCAATGCTGTCGTAGTTGTATAAAGAGTAGTTTCATGAAGACAATATTTACGATGTCAAGAATTCATTTCAGCTCATGGATATACTTTCCAATTATTCCCTTCAGGAAGATGACATTTTGGTCTCGTTAGATGTATCATCTCTATTCACCAATGTTCCTGTGAACTTGGTCATCGATTATTATATCAATAATCAGATTCCCGAGCTACGGGATAGTTTGAACATCCCTGATGATATCTTAATGAGAGCTTTAAGACTCATCACGGCTAAAAACTATTTCGTAGCTAATGGAAATACTTATTTACAAAAGAAGGGGGTTCCTATGGGTGGAAGCATATCTATTGATCTTGCCAACATCTGTATGAACATTCTTCTTGATGACCGTGTTGTATCTTTTAATCAGAGGTACAATAACTGCATAAGACTGATTAAAAAATATGTTGATGATCTTTTTCTCGTGATCAGTGGTGAATATGTTTCCTTTCTTCTTGATCATTTTAATGACTTCCATGTGGATCTTCAATTCACTATGGAACTTGAAAAGAATAAATCCTTACCCTTCCTTGACTTACTCGTCATTAGGGATCCTAGTGGGGTACTAATTACTGATTGGTACCACAAAGATACGTATTCAGGAAGACTTTTAAATTACTTTTCAAGTCATCCTAAATACCAGATCCTTAATGTCGGACGTAATT
The DNA here is from genome assembly GCA_947369205.1 of Cantharis rufa. Taxonomy (NCBI): domain Eukaryota; kingdom Metazoa; phylum Arthropoda; class Insecta; order Coleoptera; family Cantharidae; genus Cantharis; species Cantharis rufa. Next base: position 34,636,516 of record OX376304.1, read on the forward strand.
TTATCCACAAAGTCCTTACTGTTTCACATCCTTCTTTCCAATCCAAAAACATCCAGAAAATATCCCCACATCCTTTCCTGCAGTAATTTTCTCAAAACCATCATTGACTCCCTCCTTAAGACTGCCCTGACCCAGAAGAAAGTTAACAATAATAATAAAGAAAGTACATCGACGAGCTCTGATATTAAATTTTTTAGCTTATTCACTTATGTGCGAGGACTTACGGAGCAATTAATTGCTATTTTGAGATCTACCCCAGAGATAAGATTAGGGTTGAGTTGTCCCAACAAAACCTCTAGGTTTTTCTCTAAAGCCTGTATTAGACGGTTATAATTAGTGATGGGCACTATCGAAATTTTTTGACTATCGATAGTTAGTTACTAATTTTTTTTTACTATCGATAGTTAGTAACTAAATTTTTAGTAACTAAATTCCAAACCGAATTAAAAACTATCGAATAGTTTTAGTAACTAAAAAGTTATTCGAATAGTTTTAGTAACTAAAAAGTTATTCGAATAGTTTTAGTAACTTTGCTAATCGAATAAAGCGTATAAAGCGTATACTCCCATGATGGGAGTCCCATCCCAGATTATATTTTGAGGATTAATTATAATAATAGGTATTAAAATTTTTAATCCCAAAACCTCATAAAATTGTGCATGTAAAAATCATTATAATATAAAGAAAAATGTAGTGATTGGGTTTAGAAATATAGTAAAAATTAGTGATAATAATCAGGGGCGGATGGGCAACATTTTAGCGGCTCGGAAAATAATATTTGTCGGCCCATTTTTAATTTCCGGATATGGCTAAAACATACATTTACAGGGTGTTACACATTTTTTCTTTAAAATTAAATAGAGCATAATATGTTTATTACAAATTTTTGAATGAGATTACATTTACTGTCCAAAAAACATTCTTTTGTGTTTAGAAATTAATGACCCACAGTACAACAAGTAACTCAAGTAACAAGTACTCTCGCCTTGTTAGACGTACTTTCCCAGCCACCGACCCTGCGGGCCTCTGAACAACCGGCCCACCGGGAAATTTAGAGTTTTTTAAAAATAACTAATTTGTAATTTATGAATTTTTAATTCATTCGATAGTTTAAGTAACTAAAAAATAGTTACTACTTTCTTAGTTACTAATATTCAATTGATTTAGTAACTAAAAATTTATTTGAATAGTTTTAGTAACTAGAACTATTAGCAATAGTAACTAACAATAATTATTCATTCAAGTATTAGTAACTAGTTATATTAGTTTATTAGTAATTGAAATATTTAGTGATTAAAATTTGTAATACTAAAAAGTTATTCAAATAATTTTAGTTTGTAACTAAAAAGTCATTCGAATAGTTTTAGTAACTATCGATAGTTAAAATCAAGACCAACTATCGAATAATTCGATAGTTTTTATTCGAGAGTCCCATCTGTAGTTATAATTCTATAACAAGATTTTTGTTATCGTTTCATACAGATAATAGAAATTTGATCACAAATTGTGACACCAATTGTGACGGAATAGAACATGTTCTATTTTCATCACAATTTATAACGCACGCAAGCGCACTGGATTACAGATTGTTTACGATCAATTTCAAATGTATTCCAAAGCCAAATGGAAGTCAAAAATTTTTCAAAAACTAAATATGATCTTTATGGTGAGTATGTAGCGATTAGATTAAAAAGAATAGACCATGGTACTGCTCCAATTGTATTATCACTAGCATAGCCAACCGTAACTTGGAATAAATAAATTCGACAGCGTGTTTATAGTTGATCTATCTATAATATAGTTGATCTTTATTTTAAATATAATTAAATCTACAAAAGAAAATATATGTATATTTAGGGATAATAAAAAAATGAGGGTGAAGTACTACAGCGAAGCAATTTAAAGTTCTATGATTTTTTTACTGCGTTAGAACTACTCAAGAAGATCGATGAAGGAAGGACCTTACTCCTTCAAGGTAAAAAATCTGGTGGATTACTTATGTCGGCTCAGCGAAGAGAGTTTACTAGCTTAATTATTAAGCATAAGCTTCAGCACCATAGCGGTGCATCCATCTCGAGCAGTGAATTTATGAGGCTCTTCTCCGACATTGAAAACATTTTCAATAAAGAGTCTCCAGCCGTGTATTACGCACCATATATAAAGGTTGACTCCTTCCAACCTAAAAGAAATACATCGGGTCACCTTCATAATCTTTACACAGCAAAGAAGAGGCGATTGAGGAACTTCAGAATTATACCGCAGCCTTCAACAAGCTCGAGCAGACCGAGCACACTTTTGAGAAATTTGGACAGCAATTTAACCCAAACTTTTGATGAAGGCATCATCGATTTATCGAAATTGCCTGAAGGTTAGTTAACAATTATGTATTTTAATTAAGAGCCTTTAAACGAAAATTTACTTAATCGTATTTAATATAACTAATTCGTGGTCTCTCTTTCTTACAGAGGAAACATTGGGCGACGATTTAAAACTATTGGAAAATGCAGACTCGGTCAACACTCCCTGGCAGAGAGTAGAAACTTTATGGAAGAGCACCATAAAAAAGAGAAGAAGAACCATAATCACGAGAAGGGTATCATGGGAAAGAGTTACTTTGACAGATTTCCTGTGCTGAAGGCACCTACCGGACATAACCTGCTTTTACTGGATTTTAACAAAATATACCCCAATCAGCAGACCCATTTCAAGAGTGCTTTCCCGCAAAGCTGCCAACAAATAATTGCGGCTGCAGATGCCTGTAGCATCTACAGATCACTGTAGATGCCACATTGAAAAGGTTAATAAATGACTACTTCGTATGTATCGATTGTAAGTATAAATATTTTTTTTTTTTTTTTAATAAATTGTAACTTCTCTTACAATAATATTTCATTACAATAATACTTTTCGTAATACATAAAAATTTGATGATTTTTAAGATTAAATAGCATATTGTTTGGCAAGGGGTGAAACAAAGCGATTTCAGATCGCTTCTTGATCGATTCATGATCAAGGTAAAATTTCTCTCGTCTCGTAAACTCTCGTCTGAAATCGCGTTTCACCCCGCGCCACACATACTATTTTTCATGTTACTTGTATTGAAACAGAAAATTTTTTAAATTCGAAATTTTTTCAAATTAGCAATAACTCAACAACGGCGCTAGATATCGAAAAACTGAGAAAAAAATTCTCCCCTCTCGTCTCGTATTCACCCCCACCCCCGTGAATTATCGGTAGGAAACCATATTATGCAAAAATTTAGATCGATGGCGCACAAAAAAAATTACTCATAAGCAACAATTTCGAATAAATCTGACAGCTGTCACATTAATAAAATTTTTAAAAGTATCAATGCAGAAAAAATTTAATTCTGACAGGGTTGGAATGAAATCGGAAACTGAGTTGGCGGTAAGAAACTTGACTGTTTCTTTAAAATTAATTTTTGACCAATATTCGCAGTGATCACCGTTTCCAATTTCAATTCGCCGAACGCATGGTGTTTATTATTTCGCTTCTTGCATAAATTATTCGAGAACAAATAATACTCTCAATGGTACACAAGAGACTGTAGTGCAAGCGTGATGATTTATGGATTTGTATATATTTATTATACATTAACTAAATATTTAAAACAATACGTTATTACTTGTGTTTTCAAATTTCAGAAAGCAAATCAAAGTGGGTAGATCTTGGGGCATTCCTGTGCTGTCAAGGAGAAGTGAACAAATTTCAAATCCACCCAGTCGAACAAGCACAGATACAAGTGGGGTAGCAATCAACGAAACAAAGACAACAAAATGAACAAGAAGTGTCAACAGGAGTTTTCCTACCCGTATCATCTATTCGTTTTAATGTGCCATTTTTGCAAAGGGAAGCACGACAACGAATTGTGAGAACCATTTAGGGCCCTCCCACCGTACGACCATCTAAGGATGGTCAACTTGCATAATCTATGCACAAACTGCATGAACCACGATGCAAGGTTCAAATGCTTCTCAGCCAAGCGTTGCAGCATTACACGCTATTGCATGATCTCCTGAGGACAACAGTTGCGGTAACCCTACCAAGCTACCACGAGGAGGCCGCAGCTGTCATTCCGCCTCCGCACCACGCTAAAATTACAATCGCACCTCCAACAACGCGCTATGCCGTCATCGTCACCTCACGACCGCCGGGTCATTATTCCAGGGATGCGGAATTGCGGACGCCGAGCAGGAACTGATTCAGTGCCGCTATTGCCATACGAAGCCAAAGCGTTCCAAAATGCTTCCACACATCGCGAGGGCATGTCACGAAAGCCGACATACGAGGCGCAACAAGAGCGGAAACGCGCGGAAAACCGCTAACGCGAGAAAATACGCGACTATGAGAACTCAGACATCGTTGCATTAAGCAATTGACATTTGACTATTGACAAGATATCTGTACCAGCTTGAACACAGTGCATCCCCATCGGCTCAAAAATCAGCGCAAGTCTCTGACCAAGGTAACCAGCTTGTTACTGTTAAGAAAATAATAAGTAAAAGATTAAAATTGTGTTTAACATTAAAATATTAAAGTGGATTATATTATAGCACAGTTTAAAACAGTTTGAAATGTTTTCTTCAGTAAAATGATATTAGTTACAATCTTATTATGTTTGTTTAGTCGTGATTCTACACTCGTAAAAGTAAAAACTCTCATGACGAAATATATTATATTGTTTTAATGTAATATTTAACTTGTATATTATTTTATCATATTAAATATACGATACCTTTGATATTACTGAGTAATTCTTAATAAAACCCAACAGGTTATGGGCCCAGATATCTCAGTTATCTCAAGTGCAAGCAAAAATAGTAAAAATTTAAAATGGCATTTAAAGAAGGAAGTTATCATATCGAAAAATTGAAAGACGGGGCTAATTTTCAAATGTGAAAATTTTAAGTTATTATTTTGCTTTTTAAAGCAAAACATTAATTATTTAATATTTAATAAATTAAAATTAATATATCTCTAATTCAACAAGTTCAACTTACAACGTGTGTTGAACTTTCATAAGAATATCGTCAAGTTACATTACATCACATAAATACGAACAAGGTGAATTTATATCCAATATATTTTTAGTACCTAAACCAGACGGTACTCATAGATTCATTCTAAATTTAAAAAATTTTAATCAATGGGTTACAAAAGTTCATTTTAAAATGGAAGACTGGAGGTCTGCAGTAAATTTAATGGGAATAGATTCATATATCGTCGTTGATACTGCACTAAGACCTATGTGAACAAAAATGCTATTGAGATTAAGATAGCAAAGTATTCAAATTATATAAAAAAAACTTAATTCATCAGTTCATCAGTTTTTAACAAAATTTTAAATCATTAGTTTTGCATTGCATTCTGCACTGCGATTTTTCCCGATTTTTCACTGCGATTCCTATTGCAGAATCAACGACGATATGGGATCAATTGACCTCCAAGATGCTTATAATTTTGTACCTATTCACAAGTCGTCTAGGAAATATTTACGTTTCCTATTCCAGAATAAACTTTTTGAATTCACTTGCTGGCCCTTTGGATTAAGTACAGCACCGTGCATATTCACCAAATTATTAAAACCCGTTTTTTGTTATTTGCGACAAAAAGGGTTTATTATTTCCATCACGTACTTAGACGATTTCTTATTTGGACATAATTTTCAAACTTGCAAAATGAATATAGATGCAACTAGAAATATTTTAGAAACTTTAGGTTTTATAATATTAAATAAAATGAAAAGTGTAATGTCATCTTCAGAAGAATGTAAATGTTTAGGATTTATGTTCAATTCCGAAAAATTGAATTTAGGAATTCCAAATTATAAAGAGCAAAAAATCTGTCATTTATTAATTCCTTTTTGTTGGATTCATTTAAGGCCATTTGAAACATTAAAATATAGAGAATTAAAACTCAATGAGGGAAATTTTGAGTTACATGTTTATCCCATACAGTCTTCACAATGAATTAATGTGGTGGAGACACAATTTAGAATTTTCCAACCCGATTAGGACATTCGCTTAAAATTTGTAATTTTTTCGGATGCCTCAAGGTCAGGTTGGAGAGCTCATTGCAATGGTGAATATGTACACGGTTTTTGGAACAAGGACGAGCAAAAGTATCACATTAATAGTCTGGAATTATTGGCAGCATTTTTCGGATTGAAATGCTTTGCAAAATCATTCAAAATTGCGAAATATTGTTAAGAATAGACAATACTACAGCAATAGCTTATATTAATAAATTTGGGGGCACACGATTTGAAGAATTAAATAAACTCTCTAAAGATATTTGGAAATAGTGTGAAAATAAACAAATATTTATTTTTACATCTGTCATATCTTCTGAAGACATTAACGAAGCGGATTTTGAATCAAGAAAAGTGGAAGGAGAAACCGAATATGAGCTATCAGATTTTGCATTTAGCGAAATTGATAGTAAGTTTACTTTTCCCCAGATCGACTTATTTGCCAGTAGATCTAATACTAAATGTCCAAAATATGTCTCGTGGCGAAGATCCAGACGCTTTTGTAGTGGACTCTTTTACTATGGAATGGAAACCTGTTCTTTTATGCTTTCCCACCTTTTTCTATTATTTTGCGAGTCTTAAGGAAAGTAATTGATGAAAAATCGGAGGGAATTCTTGTGGTTCCAAATTGGCCCAATTAACCCTGGTGCCCCTTATTTACATCATTATGGGTTGACGATCCAATTATTTTTCAACCAAATAAAAATTTATTAACCCCTTCTGGGAGAGATCCATAACCATTACGGAAGAACATTTCCCTAGTTTCCGACAGGTTATCAGGGAAGCTTTTATCTTAAAGAACGTTACAGATGAGTCGATTGAAATATCTACCGACTCCTTAACATACTCTTCACAAAGGCAATACACAAGTGCATTAAAAAAATGGTGGGCATATTGTTATAAAAATAAACTTTATTTTACAAATCCTCAATTACTTCTATTTTAAGCTATTTGATACAGCACACAGAATACAAACATTAAGTTTAATTAAAATTTGAAATATCAAAACTTACGAAGATAGAATCGAAATAAAAATTTACGGATTGTATCAAGACTTCCGGTATAAATAAAGTACAACCTACGCTGGTATTACCTTTTTTAACGATAATTCGGTATGTCCAGCTTACACAATGGAATGTTATTTAAGGACAACTGCACATCTTAGGAACGACACTGATTTAATATTTCTATCTTCTAAAAAACCATTTGAACCTGTAGGTTTTCAAACTTTAGGTAGATAAATAAAGTTAATTTTAAAAAAGAGTGGTACGAATACAAACATTTTTAAAGCTCACAGCACCAGGCACGCTAGTACATCTGCAGCAAATCGTGCAGATGTAAATGTGAAGACAATCCGCAATACTGCAGGATGTTCTAAAAACTCTGAGACATTTTCAAAATTTTATAACCTGCAATGAGTGAATAAAGATTCTTTTGCAATAGCAATAATTATTAAAATAGAATAAAATATTTTTGTAAATTAATATCTACAAGATATTAAATACATATAAGGGTTAACATTAAGTATAGTAATATATTCTTTTCTTCGACTTAAAGTTCAGATGTTTATATGCTTACATAATTATATCTAATATATTGTGATGACCCGCTCGTCTAAAATTATAAAAATTATAAATTAAATAAAATTTTAAATAAATACTTAAATCTTCTTCGGGCCACCCATTTTTTTATCACATGAGACTCTCGATTAAATAAAAAAAAACACTTTTTAAAAACTTAAATCAAAAACTTTAATTAAATTAAACTGTAAAACTTAAATTCAATTGGAACGGACAAACACACGTCCGCTCGCTTGCCTGTCGGCCATCAAAAAGCCTATCTACACATTTTTCAATTTTCAATCTTAACAATAAATTAACATTTTTAACGATTTAAAATATACAGGACGATTAAAATTATTTACAACACAAAATATATTTACAAATATTAAACAATTATTATTATTAACCTATTAAACTAATTTTGAACATGACGATATATATAAATAAAATTATCAAATATGAGCTAAAGTAAAGCAATAAAACACTTTTGTATTCAAGCTTTCAAGACGGAAATTAACGGAAATTATTGCTGCTCTGTATGAATGTATGAATGAGGATGAGCAACCTAACGTTACCACAGTCACGGCAGCGAGAAACAAAAAACAAAATATTGCAAAAAATTGAAAAATATAAATTTATGGTATTTATTTATGGTACATTATGGTAATATGGTATATTATTTGAAATTAATATATCTAGCACAGTTCTTCAAGGAGTTAGACTAAACCTGGGCCAAGCAGTCAACTTGTTATCAAAGAGTATTGAGTTCATTGAAAACTAGAGAACAGTTATATTATAAAATTTGCTTGTATTTTGGAGGAGGCTAAAATAATTGCAACAGATTTAGATATTGATATTACAATTTGAAAACGTACGAGTCTTCCGACAAAAAAGACAATTTAATTATGAACAACGTGATGAAGTGAATGTTGATCCAATTCTAAACTTGAAACTTAACTTCTTAACAAGAAATTTGAATTTCTATATAACTTAGGGCCCCAATATAACTGATGATGACATACGAAAATATTGTATGGATTTAAAACTCCTCCTAACTGTTGGTGATCAAAAGGATATTTCCGGCTTAGATTTGTATGACTAAAGATTTGTAAGATGATGTATGACTAAAATACATCAAATATCATTTGTCTACAGAATGCTGTGATTCTCAGATTGTAATTATAAACTATTTGCTAGAAAACAATTTAACAACCGCTTTGCCAAATATATTGCTCTGTTATTTTGAATTTTGTTAATTACTTTTTAAATAAAAATTTATTTTTTATGCGAGCATAAACGGGGCGAATTAAATTTACCTTTCCACTCCAAACACTCTACGTTGAAATAAAATTTGCAATATAAAAGATAATAGATAACTTTTTTTATTTTTTTATAGGAACCTTTGCTTCAGGTCAATACGGTTGACGATTCCGAAAAAGGCACAGTGACGCGAGTTACTCTCGATCCTTGGTACTTTTGAAGTCAACTCAAGGCTCCTGCACAATTGATATGTAACAGTAACGGGAACAGTAAAAAGTTAAAATACATGTATTTAGGTGGCTCCGTTCACAATTAACGGGAACAGGAACAGAAACGATTTATATTTACTGCTGTGGTTTTCTGCATGCACAAACTATCGAAAAGCGTGTTTTAAAAATTATAGTTTGAAAAATCTAATTGAACTTTGAATTTTAAATGTAAATCACTGGTAATTTAATTAATTAATTATATTGGTAATTCCACATAATAAAATTTGAGTATTATTATTTAACTGTCAGTTTATACACAAACACGAAATTTATCGAAATTTTTCAAGTTATACTTATTATTTATGTAGTATATGAACTATTTTTGATAAAGAATAAACAAATAACGTAAATAACATGAGGAAAGTATAATTTAATTATGCCATTTGCACAAACATCTATATCAAAACTTTAAACATAGTAGCTGTCGTTACTATTACCGTTCTGGTTTATTGTGAACCAACGCAACGATTCGTTTCGTTTCTGCTCCCGGTCCCGTTTCTGTTCTCGTTACTGTTACAGACCAATTGTGCAGGAGCCTTCAATTGCAACCAATAAAACTAAAAAAATGTGATATGTCGAAAACAATTTAATTAGCCATTACAAATGTAATAAACAAAATTCTTTAATTAGTTAAAACAAAAAAAAACCCCAATTTATAAATTTGATTAAATAAACTTTTAAAATTTTGTATACGTGTACCTAATGTTTTTAAAATTTAGCTAAATAAAAATAAATCTTACTCGAGTAATTCACTGTCGTTAATCTTCGGTGGATATACGCCACTGTTCTATCGTAACTACTGCTTCTTATTCCATCCGTGTGGTCATCGATGTTAGTTATCATCTTCATGTGTGCTGCTGGTTTTATTTAAAAAATTGTTATCACTCCATTTGTAAATTGATCCTTGTTGTCTTCGGGATACAATAAAAGTTTTCTTTGGTGGTAAGTCAATTCGTCTTTTATTTATCAATCTCTTTACATAATCGCTTCCAAAATTAATTTTCTTACTGGTTTTTTTAGCTTCAATACCCAAAAAGAAGAATTTCATTTCCTTTTTCTTATCATTTCCATTTTATTTTCATTATCAATCCAATTCTTATCCAAAATATAATTTAATTTTCTGCCAAACTTTTCTTGGCGGTAAATTCAAAATTTTCAAAACAATTAGTTATAATTAAGTAACCAAATTTTAATCGAAAGACCAACAATTTCCAATACAATACAACTTAAAAAAAAAATCACCAACAACAGAGGGTAATTTCAATACCAAACAACTGGTACATTTACTTAATTAAACAAATACTTTTATAGTAAACTGGTTCACCAACCAACTTTGACCTGCCGTGAAGTTTTGAGAATACGTCAAAACTAGGACGTAATTAACTCTTCCATAGGCGCGTAGATTACATATGTAATCCAGGGTCGGTTTTTTCTACGGCATTTTTATTTAAGTACATATACGTCAACAACCTTTTCAGTACCTTCTTAAAAAACATTAATCTACAAGACCATTTAGTAAAAAAAAAATTTTTATTACCGAGGCACTCACAAAAAAATATTTAAATGCACTGGATTACACTTGTAATCCACGCGCCTACTCGCGTTACAGTTTTCGCAGTCTAGCCATTTACTTGTCTGCCGCCCTATAGGTCGTCGGCAATTCAGGAAATCTAAAAATTGATTTCAATAAGCAAGCTGCTGCAACTCTGCTCATTTTGTGTAATAAAAAATCGTAAATTTCAACCACTTGAGATTGCCCTTTCTAAAAATGGACATAAAACAATTATACTTCATATATTTCCGTTTACTTTAGTTCTTGTGTGTCCGCTCTGGTGAAACAACACCGATTTACTTAGGTTTATTTGCTATATACATTTTCGAATTTGTATTTCGAATTTCGAAACTAATTCAAAAATATAGTGCTGCAAGAAACACCAAGCGTTGGCCTTAACGAATGACGCATTTTTACCATTATTTTGATGTTCTTTTTAAGAGTAAGCATGAATTTTAATTTTTTTTAGGTATACTTGTTTGTTAGCCTCTTAACATTATTTGTATTTAGAATAAGACAGTAATTAAATTGTAAAGTAAGACTTGTTTATTTTTAATTTACGTTACAACTATATAAATACTGTGTTTTTCGCCAATTAATAATATATATTTTTTATTTCAAGTATGAACTGCTTTGATGACCTAAACTTCTACTTACATGTTTGAGCATGAACTAAAGTACAGTTCAGTAAAAAAATTTAAAAAAAAAATTAATTTTACAAATAGAAAACACACTTTGAAAATGGATTACATATGTAATCCACGCGCCCACTAGTATAACAAAATCGAACGCGCCTATGGAAGGGTTAAATTTATTACGAAGAGGATTCCGAGTCAACGAAATGTCCCCCCTTTCTCGCTATTGGACTCGCTTGGAGATAACATAATAACATTGCCAATAAGTAAGTGTAGAGAGTGCAGAGATAAGCTTTTCTAAGCTTTAATTAATAAAAACTTATTTGCAAACTACAATGCTCCAAGATCGCCTTAATGGTTTAGCTATACTTTCCATCGAACGCGATATAGTAAGAAAATTGGAACTTAATGATCTTATCAGAAATTTTGTAGCTATCAAAGCTCGAAAACAAATTTTTGTGTAAATAAAAATAAAAATATTTATATAAAATATAATTTCTCTCTTTTTGTAGATAAAGAAATCCACCAACATCATACCATCTGACAACACTTATCACTAATATCACTAATACATAAAAAAAAAGCTTTATTTATTAATTTTGAATAAATATTAAAGTTTAATATAAAAATTAAACTTTTTTTTATTTAATTATTTATTAATAATTAATAATTTAGGTTAATTAAAAAAATTTAGATGGGGCGCGATTTACACCATTGGCCTAGGGCGCGTCAAATGCTTGGGCCGGTCCTGGTTATCACTAGACATAATTTGCCGGCATGCACCGGCAGGTTTTTTATTACTTTCTATTTTACATTCTGTGCATGTCTAGCTAGTGACGTATTTTCTTGCTGTGGCGTGTATTTGTTTATTTTATTCCATTAAAAACACATTTATATGCAAAAAGAACTAAGCATCTTGATTCTGATAGTTTTTTTAGAAAAAATAAAACATGCAAGCGGGTTTATCAACCAGGTAAAAAGATGTCATTTTTAACAAACCACGACAGCACTGAAAATTCAGAAAATAATATGAATGGTTTATAGACTCGGGTGTAACATCACATATGAATGATAAAAAATGAAAAACAATTAATTAAAAAGTATTATTTAAAAACGAAACGGTTCGAGTGCATCAAAATAAAAATAAAATTCTAGAAGGAAAACTCTGTAAAAATGGACTGATTCGGTCAATTTGACAAAAATTGAAGAAACAGCATTAAATAAGCGAAAATGTAAATGCTTCAATTTGGCATAAAGAAACTTGGACATTTAAGTACTAAAAATATGTTAAAATTAAAATCAATAAGTCAATCAATAAAATCAATAAGATTAATTTAACCTAACAGATGCAGAAATTAATGATTTCGCAAAATTAACATGTAAAGTGTGTATCAAAGCAAAACAAGAAAACCGTTTGAACAGAACCGACAAAGGGCAATTGCAAAAAAAGGTCTGAAATAGACCTTTAGAAATAATTGATACCGATATTTGTGAACCAATCGAACCTTCTACTTGGGAGACAAGAAATATTTTACAACATTTCTAGATGATTACACGCATTTCTTGATGGTATATACTATATATTGTAATGATATTTTTTTATCAAGACCCTGTATTATACTTTTTATACCTCGGCTAGATAGTAGGTTCGGAAGCATGAGTTACACTCTAACAGTAGTCGGCTCCAGTTGAAACAATTCGGTTGGCTTTGTAGCAAATAAAAACTCTTGCTTTTGTTTTTGAATAACGTAAAAGTGAGTTTATTTAAAGAAAAATTTTTATAGCGACAAATTTCGCTGTAAGGCTTTGAAATGTTATAATGTTCGGCCACTGACTTTGAAATTATATTTACTTTATCAAAAACTTCTCTAAATTTCAAACTCATTTGCCGGTATGTTAAATGTGTAGCAAATAATAATTTTACAGTGTGATATAAATTTTCGTTGTTTTTATTAATAAAAATGTTTTTAATAAGATGCTTTTTAAATTTGGAAATACCTTGTATAAGTCTTGTTCGTGTTACGTGAGTAGTTCGGATGTCCAGTGCGTCTTGGGTCCCATTCGTTTTTATAAGTTGACTCGTGTGGATGGTATGAGTAAATTTTCTTAACATCTGGTGTACATTTGAATATCCAAAGTGCGTTAGGTTGAAATTTATCAATCTTATTTTGCGCTGATTCAACTTTAATAAATATCCAAATTAAAACTAACTTTAAATTTATCGCAGGTAGGTGAATTTTTATCTGCATTAAAATTTTTCTTATCTTCCCCAAAAATGGCGTCTTCCTCTAATTTTTAACCTTGTAAATCTTCAACCACGTTGTCTACAAATTTTAATATTCTTCAGCTATTCTTTATTCAACTTCACGATTCTTCGCAAAATTCCACTTTATGGATCCAAAAACTAATTTTTTACTTTGTTTCAAAGTAAAAATTAAACAAATTCTCAGTTTAATAATGCACAACGCAAATCAAGCGTACCGCTTGGCTTTCAACGCACATGGAACAGCAAAACCTGGCCCCAACCTGAAGAAAATTCACACCACGTAAGTCCTTCAACTACGTATAGGATGTTGCACAAATTAATATTATTTTCCTTTAATGTAGGTCGTTTTCGAAGCACATCACCATATCACTCAAATTAATGTTTATAAAATTACAAATAAAAAATATGTGTTCAATAAGTGTTAAAGTAATAAATTTAGCCTTTTTTAATTTTTCTCTGAATAATTATAACTCATTTGCAGGACTTAAAAACAAATAAACTGATCACGATCTTAGCAAGTCGAATTATCTCTTCGTGGGAGCCGCTACCTGATGGAAATTGCATATTATGTAAAATTATACAACAATATATTAAATGGTAAATATGAAGGAGTCGATGCAATAAAAAACTACATAAAAGAGACAGAAGTACAATAGAACTTAAAAACAAGTAAAATACGATGCAAGAATGGCAAAGAGTATGCAAATAAAGACTTAAAAAACTGGTCTTGACAAAGAGAAATTACCATTGATTTTACAATACCATATACCTACACCTCAATTAAACGGATAATCCGAAAGGTTAAATCGTACTTTGTTAGATAAAGCAATAAGAGGTTTAATTTTTGAGTCAAGTTTGAATAAAAATATGTGGGGCGAAGCTGTTCGAGTTGCAGTCTTACTTAACCAATATACCGACAGAAACTTGTGTGGAACAATAAAAAACCGAATTTAAAATATTTACAAGTATTTGGAGCAGATGCTTATGCTAAAAAACTAAATTAATATAGTTTTAAATAAATAATTCGCCAGAGATTATATTTAAAAACGATGAAACAAAACTAAAATTAATAACAAACGAAGTAATAATCGAATCGGAAAATGAAGAAGAGCCAAAAGGTGATGAAGATGAACAGGAAATTGCACGTGAAAATGAAATAGTAAATGAAATCGAAGAACTAGAGAGAGGTAAGCGAATTAAAAAAGTACGATTTAAGAAATTACAAAGAAAAGAAAGATAAAGGTAAATGGATTAAAGCAATCAAATAAAAGAAAAGGTCTCTCGAAGAAAACAATACGTGGGTATTAAGACATAAATGTGAAGCTGACAGCAAAAAGATTATATTAGATATATATTATATCTATTATATCTAGATATAGATATATTGTCATGTTCCAAAATCCTTCATTGAAAATTTTAATATTTTATTTGGAAAATTTTGTGTTTTTGTAAAAATTTATTTTATTTTAAAATTTGTATTACACTTGTATTTGCTAGTTTTCCCGCCAACTAGTTAAGGTGGCAATAGTGAGCGGAGAAAACCGGGCTTTTTGCCAAGATGGCTGCGCGAGGATAGTTGATAGAGAAGGTCGAGGAAAAGTGCCGCGGATAGAAAATAAGAATTATAAAGATTAATTTTTTTTTAAACAAAATAAACAATAGTAGATTCTTGTGTTTTTTTTTTGTTAAATTGGAAAGTGATCATAAGTTACAATAAAAATAAAAGTTTGCAGTAAATAAGTTCGAACATCTGCGATGCAAATAAAAGTAAATGGATGAGTCCACTTATTTAAAGGTAAACAACTTTAAAATTTGAAAAGATCATAGCAATATATTAGATTATATATTATACTAGCAGAAATCCCGTCCACGGACGGGCATCTAGACCCGATTGGTTGACCCGAAACTCGATTGATGTGAACTTGTCCCAGGGGGAGTACCGGCGGTGGTTTAATATACTTCGTTGACTTCATTAGATATCTGCATTTAAAATTTTACAACAATCAAATTTTCAAAAATTAATAAATTATAAAAAGTTATACTGTGACGAAAGAGACAAAAAAAGAAGAGAAAGCATTTTAAACTTTATCGCCGTATTTACGGAAATTAAAAATTTTGTCAAATGCAAGACGTGTGATGAAAACATTCAATTCCAATCCTGTGGTATGTAAGATATGCACGGTTATATTAAATATGTAAAAATATTAAATATATAAAAATATTGCTGAAATGCTTTTTAAAAACGCCATAAAAGAGGATATAGTAGAAACTTGCAATGTAAAAAATGAAAAGTAAATTATCAAATTAACGTGTACCAAAGTTACAAATTATTTTTTTAAATATTAGGAGTATTTCACTTTAGTATAAATTGCATTTTTTAAAACTTTAATCGCCTTTTTTGAAAAACTACATTTTCATTTTCAGAAAAGGTTCCGGTCAAGACGAAATTGACTAGTACCATATTGATGTACTCGAAGACAAACTGTGTTATCCGAGTACAAAAAAAAGTCAAAGAAACGTGAAAAATACTTGAAAAAATTAGCTAAACAAAAGAAAACATGGATTCCTTGTAAAGTTGAAATTATCTCGACTACAAGTAAGTTACAAATTACAAATTACAAAGATAATTGAAATTGTAGATTATTATAAAGTTTTAGATTATCTTTTATTTTGTTTTGAATTATCTCTGAACTGATTATTATTTATTGCAATATTTAAATTAATCATTAAAATTTAAATTAAATTAATTTTCGTTCTAAATTATTTTCTATTGTTTTATTTTTGTTATAAGAGTTAAATAAATTCAAAAATTCATTCTCAGGTACATTTGAACAAGGAAAACAACACTTAGAGCGTGTTGAAATCACTGAATTCGTCGACACAAACAATGCTGGTGGTCCCATTCCCGAAAGTATTATCCAACTTTGTAGCGAGGGTATCGATGAAGAATTAGAGCAAGCAAGGCGTACGAGTTCAATCATATTATTGTCGCTTCAGACAAGTAGAAATAGTTGTTATTGATAATGTTAGTACATCTGACTATTCATTACAAACTAAATGTATATTAATCATTATTATTATAGTTATTATATCAAAGTATTTAAATTAATTGAATAATTTCAAGTTTTTGATCAATTTTTAGCCAATGAAGAACTTTTCGGTGAGTGTTTATCATTTTCATTTCAGGTACCTACAGTTGTTTTACTATATCTGTCTGGTATTATTTCAAGGGATACATAGATTCCAAATTTGATGAGGTGTTTAATCAAATAAATAATTAAAATTAAGTCTTGAATATGATATTAAAAAAGAGAGCAAAAACATCAAAACTCAAATTTTAATGAATAAGTCTAGCAGTGTTCCAACAAGAGCTTAAGTTCAGCAATAGAAAACTATAATGGGATATTTCCCATCGGCGACCTCGAGCATTTTAAAAAGTTTGATGATGATCTCTCAGATCCCACCAAAAAGCAAGACTTGAAGGATTTGTTTAAAGTTATTGTCTGTGGTGAGACTGAGGTTAATGTTTGCATACCAAAAGTTCTTACTGAAATATAATTACTCCTAAATTAAATATTCAGGAATTCAGGCGCTGGTAGGGTTGTCCGTGGCATCATCATCATAGGCATGCAGTCCTGTCCGAATATTACCACTTCGTTTGAAGTCTTCACAATCAATTTTATGAGGTGGGTTACTCCTCTGTTGTTACTCTTTTTTATAACTTTTCGTGTGATTTTGCTGTATTTGCAATCCGTCTCCAAGGTTTTCTATTTGTGCATTTTGCTCTCCAATTCATGACTTCCATCTCTTTTAAGTCCTTCATTACGCCATCCCACCATCTCATTCTTGGCCTTCCTCTGCTTCTTTCCTTATCTCGTTTCCATTCAGTCACCAATCTTATTGTTTTATTTCCTTCTCTTTGCATTATATGTCCCAACCATTTCATTTTTTGTGCCTTGATAAACCTAACTATATTTTCATTTTCTAGTGATTTCTCTATCTCGTCGTTTTTTCTTATTCTTAGTTCTGTATTGCTAATCTTTCTGGTTCTACGATTGTTCTAATTACCTTTCTCTCAAAGAGTTTAAGTTGTTCTTCTACGCTTATCATGCAGAGTACTTCGGCTGTATACGGGTACAAAGTAACACGCGTTACTTTGTGTATCTTATTGTGTATAAACTTTGTACTGCTAATCGTCATGTCAATGATGGTGCAAGCTGGCACAGTCGATTACCATTGTCATTAGTGTCGTTGTGTATTATTGTGTGTTTACCGCAGCCACTTCTTTTATGTGTCTTCCTTTTCTATTTGTGCATTGAAATCTCCTACAATTAGTAACGTGTCGTGTTTTGGTAATTCTCGGCTATTCCTTCTACTCCACTGTAAAATTCGTTCTTTTCTTCTGCATCTTTTTCTTCTGTTAGAGCATATATGTACATTAATTATTGATATATTGAAAGGGTTTCCATTCATTCTCAAATATGCTATTCTATCGATTATTGGTTTAAAAAGCTTTACATTTTTTACTATTTCTTTGATACTAAAAAATCTTCTCCATTTTCTTCCCTGCTTCTTTCCTCCTGAATACAACAGCACATGTTCATCTCTCGTTATTTCTCCTCCTTTAAATCTAATTTCTTGTACTGCGGTGATGTCCATGTTATATCTCTTCAGCACTCTCTCTCTCTCTCGAATTCACTGATGGTGAGACTGAGGCTAATGTTTGCATCCGAAAAGTTCTTACTAAAATAATTACTCCGCCATATAACTACAATATTCAAGAATTCAGGCGCTGCGCTGCGCTGCGCTGCGCTGGTAGGGTTGTCCGTGGCATATGCAAACTTAATTTTAGTTTGACTAACACCTATAACTGTTTAAAAGGTTAGTCGTATTAATTTATGTTGTTGATGTCATAAAATTTATCTCTTTACAAGAAATATTTAAAATTTCAGATACTCTTGAAAAGAAATTTGAGCACTGAGACCAAATCAAAAGTTTGAGGAGTAAAGTCGGGACATTTTTAGTGAATTCAGGTGATCGAGGTGATACCACCATAGACATCAATGGGCTGAAGCTAAAAATACTTAACAATAAAAAAACTTCCTTTATACCCTGGTGGAAATAGTTCCTGAAAAAACTCTGAATTATACTTTTGCTGAGTTTGTAAGACCTTTGCACACTTTGTTTTACTTTTTCAGAGAAATATTTCCACCAGGGTATAAGAGAATAAGGATATTCACACTTTCTGGTATATTCGTGGTAAATTTACACCCTGGTAAATTAAATTTTCTTTTTCCGATTTTCGCGGCATTTTGTTATACTACTGAGAAGTAGTTTTTCTATAGTAGTGGTGGTAAGTTATACAGGAAAGTGTGAATACCCTTATTATTTAAATTTTAACTTATAGTTATTGTTCTTTCGCAATACGCAATCAAATTTATTTTTTATTTTATCTTATCTTTATTTTAAAGCTTAACCGGCAATGACGCTATAGCTAAATTTTATATAATTAATTATATTTTTTAATTTTCCCAAGTGTGTTCATTTAATTTATTTAATTTAATTTATTTTCATATCATAAAAAAGTATGTAAAAAGTTTGTACATAAAGTACCTTGAATAAGAAAATAAGATTTCTGACAAAATGTTAGTAAACTATGTTAGGCCAAGATTCAGTTACTACGTTTGGCCGACGCTCGGATACTACACTACGCTCGGCCAATGATCGGACAACAACCGATGCTCGCCCAGTCGCGGCCCAATGATAGATACCGATTCTTGGCCGATGCTCGGGAATCGGCCGCCAATCTTGGCCCAGTATGGGCCCAATCCTCATTCTTTGTATGGGTATTAATCAAGTTGTCATCAATCGAGTTCCCAACTAGTCGAGTTGAATATCAATCGAGTTCCACAGTATTCACTTATTAAGAGGTTATGTAATTATTTATATATTTTTTTGTCTATAATTTTTTAACTAATAACTCTAAAAAAGAGATCCATAGACTAGCTGCCCGTCCGCGAACATGCTTTGCGCAGTGAATGCATAATAAAAAAACTAGCTTTCTTTGTTCAAAGAAGAACGGATTTTAGGATTTTATTATTAAAATTGCTAAAAAGAATTTTAATTACAGGAAATTTCCTTTCTTAGTAAACTTCTTAGTGTAGTTAATCGAGAATAAATTATTTTAAATAAATTTCTGTAAATTTTGTAAAACTTTAATACTTTTTGCTTACATAAAACAATAAATCATAATATGGCTGTTCATAAAAGGAGTATCTTCTAACTTACATGGGCGGTCATAATCTCTTATTTTAATAGGGGAAGTAATAATAACTTCAATATTGAAAACTATATAAGTATTTCGTAATGTAATAATAGTTTATCTATATATTTCATTTATTTATAATTTATTTATATATTTTTTTATATTTCTCTAACCTTTCTTCCTTAAAATTTAATATTCTATCACACTCCTTCTTTATTATTTTTTCATAATCAATTTACCCATCCTGACATCTATACTTCAACTTCATAAAACAAATTCAAAATTTTTTTATTACTGACTAATTTTTAAATATATAAAACTGGTATGTAAATCATTCTTATATTTATAATTTAGTTGTATTATTACCCATCATTTCTGTAGAATCTCTTGAAGATGCATGCAACATGCGAAACTAGTCAGATTGTTTAAATAAATAATACATATATTTTGCGAAGACGTACACTTATTATTAATATAATAGTTTATCTGTTCATGCGTATGTAATATGGAAATTAACATTTGGTCAACGTTCACTGTAAATAGGCAATAAAATACCAAGTTACAATCTTTAGTTTTCTCTTTTACGATGTAATATATCCACGCATATTGTATGATAGTAGTGTATTTTATTAACAACATGCCAGTATGACATTACTCGAACCAGTCTGGACAGCTGCAATGACGCAAGTTATAGGTTTTTTGATAAATACGAGTCAGAACATCGGTATTGTGTATTAAGTTCTTTTGATAAACTGGAGACTGATTACTTTTAATTCAAGAAATATTTTAATTTTAATCTTTTCTTGCTATAATTTGAACAATTTTATTTATATTTAACAATTATTTAGAAATTTGTTTTTCCATATTACGTATGCCGAAGAAGATAAAATAGTATGTTAAATGTTATAGGTCAAAATGTTGCTTGGGATGCATGCTGGTTCGAAGGAGGCTATGGCCCTTATGATCCCTCTCCCCTTCTTATGACCGCCCTTGCTAATATAAAGAGGTGTAGATAAATGTGATATAGCAATTACAACGAGAGAACGAAAGTGCATCAGATTTAACAATGTAAATTTTATTTTGTGATAGGTACCAGTTCATCGTTGTTTAATTATTTGTTTCCTTTATTGCATAGTGTAACTCTAACTGCTTGAGTGTAATCATATATGATATGCTCATTCTCAACACCTAAAACAATTAAAAAAAAACTGTTGTGATTTTTTTATTTATTTTATTACATTTACCATAACCATTGTTTCCAAGGACATGTAGTAAGAATATCCTACAGAAAGTCTCATAGATTTCTTAAATTGCAGCATGATCATCAATAAGATTTTTTTATTCTTAATACTGCAGTTGTTCCAGTCGCTTTCCCAGATGGCATTCAATAAGGCGGCATGCTAAAGTAATTAATGTTTAATAGCATAATAGAAGAGAGGCAGATTAATGACTCAGTTATACGTAAGTAGTTATGAAAAATTTAGATTGTACATATATCGTAAATGCAAAAACACGTAACTAAAAAGGTACTAATAATAAAACCTATTTTTTTTTTATTTTTTTTTAAATTGTTGAGATGAAGGTCTGTGATCAATTAAATTGACTGACGTTTCGTGTTTTATTAACACATTATCAAAGCTATAATTATTAAATTAAAAATTAAAAATTAAAAGATTTAAAAAATTTTTTACTTACTTTGATAAAATGTCAATGTGATGTTTAAAATTGTTGTAACATTAGGCTTGTTCCAACAAACAGTTCTTTCCAGTTCTCGGACTATACGCATGCTCTTTAGTTAAAATTTTAACGAAAATGATCTTTAATGCTTGCAAATTTCGATAAAGAGCATGCGCATCAGTCCTAGAACCGGAAAGAACTGCTTGTTGGAACAAACCTATTAAAACGTTTGAATAAAATGATGAATATATAAAATATTGTAGCAATTGGAAAGTATATTGGGATGGAGGAGACGCCAAAATAAAACACAATTACTGATTGTCAACGTTTCGGTTAATAATTTGAACCATCTTCAGGACTAAAAAATTACAAAAATACAAAAGGGAAGATATGGTTACGTTCGACAATTGTGACATGGTCACTACACTCACATCACAGTAGGATAGAAATTGTCTCGGCGTAAAAGATTACATAGTTTGGAGGATAAGCAGAAAGTTCACCTACAGTAACCTCAACCAAGTCAAATAAGAGTTTTAAATTTAAACACCTGTAAAATGCAGCACTTAAAAACATGAGTACAATCATTAATGTCAACTATAAAATTACAGATGTCAAAATTCTATAAATTAACATTGCCTATAACTACAAGCCTGAAAGTAACTAGATAAGCGCTACATGGTGCGGCAAAAATTTGCGGTCGGGTGGTTACCAATCAAAAATACATAGGTAAACAAAAAAGTGGAGAGTGTGAGACCAGTACAAACAAACTCAATAAAATACAAAATTGATAAAATTTGGTCAGTAAAAAAAGAGATGTACGCGAAACACTCAT
Source organism: Cantharis rufa (assembly GCA_947369205.1). Lineage (NCBI taxonomy): Eukaryota > Metazoa > Arthropoda > Insecta > Coleoptera > Cantharidae > Cantharis > Cantharis rufa. Next base: position 34,658,886 of record OX376304.1, read on the forward strand.
CTAGAACGGAATAAACGTGATAAAATCACGTGAAAAAAAAAATCATGTGATTTTATTTATTACATGTATTTAAATTTAAAACTCTTATTTGACTTGGTTGAGGTTACTGTAGGTGAACTTTCGGCTTATCCTCCAAACTATGTAATCTTTTACGCCGAGACAATTTCTATCCTACTGTGAGGTGAGTGTAGTGACCATGTCACAATTGTCGAACGTAACCATATCTTCCCTTTTTGTATTTTTGTAAATTTTTAGTCCTGAAGATGGTTCAAATTATTAACCGAAACGTTGACAATCAGTAATTGTGTTTTATTTTGGCGTCTCCTCCATCCCAATATACTTTCCAATTGCTACATCATTGCCGGGGACAAGAAACCTTTAAGTATATAAAATATTTTTTTTAAATATTTAAAATTCTAAAAAGTTAAACATAATCAATTTGAACAAAAAAATTCAATATAATTTGACCAAAAGTCATGGCATCGTTTTCATGATATCTAGGATGTATTTGTATCCACCATGAAAGTATTGAACATCCCTTTTATGATTCATTGCTTTTATATTCATATGGATGTTAATTGCCTCTTTTATTTTACGTTTTTTGTCTATCTCCTCCCTGGCCAGTACTGTGATATCTTTACGGTTTATGGAATGAGAGTTCTTAGTCATTTTAATTGATCACAGACCTTCATCTCAACAATTTTTAAAAAAATATAAAATAAAAGGTCAACAATAATCTAAAAATTATAAAATAGCAAGAGAGCAATACGCTATGGAAATCAAGGCATTTATTAATGAATTTGGACAGAAGACATATGTACAAGTTATACAATCTTGTTAGAAAATGTGCAAGACAAAAAAGCAGACTAGTTTTCTTACTGAAATGTAAAAAGAAGAATATTATTCCTAATTTTATTAAGAATACTATAAACAACGTATTTCAAAGTGTTAACTTATCCAAAACATTCAATGGAAAAACTAAAAAATCTTGTCACATATTTCATTTTAGAATGTTAAATTTGTCCATAAGTGATGCTTCTTGTAAGATATCTAGGATGCGAGTATCCATTTGTGAGGTAAAAGACACTCTCTTTAAATTCATTATTAACTCATTGGATGTTAACTCATTGGATGTTAACCTCATTTTAAACATTTTTGATAAAATAGAATCTGATTTCTTTAATTCATTAAAACCAAAAATGTTTAAAAACTTTCAACGATTGTTAGACTGCAAGTTTAATCCCTTCAAAAATATTCAATTATCTAACAATATTGCTTCTGATCCTGTTTTAGAAAATAATCCTTTCAGATCTTCATGGTTTCAAAACTGTTCAGATATTTTAATACCCGAACATATTAAAAAATTTTTATCGTTAGGTCCTACTTTTAGTTTAACTCCTTTAAAACCTTCTTCCTATTTACCTAATATCATAGCAGACGTTGAACATGTTATTCAATCAATTACTTCGTTAGATGAAAAACAGTCTATTAATATTCGGGCACAAAGCTGTAACATTTTACATAACCATCTTAATGGTTTAAAACATAAGAAATTATAAATTCTTAAAAGCTTCAAAAGACACTAAAAATTGTTTTTAAAAATTATGAAGACACGCTAATTATAACTAGATCTGACAAAGGTAATAACACCATTGCCCTAAACAAATCAGATTATTTTAAAAAACTTGACAAATTTTTTTCTGATAATAACACATATACAAATGTTAAAAAGTGTCCTATTTCGTCTCTAAAATCTAAAGCCAACAATATTTTTATATATTTAGAAAAAGGAGGATATATAACTCGACCTCAGTCTTTATATTGGAGAAAAAACACAGAAGTAACCCCAAAAGCCTATGGTTTACCTAAGGTACATAAAGAAGGACATCCCCTTAGACCTATTATTTCAGACCTTAATGGACCTCTTCGACCTTTATCAAAATTCATTTCACCATTTCTTAAACCATTTTATAATTACAATTTATATGATGTAAAAAACGCAATGGAAATGAAAGATATATTATCAAATTGTCACATCCAAAAAAAATTACTAATTAATCAAACAATAATGTCACTCTACATAAATATAATTCAATGGTAATAATATACATACAGACGCTTACTAATAAATTTATGTAGACTAGAAAAGGCATAAATTGATATTTCCTGTTGAGCAAAGGGTTTACACGAAAATTGGATAAAAGGAAATGACTTGCATTGGAATAAAGTGCAAATACTTTGAACTTAACTTAAGTTCATGTAAAAATGGTAGTGGGGAGGTTGGAGCAATTAATCAATAATGGATGGACAATGAAAAAGAATTAATTAGTCTTACGGGGAATCTAAAAGTGACAACTAGTTGCTAAAGATGAAGTGCCTTGCTCCAGCGTCCCCAATCCAGATCTTCCTGGTTGGAAGGTAAGTCCCATTTATTGGGTACTTAATAATTTTACTAAATAACTTTACTTGATGACTTGTTATCGAATATTTTTAATTGGGCTTATGAATAAATTTAATATTAACTAAATTACTGGGTTTTTAATGAAGTATGTTAAACGCGTCGGTTAAATCCTGGAACCTCAAAGTATGCCAAGCGAGCGAACCCCAGGAGGTCGCATTCAAATAATAACCTCCTAAAAAAAACTCTTGCGACATTTGGTGGAAGTGCCTTAAGTGCTTTCAGCATCAATCTTCGTATTATGCTAACCTCGTAATTCAATTTTTTTTATTTATCTTCGTTTTTCCTCAAAAATCAAAATTAATTAAAAATTAAATAAATAAATAATTATATTTTAAATAATTTAAATAATTTACTTTTCTTATGTTTGAACAACGTTCATTTTTTAATTCATATTTTAATTTATCCTCTTTTTTGACAATAAACTGGGACGTTAATTCATTTTATTACATACCAGGCGTAAAACTAGGACAAGTGTTAATGCGCCGATTAACACCTCTTAAAATGAATGTAACGTTTACAATAGCTTGTCTTTCTTTTTGGGTATTAGGACTTTATAAAAAATAATATCGTTCTTGAGTCCGGGAACGAACCAAAAAGAAATTTCGGGCGTACAGTTTGCCAAAATTAAGAGCAAGGTAAGGCAACAAATGTTTTATTTATAAGATATATTGTATATTAATTATTTTGATTTTAAGGGCCTATATATATATATTTTTTTAAGAATTAAGAAACGCTTAGGAAACATTTAATCTAATTTTAAATTTAATACAATTTTAATAAAACGAAATTAAATGCTAACGCGTTTGCAGCATTACTATTGCATTACTGTACTACTTGAATTACGTTTAAGTGTAAGTTAATTATTCGCTATAAAATATAATTATTATGAATTTTTTATTATGAAATATAGATCGTCGGTTGTTATAAGTATAGTTTGTCTTTTTATAATATAATTTCATGTCAGGACCATCGCAAAGCACCAGATCGAAAGTTAAGGTAGTGGTTGCAATTGCATCGAACGAAAAAGTTCCTGTTGCAGTAGCTTTGCCGCAGGAAGAAAATGAACCCATTGATATACAAGATATCACATTAAAAGAAAACGATGATGAAACGCGTAATTTAAATAGTTTTAATCCACAATTTAGAAGTACCGAACAATTTGCAGATGAGTTAGGTTTAGGTAATTTAAGCTCATTCGAACCGTCGTTTCACGACAATCCTTTTGATCGGAGTCAAAAAATATTACGAAGCCCCACTAATACGCCAACGTTAGGTAGCTTTAAATTACCCAAAGAATGTTTATCGTTGAGTGATATAAATATTGAACAATTATCCCCTTTAAACTTAGAAAATATATTAACTAGCCAGAATACAGTTGAAAAGATTTTACGAACTTCAGAAAAGAACCCTACAGAAGTATACACGCAAACAGAAGTTTTACCCGGAGCTTCTAATCTTGCATTAATTACTAATATTAATATAAACGGACAAAATAGTGAAATGGCAAATTTAAATTGTACCATTGAGGCGGCAAATTCCGCCGAAAAAACACCCAGGTTACCTAAATTTTTAAAGCCCGATATTTACAACCCTGCAAACGGTAACGCTTTAAAATTTATAAAAGATTTTGAACGAATTTCCATCTCAAATGGATGGGACCAAATTCATATGATAAATTATTTCGGAATATTTTTGACCGGAGCGGCACATTTGTGGTATTCTAAATTTAAGGAGAATCCTACTAACAGTACAAAAACATGGAATGAAGTAAAACATGAATTTACGACAAAATTTGCGGGCGAATCATCTTTAAGATTGGCAAAAATCAAATTGAATAATCGTAAACAACAACCCTCTGAAAGTATAAAAAACTATTTTTACGACCTAACCATTCTTGCCGAAGATTATAATCCTTCGATGACGGATGAGGACTTTATTGACCATTTTGAAAACGGCTTAAATCAAAAGTTTTTACAAATGTATTGTACGTTACGACAAGCCAATATGAGTATTAATCAATTAGAAGACATTGTCCACAAATTAAGTAATTGGGAAGAAAGGACTCAAAGCAAGGAACTCCCTCAATTAATGGCTTTATTAAATATGGATAATATTCCTCAACCGACATCCGAAAATAAGAATATTTTTAACAATTTCCGATCAAGACAATCTTCAAGAGATATAGGTAGGAATCATACTCCCAACATACCCTATTGTAATAATTGTGGTAAATCGGGTCACTATACCAGCGCCTGTTGGTATAGTATAAATAATAGCAACCAACCACAAGAAAATTTCGGCATTAGTAAATTCAGGTCAACACACCCGGGAAATCGTAATCCAAATTTGAGTAGACAAACTTTTGGTAGAACTTTCACCTCACAAAGAGGGGGGAAAAACCAAAATTTTACGTTTCCTAATAAAAATAATAATAATAATCAACATAACTTTAGAGGTCCTACGTTTAGAGGAAGAGGACGCGGAGGAAACACCTACACCCAAAATTCATTTCAAAAAATAAACAATTCCCCAAACGGCGATGGACAACGCCAAAAGTAGCCCATGTCGTTGTCCAAAACTTTCAACTTTTAGAAACAAAATCATCCTCAAATATTTTAACAATACCAGGGCTCATCAATAATAAAAAAACAGATATAGTTATTGACACCGGGTCAAGTAAGAATATAATTTCAAGAAACCTTGTAAAATTTGTATATAAAGGTAACACGAATCAAGTTCTGAGAACTGCGGGAGGTCATTGTGTTCCAGTCACCGGGATAAGTGACATTAAAATAGAAATTAACGGAAATTTTTTTTATATTTCAGCATTAGTAGTAGATAATTTACCAAAAGCCTTATTATTAGGTAATGATTTTTTAAGAGAAAATAAAGCTTTAATTGATTACGAAAATAATACAATTCAATTTCGACAGAAAAATGACCCTACTTTAGCAACTTTTAATCGACAACCCGAAACTCAATCAAACTATTATGTAAGTGCTAGCACAGCTAACATAAACTCTGAAAAAATTTTAAAGTCAAATTGTGATTTAACTAAAAATAATTTAAAGCCAGTAAAAATAAAATCAGTAAATAATATTGACGAAAGTAAAACATTATTTCAAGAATTATGCCAATATATTCCTATTACAGACGCAAAGCCAGCAAAAGTTACACTAACACAAGACTATCGGTTACAACCCAACATGGTTACTAAAATTACACTCCAGTCGGAGATAAATGGAAGGATTGAATTTAATCATTTCAGGGAAAATTCTAAATTTTTAACAAAAAACAAATTAGCCCTCGCGTCATACTTACAACATATCAAAGATAATTTATTTTTGGTCAAAATTATTTCAAAATCTGCGTTACCAATTCAATTATTTTCGGGAACCACTTTGGGTTTTTTAGAAACTGTACACGCGAATGATAACTTTTTAATTTCATCTTATGATGAGGAATATGTAAATCAGTTTAAAATAAAATCAAAAATGAATTTTCAAGATCATGAATTTAATAAGGACTTATCAGATTCTCAAAAATTACAATTGCAAAATTTATTAACCGAATTTAAAGATGTTTTTGCAAATGAACCAAATCAAATGGGCTTCACAAATCTAGTTAAACATAAAATAGACGTTCAAGGTGCGGCGCCCATAAAATCTAAACCTTATCGCGTGTCGTTAGCGGAACGCCAGATAATTGACGCTCAGATCAATGAGATGCTTGCGGCCGGCGTAATCCGACCTAGTCAGAGTCCATGGGCTTCACCCATTGTTTTGGTAGATAAGAAGGATAAAACTAAAAGATTTTGTGTAGACTATAGAAAAATTAATGCCCTTAGTAAGAAGTCCAGTTACCCGTTACCAAATATAGATGACATTTTAACGTATCTGCACGGTTCAAAATATTTCACATCACTAGATTTATTTAGTGGTTATTGGCAAGTCGGCCTAGAAGAAGATTCTAAAGAATATACTGCTTTTGTAGCCCCAGGTTACGGACTTTATGAATTCAATGTGTTGAGTTTTGGCTTATGCAACGCTCCTGCCACTTTTCAAAATTTAACTGATTTTATTTTTGAAGGTATGAAGTGGCTGGAGGTAATGATTTATCTAGACGACATTCTTGTTTTTTCAAAGACGTTCGAAGAACATTTAATCAGGCTACGTAAAGTTTTTGAAAGACTAAGAGCAGCCGGTTTAACACTAAAACCCAATAAATGCTTTTATGCGAAAAATGAAATTAAGGTTTTAGGTCATGTTATTAATCAGGAAGGTATAGCTCCGGATGAGGAAAAGCTAAACGCAATTAGAAATTAAAACACCTGTTAATATAAAAACAACCCAAAGTTTCTTAGGCCTAGCAAATTACTATCGTAAATTTATTCCAAATTTTTCTATAATCGCCAGACCTCTATACGAATCAACAAAGAAAACCACCGGATTCGTTTGGAATAAAATGCAAGAAGTAGCTTTTCAAGAATTAAAAGATAAATTAACAAGTGCACCTTTATTAAAATATTTTGACCCTAATCTCGCATGCGAATTAAGAACGGACGCTAGTTTTAAAGGTTTAGGTGCGATATTGCTTCAAGCAGGCACCGATGAAAATATGCACCCTGTGGCCTATGCAAGCCGTACCCTAACAAAAGCGGAACGAAATTATTCAATTTCGGAATTAGAGGCCTTAGCTGTTGTCTGGAGTCTCCAATATTTTAGGCATCTTGTATACGGAAAACCTGTACATATAATTACTGACCACCATGCGCTTTGCTTCTTAAAGTCAGCTAAAGATTTAAATGGGAGATTAGCCCGTTGGAATTTGAAACTTTCAGAATTTGAACACACTATTCAATACAAAAATGGAAAGGCACACCAGGATGCTGACTGTCTTTCTAGAAATCCAACAACTTTAGGCGAACAAAAGGACGAGGAGGATTCAAATGAAATCCCAACTTTTATATTAGAAGCAGAGGAGCTACAAACGCTGCAGGAAAAGGATACAAGATTAAAAGAAATAATAGAAAGTATTAAAGATCCTTACAAAGCAGGTAGCAGTATAGGCTTAAGAAGGAGAGCCAAAAATTTCACAATTATAGATGGAGTGCTCTACAAGAAAAATGCAGTAATTAGCGGAAATGAAAATTTATTAGTGATTCCCAAAGATTTGATATATGAAATTCTATTTTCTAACCATAGTGAGCCCCTAGCCGGTCATCTGGGTATCACTAAAACCTTACAAAAAATTAAAAATCGTTTCTATTGGGAAGGTTTACAGAAAGATGTTGAAAGATTTGTTAAAGGTTGCCCAGATTGCCAAGCTAGAAAAGGTAGAACAAATGTTAAACCAGCAGGATTCCTACAGCCAATAGCTATCGGTCGACCATTCGAAAAGATAGGAATTGACTTATTAGGTCCATTTAGGAAAAGTAAAAACGGGAAAACAATGGTTGTCGTTGCCACAGACTACGCTACCCGTTGGGTTGAAACAAAAGCGCTCGCAAATGGTCGAGCTAGACATGTAGCCCAATTCATTTTAGAGAATATTATTTGTAGACATGGCTCCCCGAAAATAATTTTAAGCGATCGGGGTAAAGTTTTCATGTCTGAAATGGTAACAGAACTTGTACAAATAATGGGAGGAGTAAATAAGTTCACTACTTCCTACCACCCCCAATGCAATGGATTGACGGAACGCTTCAATAAAACCGTAGTGGATATGATGGCTATTTTTACCAATAAAGAGCAAACCAACTGGGACAGTGTTCTTCCACACATAACTTTCGCATATAATTCATCGGTGCAAGAATCAACCAAATTCTCCCCTTTCATGTTAGTCTATGGGCGTGAGCCAATTTTACCCACAGAGGCCAACTTATTAACACCAACCAAAGACGAAATGGTAAATGAAATCCGTGATCGAACTCTAAATGCTAGAAGTGTAGCAGTAGAGAACATCAAAAATCGGCAAATTCAAGACAAAAAATACTATAATGCCAAACGTAGAAACATTGATTTTGAAATTGGAGATCAAGTAAAGGTATTCACCCCAGTTCGTAAAGTGGGTAGAAGCGAAAAACTACTACTACGCTGGTTTGGCCCATATTACATTACCAAACGAATAGGCGAAGTCGACTATGAAATTAGAAAGGGTAGTTCACCGAAATCCAAAACAGACATTGTACATGTTAGCAGAATTCTCCCCTACTATGATGAGTGGATTCCACCTATATGTAATTAAGTAAATCAACAAAATTGTAATCCTTACCGTAATTTTTTTAATTATGTAACTTGTTTTATTGCGTTAGTGTAGAATAGAATTCCGACGCGATTGGGTACGTAAAAATAGAAGGGTGAGTAATATACCTTTGGTTTTTCAAACTCTTGTGCGATCAGTTGGTTTTTTGGTGATCTCGGATCCTCTAGACCCCGTTCTCGTGATTTGAATTCCATATATGGAAAAAAAACTCACTTTTCTCCAAGTACAACAATCAGTTCTGCGAATTTTCAATTATTTAACGTAATAATAACCTGTTATTTACTACGCTGTAAAAATAAAAATAAATTTAAAAAAAAAGCGGTAAAGTCCCTACAAACAACCCTTGTCTTAGTTTTGTTAGTTAATCAGAGTAATTGTATAAATGGCAATAAGTATTAGAATAAGATAAGGTATGCTTTTATAATCTATAGCAATTATTTAAAACCCCGTTAATTAGATATAAATAGAGCCAACAAATATATAGCGTAATTTATAAGATTTATTATAATATTAAGAACTTAGACAATAATAATTCTTTGCGAGTCTGGAGGTATATTATGTACTTCATACAATATAATATATACATTTCTGTTGATCTTTTAAAGAATGATAATAAAAATACACGGTGTCATACAATTTAAAATATAAAAGGCGTAATCAGTTGATACAGTAATGCAATGTAATAATTATTGAAAAAATTAAATTCAATAAGGAAATAAAATAAAAGGAAAATGTTATTTGAAATTGCTGGGTATAAGAGCATTATTTATGTCTTTATTTGTTTATTTTTTTCTAAAGCCTGTTTAGCACAATTATGGGCAATTTAAATCCACCAACTGTAGAGATTTCCCCAGGTGTCATCTGGAAACCTCTTCCCAATGTAGTCGCCTACGAAGCTACCATCCCAATAAATTATAAAATGGAATTTTTCCAAGAAGATGTTGCTCAACAACGACCTAAAATGGATTCGGTATGTGTAAATAAAGCAACCACAGACTGTTATTTGGAGGTAGCCATCCAAAAATTAAGTGCAGCATATGAAGTGGATCTGCAAATTTTAAAAAGAAATTTGAAAAACAACATTCTGACTGACAAAGAAGAAGAACAACATATACCTAAGCGAAAAGAAAGAGCATTAGACTTCATTGGGTCAGCGTTTACTTGGTGTTGCGATGTTGCCACTATGCATAACTTGGACAGTATAACCACAAATGAACACGAACTGGAAGAACAAATTCGAAAATTAACAGAGGGATTATCGGAAACGATAAAAGGAATAGGTAAAGATTCCAATGAATTTAAAAATTACGAAGCTGAGGTCACCGTTGCGTTCGAAACCATGGAGAAAAGGATGCATTTAGTTGAAAACGAAATTGCTACATCGCGTAAGAATGATGCGGATGAAGTTAGAGTAATTACTCGATTATATACTCATATGTACGAAAATTTACGAAGAATCATTTCTTTAACAAGGGTCATCCGAACCAATTCAATCATAAATTCTTGTAAGCAGCATCAAATCCCGTCCAACATCTTAGAAATCACAACTCTGCGCCACGATCTGGTCAGGCTGGAGAAGGAACTAGAGACTGACAATCAGAGATTGGCCATATCGGCAAGTGAAGTTTCACGTTACTATCAACTACCGATCTGTGCGTGCACTTTTACAGAATCGAAAATATTTCTCCATCTGAAAATCCCCATAATTTCGTTAAACCAAAATTGGAAATTGTTCGAGTTGGTTACAAATTCTTTTGCATGGTACAACCAGACGTGTTCGCTAAACCATGACACCTTATATGTAGCCGTTTCGAAAAATGCGAGAGGAAAACAGACTATACGAACGGTTACAGGAGTGGCGCTACACCAGTGTCGAGTCTACGAAGATAAGTTGTGCTATGTTCCACAGTTATCAACTGATGATCTACATGGACCTTTGTGTGCAATAAAAATGTTCAATGGAGACACGGTCGAAAACCTGAGCAAATATTGTTCCATGACATGCTACTCATCCACCGCAATGTTAATTCTGGAAGTCGCCGAAGAAGAATATCTAATTACCCATCCAAAACCAGAAACCAAAATTGAATGTCAAAATAATTCTAGATTACTCGTCAATGGAAGTGTAGAAAACCTCGGAGCCTTACGTCTATACCTACCCTGTTCTTGTAAATTAATCATTTTAAACGATATCCTTATTAATACCCGTTATCCTTGTCAAAAAATTCTTCCTTCTGAAGCTGAAATTAATCAAATTATCCCAGCAATGTGGACGTCCTTAAAAACATTTATCCTACACCCTCTTTCCGATAATAAACCTACTTACAATAATCTGTCAGAATGCATGAATCAGAATTGGACACTCCAAGTACCACATCTAAATCTTACAAATACACACGACAAGATGAACAATATCAGGGAATGGATCCAAATCCAAAAAAGAAACTCAATTAGTTTTTCCGACAAATATGGATATTTAGGTCACTCAACTCTTTTACTTTGGAACATAGCAATAACTATTGTAATAACGTATCTATTCTACAAATACCAGCAAATCAACAAGGCAATAATAGCAGCAGCATCAATCCCAAGAACAAACGCTCTAGAAGACGAAGAAAAAGAATCATTCAATCATCACGAAATTTTGATTGTGGTTACAGTCGTTTTATTTGTAGCTATACTTGTAAGCAACATCGGGTGGTTTCTCTACAAATGGTTTAAGAACCGAAAGGCAAAAAATGCAATTTTACAAGAGGATACCGAAAGCGTAAATAAATATGTGTTGGAATTCAAAAAAAGTGAAGACATTGTCAACCTCAAGGAAGGAAAAAGTGTTAACGTATCAATAACCAAAGCGCAGACAGATTAGGAGTTAATGGGTAAATAAAACAAAGTGTATTAAAATAAAAGTGCAAATAACAAAGCAAATGTGAAATAAATAATAATTAATAGTGCGTGTCAAAGCAGAGCAATGTGCGACAATAATAATAATAAAAAAAAAAAATAATAATAATAATAATAATAACGCGTAAAAGAAAATTGTGCTAAAATAAGTATAACTGAAGGCCTTCAGAAAAACATTATGGATAATTATGTATACATATCCATAAAAATATTAGGAAAATTCATCCAAAAGGTCAGTGACCATAGCATGCAATTAATATCATATCCCACCTTTTGCGTGAATTATCCAAATATTGAAAATTAATAAATTTGCTAAACTAGCAAACTATAAAGAATGTTTTAAGTCACAAAGAGCTCAAGTTAAAATGTTTCAAATTGTGACAAAGTAATATAATAATAAAAAAAAAATGCAATGCACTATAATAAATTAATTAATATGGGTCAGTGTAACTCATATAAAAATAAACAGAATGCACTTATGTACAAAATTTGTTTACCTATCGTATGAAATCAAGTTTCACATGAAAAATTTTTTTTTGTGAAAATGTTTTGTTCTTTTTTTTGTTGAGAGAAGTCCTAATTTAAAAATATAAAAGATCAACTAATGTTATTCAAAATTAGTGTCCCTTAATTACAGCACTTTATTAATAGTAAACAATCCTATCTTTATAAATGATATACCGGTAAAGCATAGTTGAAAGTTGCGAACAAGAATAAAATGATGATGCTAGTTTTAATTATAAGAGTTTAATTTCAAATCTACTAGTACATCAAATTAAGATCTAAACTATTATAATTTTAAAGGTCATTATATTCGATAAACACGTATAAAAGGGTAAAAAATCAAAATCAGTACGACCTAAGTGTTTAATAAGGTACACCTTTGATTAATCCCTATTGCAAAATAAGTACAATAAAATTGAAAACTCGGATTTATAATGAAAACCCGAATTTATACATAATTGTTTACAAAAAATAATAAATTAAAGCGTTCGTAATTTTCAATATGATCGAAAATAATATAAGTAATAAATTTTTTTTATGCTGCTGTAATTCAGAGACAATAACTCTGCACCATATTATAATTATGTAATTATTAATATAAATTATTATTAATTTATATAATAAATAATAATAATACAAATTAATAAATAAAATAATTTAATTGCTCTGGTTAACAATAATAGTTAAACTTTAGTATAGCATATGATGAATAATTATAATAATAAATTTTAGCGTAAGACTTAGGCATATCAATATTAATATTTAATTAAATGTTATATAACTATATCATTATTACTTTTAAATATAAAAACCAGGATAAAACAAGTGCTTAATACAAGTGTGTGAATTTAAAGCTATGTGAGCTTAATGGAACACAGAAAAAAAAAAAAAACAATCAAAAAGTTAAATCTCAATCTTAAATGAACAAACTAGTGCGAATTACAGACAAATCTAAAAATTCTTTTTTGTCCAAATGTTAGCTATGTGTTAAAGTTGGACTATAATGAACTATAATGTGCTGAATGCATGATGTATTGTACCTATATAAACCTATAATAATAGTATATAAATATTGTTACTTTTTTTTCAACATATAATATCTGCTATGTGCTAGATTTTTTATAAAATTTAATTTTAATTTTTCTAATTTTTTTTTTTTTTAAAACTATGATATAAAACTAGGTTTAGTATAGTAGTATTCCTATGCAGGCACCTGACCAATTTTCGTGAAAAGATCTTTTGCTCGACTTTATTTTAATTTTATCATAAAATTTTTATTTTTCTCTCTATCTGAACCTTCGACTGGGGACAGTCGTCTTCCAGACAGGGGGGTAATGTCACATCCAAAAAAAATTACTAATTAATCAAACAATAATGTCACTCTACATAAATATAATTCAATGGTAATAATATACATACAGACGCTTACTAATAAATTTATGTAGACTAGAAAAGGCATAAATTGATATTTCCTGTTGAGCAAAGGGTTTACACGAAAATTGGATAAAAGGAAATGACTTGCATTGGAATAAAGTGCAAATACTTTGAACTTAACTTAAGTTCATGTAAAAATGGTAGTGGGGAGGTTGTAGCAATTAATCAATAATGGATGGACAATGAAAAAGAATTAATTAGTCTTACGGGGAATCTAAAAGTGACAACTAGTTGCTAAAGATGAAGTGCCTTGCTCCAGCGTCCCCAATCCAGATCTTCCTGGTTGGAAGGTAAGTCCCATTTATTGGGTACTTAATAATTTTACTAAATAACTTTACTTGATGACTTGTTATCGAATATTTTTAATTGGGCTTATGAATAAATTTAATATTAACTAAATTACTGGGTTTTTAATGAAGTATGTTAAACGCGTCGGTTAAATCCTGGAACCTCAAAGTATGCCAAGCGAGCGAACCCCAGGAGGTCGCATTCAAATAATAACCTCCTAAAAAAAACTCTTGCGACAAAATTACATTCCGAATACTGATTACTTACTTATTTCTCTTGATGTTTCATCACTTTTTACTAACGTCCCAGTAGATATGGTCATCAACCATATAGAAGACAAAATCTCTCAAATACATAGTGATACTGTAATACCCAATGACACCTTAATACAAGCAATTAGGCTTATTACCTATAATAGTTATTTTTTAGCAAATGGAAAATCTTATCATCAAAAGAAAGGTGTTCCCATGGGTGGTAGCATATCCGTTGATTTAGCAGACATTTGCATCAATATTCTTCTTGATGATAGAGTTTCTTCTTTTAATGTCAATCATTCAAATGGTATCAGATTGATTAAAAAGTATGTTGACTATCTCTTTTTTATTATTGGTAAAGACTGCTTACCCTACATCCTTGATCGTTTTAATAGTTTCCATAAAGATCTTCAATACGATGGAAGTAGAAATTAATAAAAGTAGTCCTTTTCTTGACATCCGTATTTATAGAGATGATTTTGATGGCAAACTTATAACCTCTTGGTATCATAAACCTACGTACTCTGGAAGTTTATTAAATTTTTTCTCCAGCCATCCAAAACACCAGATTTTTAATGCAGCACAAAATTTAGTAAATAAAGTTCTCTCCCTATCTCATCCAAAATTTCAAACCGAAAATTATAAAAATATAAGTCTTATTCTTTCAGCTAACAATTTTCCAAATTACATCATAAACTCATTTTTTAAAAACAAAGAAACCAATTCCTCAAAAAATATTAAACCTACTACATCTATACCAGAACCCCCCATTTTTCAAAATTTCTATAGTTTAACATACATTAAAGGCCTTATCTGATAAAATAATTTCAATTTTTAAAACAATACCTAACATGAAGTTTGGTCTGAAATGCCCTAATACAACTTTAAAATTCTTGGAAAAGCGGGATATTGGGGTAGCGGACTCTCAAAATAAAACAAAGGTTACGTTGTCGACGTTTCGAAGTCTATTATATGAACTTCATCTTCAGGACTCTGTAACGTGATGTGATATGTTTATATAAAATTGGGACAGCGTGGATGTAATATAACTTCGGAAGCGAAAAACAGAATTTAACAAGTCACACAAGTTTTTAAAGTTTGTTAAATTCTGTTTTTCGCTTCCGAAGTTACATATATTACATCCACGCTGTCCCAATTTTATATAAACATATCACATCACGTTACAGAGTCCTGAAGATGAAGTTCATATAATAGACTTCGAAACGTCGACAACGTAACCTTTGTTTTATTTTGAGAGTCCGCTACCCCAATATCCCGCTTTTCCAACTATATTTCATCGGACGAGAATCGCTTTTTCTTTAAAATTCTTTTCTAAAACCAAAGATCCCACTCCCATAGAGGACGAGAGCGGTTTAGTCTATCTTGTCCCTTGTCAGGATTGTGATTCTGTTTACGTAGGTGAGAGTTATAGGAAGTTAGGTGTTTGCATAAAAGAACATCTTACAGACGTTAAAAAAGCACACGTTTTCTTTAGAGAAGAAGATGAGAACGCTTACACCGCTTTGTGCAAACACATGACTAAGAACTCTCATTCCATAAACCGTAAAGATATCACAGTACTGGCCAGGGAGAAGATAGACAAAAAACGTAAAATAAAAGAGGCAATTAACATCCATATGAATATAAAAGCAATGAATGATAAAAGGGATGTTCAATACTTTCATGGTCTATACAAACACATCCTAGATATCATGAAAACGATGCCATGACTTTTGGTCAAATTATATTGAATTTTTTTGTTCAAATTGATTATGTTTAACTTTTTAGAATTTGAAAGATTTAAAAAAACTATTTTATATATTCATCATTTTATTCAAATGTTTTAATGTTAAAACAATTTTAAACATCACATTGACATTTTGTCAAAGTAAAAATTTTTTTAAATCTTTTAATTTTTAATTTCAACATAGCAGTAGTACTGTTTTTAGAATATTTTGTTATTATTCCAACTTCAAAAATTCATGTTAATACGTGGCTTTGCTTAATTTTATTTTTGGTTATTTTGATAAGTCATTTCTTCATTTTTTTTAAATTTTATTCATTATTTGTTAAAAATTGGTTTAAATATTTTCTTGGTTTTTATATTTTTAAATTAATTTCGAGTTAGGTACGACTGACGATCGGCAACAACCGTGAAATAAGGCCTTATATCGTATTACTCATTATTTTTTTAATGTTTAATCCTTTTACGGAAATATTTCATTTTTAAATATTTTTAATCCTGTCAAGTGATAATTAATGTCTTTTTGGTTTTTATAGTAACGATTTTTCTACGTATTGTATTTCTTTACTTTACTGTTAAAATTTATTATTTTAACGTTTTGTTTAGTTCTGTTAAATCATGAAATATAGCTTTGATAATGTGTTAATAAAACACGAAACGTCAGTCAATTTAATTGATCACAGACCTTCATCTCAACAATTTAAAAAAATATATAAAATAAAAGGTCAACAATAATCTAAAAATTAAAAAAAATAATAAAACCTATTTTAAATTAATGACGCGCCACACATACTATTTTTCATATTACCTGCATTGAAACAGAAAATTTTTTTGCATTGAAACTTGTAAAATAAATATTTTAAATTTGAAAATTTTTTGAATTAGCAATAACTCAACAATGTTAATATAATATATATAATATTAAAAACCTGAGGAAACCCACTCCCCTCGTGAGAATTATCGGTAGGAAACCATAAGCAAAAATTTAGATCGATCCCGCGCAAAAAAATTATTCATAAACAACAATTTCAAATTAATGAAAAATTATTTTAATTCTGACAGGGTTGAAATGAAATCGGAAACTGAGTTGGCGGTAAGAAACTTGACTGTTTCTGACCTCCTCGGGCAGAAACAAATTAATTTTTGACCAATATTCGCATTGGTCTGAAATTGTCGTGTTTCGACTGTCTTGAGAGGCATTGAAACACACTGTTTGAATGCAGGTAATATGAAAACAAATTTTAGTTCTATTAAAATAAATAATCGCAATTTTAATAAAAAAAAGTTAAAAAACTAAAAATCTCATCTCAAGTTATAAGGCACATTCAAGCAAGAGCAGCTTCTGCAAAGCATTCGAATTCAGTAATCTGTTTTGTTGGGTGTTGTAGAACGTTTTATCTAATTTTTTGACTAAAGCACACCAAGAAATTAGACAAAACAATTTTAATTAATGCAACTAATTTCTAGACTTACCTCTGAAGTAATGGCATTTCCTAATACATACCACGTTATTAAGTCTGATATTAAACTCCCAAACAAGTACCAAACACTTTTTATAAGTTGAAAAGAGAAGTCGTTCTAAAATGTTACTGTATTAATATTTATAGCTATTATATCATTATAGCTTTAAGATCCATAGTTGTCATTATGAAGTTATTAATAACTAGTTGTTAAGTTAATAAATTAATTTTTATTTTTTATATTATTTATAATAGACGTTTTGAAGATCCGAAGCTGCTTACTTTGAAATTACTTTCATAAATAAAGAAAAGTTTCTTAAAAATTTACTTACAGTAACGATTTCAAAACCAATCATTGAGGTGTGTCCAATGCATATTAGAAAGTATAGAATATTAAGAAATTTCATAATTTTATCGAAGTCATTCGTAAATCTGAAACATAATACATAGAGTAATTTAAATTTCAGTAACTAATCTGAAACTATGTACTTGGAAATATTTTGATAATATATCGCAATTTTTCGCAAATTTTGGTAGATTATTTCATCAGTAAACCTGGTCGTATCGATTCCTTCTACTATTTCGTGTTTTAAAATTGCTAATTGACTTATTATAAAAATCATCACACCAACATAAATCATGCTGGTAGCCGCAACGTACACAGAAGCCACCAGTCCCTCAACTGAGACTAAAACAAACGTGATTTTATAATTGTCCCGATAATCGAAAGGGAAGTAGGAATCCAGGGGCAAGATAAGTTCTTGGCTAGGATCGGTCAACTTCATCATCAAAGGAGAAATAATAAATGCCACAGCGTTCACGGCAATCACTGAGATCCAAATCAGATTCAATTTATTGTTCAGTTTGGCGTACTTCATATAGATCGCTTTTACACTAACATTTTTACTTTCAAAAATATTATGTTCTGTTGCGTTTATTTTCTGGCACAGACTTCTCATAATAGGCAAAGAAAAGCAGAGCAATTTAATAAAGGCAAAGATAAATTGAGCGTTAGGCGATATGTTGTTTATGAATTTCTTCAAACCATCCCTGGCAGCTGTTGGAGCTTCCAAAGACATACCCAAAGTTATACCGATAAACATCGTCAGCGCAAGATAAAAATACATTTTGTAAACAAATAACGCCGTTCGGTTCTTTGTTTCCAACGGCCAATAACCGACTGTCTTGAACACATTTATAGTTTGCTTCAACAGGACTCTCATGACTGCAACTACAATCCTTTTCTATAGTGTTATACTATTCAAATTGAAGAATATACTATGTATGTATGTGATGCAAATAACAGGTTAGTGTAGGCAAGCAATAAGTAGGTACCTAATTCAATATACATATAATTTTATGAACAAATCGAACAAGCATTTATTCGAACTTCACTAAGATCTTGTTTTAATTTTTAAATTTGAATCTATTTATAAACTTTTCTAAATCATCTTTTTTGTTGAATATATTTTAAAACAAAATTAATTAAAAAAATTAGGAAATGTAATTTACTTACCATGTTAGTAGTTTAAAATGAATATATTATTAAAATTTCCTTTTGTTTCTCAATTTACCCCACTTGACTTTAAGTAAGATTTGAACTTATAAATTCAGTAATCATAAATATTATTTTATTTAAAATAAAAGTTTATAAACTGATGTATAAATTAGATTGATTTTTATTGCAGTTTTTTTGTTCAATTTTCATAAAATTCATAACATTTCAAAAGTGATAAAATTTGCCTGCCGGGATTAATTATTATAGATATAGATACTATTTTATGTTCTGCCAGAGACGATTAGTAAGCTAACCTTAATATTATCTATACTGGTACTTGTTACATGAACTAAAAACAGTTAGTTAATACAGGGTTATCCATTTCGTGGTTTCAAAACCGCCGCACAGTGGGGTATTTGACCCTAAAACCTGGCCAAAACTCTGAAACTCACCAAACGAGTTCAAAATATGCTTCAAATTTTAGAAAAAAAAATTAAAAAAAATTTTATTTATAAACAGGGTAGTTTTCTGGGGGTGCAAATTAAAATAACAGAATAAAGTTATGAAACTTTCAATATGTCGTGAATTTGACTTACAAATTCATGGAAAAATAATTTAAAAAATTACATTGATAAATAGGGGTGGTTTTCTGAAGGTGTAAATCAAAATAACAAAATAAAGTTATGAAACTTTTGATATGTTGAGAATTTGACCTACAAATTAATGAAAAAATAATGATAAAAATTACATTGATAAGTAGGGTGGTTTTCTGGGGGTGCAAATTAAAATAACAGAATAAAGTTATAAAACTTTCAATATGTATATTACCTGATTACAAGAATAAATTTAAAATCCGGGCATATGTCAACCTTTTTGTTAATTCAACCCCCCCCCCCCCCCTATGGCCAATCTCTAACCTGCTGGGCACTAATTCACAAGAATTAGGCAGAGGAACAATGGAATTCTGTGTTGTAGATTTGCATTAAGTAATCCATATTTTACTGTACTCTCAGAAGTTCACAAATAATACTAAAATTCAAAACTGAAAAATTAAGTTTTTTTATCTAAAAAGTCATAAAAGCATGTAGTAGACAGGAAATAATATTAAAAATTTTAATATAGCAATATATTTAAGATGTTTCATGGTATGCTTATGGTTTTACCCTAATCACATATAATAATATTTTATTTATGAAATTCGGTTTTATAAATACCAAAATGGCATATTGCATTTTGAATCTTTTTAAATAGTCCCAAATTGTTAATTGCAATCCATTGCTGATATTTGTATAAAAATTTTATATTAAAAACATGAATCGATTAGGATGATAGGCGTAATATCTAGTTAGTTATAAACTAACTAGTTGATCTTAAACTTTCTGACGGTAGGTATAAAAAAAATCATAGTGCCTAAAACGCTCAACTTCCGCAACTTTTTTTTTTCTAGATTACTTCCTAAGATAGTCAAAATTACTATCCTATTTAAATTTTTACCCGGACGAACCCGGAAACATAACTAATTTACTAATTTATAAAAAAAAAATTTTAAAAACAATAAAATTTTATTATCAATTTCTATACGACACAGAGGCCTTAAAATTGTGTCATAAATTAATGTATTTAGGTAATAATAGACTACATAGCTTCATTTTTATTGTCCATATCAAAATCTTCTTCTCAATCAATCACTGCCTTTTAGGAGGATTAAAAGTAGGTGTTTTTCAAAGCGCCGAAAACTGTAATGTGCAACGTAACTGAAGACAAAATTCCGAGTGCCGTTGTAACCAAACTACTAAAAATTTCATCTTAAAATGACTACCGTTTGATGCCCCAACTATTGTACTATTCCAAAAAATTATTACAGTGGTCCTCAGTGGCGTGTCGCCGTGGGGGCTAGGGGGGGCTCGAGCCCCCCCCGCCCCTGTCTATAGTGCCGCCCTGGCGCCCCAAACAAAGCACATTTTGTAAAACTTCGGTAATAAACTATCAAGTTTTCACTGTCATTTATTTACTCACCATAAATTTCTTAATTGTTATCACCAGTATTATTATATCCTATCCTAAAACTTGCCACATGCCAAATCAAAATAAAAATAATTTTGGTAAAACCAAATTCTATTGTATTCAAAACCGTTATCTTTACAAATTTTATAAGCCCGGAAATTTTGGGAAACCCCAAAAATGATATTGTTTGCACCTGCCTGTTTCAGGTAGGTAATTAAATTAGGTAGGCACCTATCGTAAATCGGCTTATTGCAAACGAATATAATTTGTAATATTTCGTCTTCAAAAGTATAAGAATTAAAAAAAAAAATATCGTCACTCTCTGCCGCAATACCTCCAATCACCAGCACACCAAATTTTGGCCGGAGATACGATGACATAATATTCATTTTTGTTTTCTATTGTGGTAGCCTTAACAAAGATATCGGTAGCCCTGGCAAAGATATCTATATGTATCACACCCTACCCTAAATCTATCTATAAAAGTTTTTTTACCAAAATCCAAAATGAAAAAAATTTTTAATTTTTGTACGCCACTGATGTTTTCCAAAATTTTTATATACGTCACATAATACCGTAAGAAGTCACAAATAAAATTTCTCCAAGATTGGTACAACAAATTTTTTCGGTCATCTAGCGGATTTTTCGAAAATAAATTTTTGTAAATTACTGACTGTCGATTTACTGATTCTGAAAACATTTTCGAAAAAATTTAACAAACAGTCTAAACTTGGTCGCTACCTAGTGGCAGGACTTTCTACTTATAAAGTAACTTTCCGTCAGTCCGTACGACGATATTATAAAATATTTCCCACCGAACCACCTATTTTTGTATTCTAAAATAAATTGTTACAAGCCCTAAACTCAATTCTTATGCTGCACTCGGTATACAAATCAACATTAACCTAATTTTGACACATATGTCACAAAATTATGACGTTTATTAAAATTTTGAATATATTGTTTTATTTTTGCAAGCCATCTGACAAATTCTCACAAAAAATATATAAATTAAGATTTCAGTTAATATTTTCTGTAATTTTTCTGACCTGCCCGCCCTGTTACAATTGGCTCGATTTGTTTACTCACCAATACTTATACTTTCAAAGCTCCATCGACACACCAAATTTTAGCTGAATCGGTTAAACATTTCCGGAGATACGACGACATTTTAATTTTTTTAAATTTATTTTATTGTGGTGGCCCTAGTGAAGATTTCTCTGGCAAAACCTTATTTTCACCATTCCAGCCCACGAGGCATACGTCCAATAAGTTTGATTGCAATCGACGCAGAAATGCCGAAGAAAATCGATCGACAAAAACTTTTTTCATGTTTTTGCCAAAAATGTTAATTTTATTTTTTTCGTGTTGCATTACTGATTTCTATCGAAGGATTACATATGCTCTCATATCCATTAGGATCAGTGTACCTACGTACCAAATTTGGGTAAGATCCCTTCAGCACTTCTTGAGTTATTCACTCTTAAAGTTTCAACTTTGACAACTTGTGATTTTTGACAGACGACAGATAGAAGATTAATTCTACCTATTCTGGATAAAGCCTTGTAAGGCCTTTAAAATAACATATCGCAAGACAAAATATTTTTTAAAAATCTCGCATTATTTTCTTGTGGTGGCACTCCTGATTGATAGATCGCGACGAAAACCTTATTTTCATCTTTCCACCGTGAACCCTACCACCATACCAAATTTGGTCGTAATTGGTTGGATGGTTCGGAAGCAAATCGATCGACAAAATTTGACGACCGACAGACAGACAGACACAGAATTTTTTATTTTACTTTTTGCAGATCTTTACGTTTCTGAACACGGTGATCTCGAAAATGAAAAAAAAAAAGTTGAAATTTTTTTTCGATTACGATACCTCCAATTTTTTTTAAAAATTGATTGGAGGTACAAGCACAAAAAGTATGAAAATTCAAATTAAAGCACAAAAACCCAAAAAAGCATATGAAACAGTGCCAAATAAATTTTTTTTTGATAAATTGCTTAGATTATTTAAAATTTTTGAGCTGCTTCGAATTTTCAGGAAAAGCATTTTGGCAAAAGCAAATTGTGTGCATTACTTTGTTATTTTTATTTTTCAAAACCTATGTGTTAAAAAAAATGTTTAATTTGAAATTCATACATATTTGCGCCCCTAAGAATGGTTTGCCCCCCCCCGCCCTAAAAGGCACGACACGCCACTGGTGGTCCTATTGTGTAATTAATAAATTTGAGTTTTAGCCGGGTTTTAGGGTCAAATACCCCACTGTGCGCCGGTCTGACAACGCTGTCAGTTGTTAAATATCTGTTACGGTGACCGGACAGAACAGAACATGAAAGAACGAACAGAACATGACAGAACAGAAAATGAAAAAACAGAACAATGAAAAAACAGAACCATGAAAAAACAGAACATTGACAAAAGAGAACTCTGAAAAAACAGAACATTGAAATAAAAGAACATTGACAAAAGAGAACATTGACAAAACAGAACTTTGAAAAATGAGAACATGAATTACTAACTACTTGTTTGAGATCCGGCTTCAGAAACTAAAATTAAGAAATTTAATTATATTTATAATAATTAACCAATAGAATATATCTATTATCACTGTGATAATAGTGACAAATTTGTACACTAGCGGAGATATACACGGTTTATTAGTAACGTTTTATTTATAGAACATCTATACACGCTTGATTAGTACAACTGTGTATAATAGTTATACAGGGCTTATACAGAGCAGGATTTATACAGTTTATTAGTAAAGTTTTCTTATTCAACCCTGTATACACCTGTTATAAGATATTTATACATAGTTTATTAGTAAGGCTGTTAATCTATTAGATTTTGTTAAACTTGTAACAAAATCTAGCAATTTTATTGATTTTTGATGAGTCGTGGGGGGGGTGTAGTTACCCCCATTACCTCTCATATACCAACTTTCAAAAAATACCTAAAAAACGTGTATATAAGTACTAGTATAATATGTTGAGGATAAAATGGATAAAACAGAAAAGAGAGAGAAAAAAGAAAACATTAATTAGAAGCGCAAGTGAAATCGAATAAGAAATTGTAGTACTAAATTGTTATTTACTACCTTTTAGCTTTTAATACCTTATTATTAATAAAATTTTTATTTTTATTTAATATTTGTTTTTAATTTATTTTTTGTTTATTTATTTGTTGTTACTTGTTGTATTATTTTATCAAACAATGGAATATTCATTGACGCAGAAAGGAAATAGAGTTCTTTTGTACCAGGGGTATGAATATACTAGGTACAGAGAGAACGAAAGTGGAGTAATCACGTGGAGATGCAGAGTATACTTTTCGACCAAATGTAAGGCGTTTTTAAAGTCTTTAAACGAAGAGATAATTGGTGCGGTTCCACTACATAGTCATGATTCCCACCCGCAAGTAGCGCAGGCCAATATTATTAAGGCCAAGATGAAGGAAGAAATGAAAGCAATTGGAGCAACCCCACGAAATATATTAGGTAATGCATTAATTGGTGTTAGTTCCGATGTATTGCAACATTTGCCAAAGCAATCTTCATTGACCAGAAATTTGTTTAACCACAAGAAAACGGCATTCGCGATCGAGTGTTTGCATTGTGTAGACGTGCGGACTTGAACTCTGTTATCGACAAACCACAAACGCATCGAATTTATTAATAGTTTTGCTATTTATTAAATTATCGCATTTAAAAACGTTATAATCACTTATCCGGGGTGTGTTTTTTCCCCCAAAATTTAGCTTATGGCGCACTTTATAGTGTTGCCTTTTAAGCATGGAAAAAGGAAAAACATCAAGCATGGATCTCACTATTGAACATAACATTGAAGACACCGATAGTTCAAACAAACGAAAAAATGAAGATAGATCACCTCAAGCAGATGCTCCACAAAAACGTTATCACTGGACCTCCCAGCAACACCTACTACAACAAAACAAGTACTACCCTTTATCAAACTTAAACGACGAGGTAAGTGACGTCAATTCTTCAACTTCCCAAAACACCACAATTCAACCAACTAAACCCGCAATTAAAATTCCACCAATTTTCCTATCATCACAAAATAATTACAACGATATTGTATCCGATATCAAAAAGATAAGTAAAGGAAGTTTTACAACTACAGCTAGTCAAAATCGAATTCGAGTTAATCTCACTCAAATTGAAGATTACAGAGAACTAACCAAATATTACAAAGAAAACGGAATCCACAATTACACTTATCAGGATCCAACTAACAAGTCTTTATCTGTCGTAATAAAACACATACCTTTATCGCTAACCAACGACGAAATTCACGACTATCTGCAACAACTTCAATACCCCGTCACTAAAACCACCAGACTACTCAATAAATACCGCGAGCCTACACAAACAGTAGCTATCGAATTGATAGATAACGATAAATCAAGAGAAATCTTTAAATTAGAAAAACTAGATTATTCTATTATAACAGTGGAACCAAGACGAGGTAACCACAACATTCCACAATGCCATCGGTGCCAGAGATACGGCCACACTCACAACTACTGCCAAATGGAGTACAGATGCGTGAAATGTACTGGTAATCATTCTTATAGAGATTGTAAAAAAACAACAGACACTCCAGCAACCTGCGTAAACTGCGGTGAACACCATCCAGCAAACTATAGAGGGTGCAAACACCACATTAAAATTCAAAACCAACAACACCGTTCTAAACCCAATAGCGCACCTCCAACAAGAAGTAATAATAGACAATATTCGCAAATACCACCACCAGCTCATCAAAATCTACCGCATACTTATGCCAAAGCAGCAACAAATAACATCCGTCCCAACTCCTCGACATCTCAATCAGCATCATCATCAATAGTCGATTCTATTTTAAGTTTCCTAGCTAATTTAATAACTCCTTTCATAGATCAAATTAAAACGTTCTTCCTTAATCAAATTATTGCTCAACTGTTCCAAGGACAGAACCAAAAATAATCATATTTTTCTCCAAAAATTAACAATACTAAATTGGAACGCAAACGGCATTAAAATCCAGCGATCACAATTAATTGATTTCTTACAGAGGCATAATGTATCAATAGCATGCATCTCGGAGACACACTTAATCGAAAATTTACCATTCAAAATTCCTGGTTACTACATATACAGATCAGATCGTATCACAAATCATGCCTCTGGTGGAGTTGCTATTCTTATTAAATACAACGTCAGTCACTGTGGGCTAATGAAATTTAAATGCACAAATTTGGAAGTAACTGGTGTCCAACTAAAGCTTTTAGATAATAGCTTGCTGAACATAATAAGCGCATATAAACAACCCAACAAAGCTCTTCTTAATCAAGACTTGAGAGAAATTTTTCTTAATAATACCCCAACACTCTTAATCGGAGACTTAAATAGTAAAAACCAAATATGGGGATGCAGAACAAGTAATCCATCAGGAGTTAAATTATACCAAATAACGACAGAAGAAGGAATAGAAGTCTTAGCTCCCGAAGAATACACATACTATCCTTACCGAAACGATCATTTACCCGACACTCTTGATATTGTAATAGCCAAAAACTTCAAGAAAACATTAACACAAACGGTTGTTGCTGAGCTCGATTCCGATCACTTACCAATCCTACTACATTTTAATAGCACTCCATATTATATACCAAATGCTGAACGTCTAATCAATGGTAAAGTAGACTGGAAAGAATTTCAAAATATTCTTGATAAAGAAATTAAATGCATCAAAATAAACAGCAAAGAAGACATCGACCTTCAAATTAAAAATTACACCGCCAATCTTATTGACTCCGTTAAGAAATCAACAAAACCAAACCCACAGAACAAACGTAATTTAAACGTTATTAAAACACCTAACGACATACTTGACTTAATTAAACAAAAAAGTCGTGCAAGAAGAGAATATATGCGAACCCGTGATGCACAAACTAAAAAGTTCTTAATAGATTAACACATCAAATCAAAAACAAACTGGACAAACTACGACTACAAGTGTTCAACCAACATATTGAAGAACTTAAACCCAATGACCCAGGAATGTGGAAAACGACCAAAAGAATTTTAAGGAAAAAAGAAACGATATCCCCAATAACTACAAACAATCATGTGTATTATACAGACTCAGAAAAAAGCGAAATATTCTCAAACCATCTTATGAATGTCTTCACACCACATTTAATACAAAATAATAATACTACTAGTGAAATAACCAATTTAGCAAAAATTCCTCTTTTTCCTGATAAAATTAAACCCACATCTCCTACCGAAATCAAACAAATTATAAAGTCCCTTCCTATAAAGAAATCGCCTGGTCCTGATCAAATACCCAACATTGTTCTCAAACACATAACCAAAAAATTCCTCGCATTCTTGACGTCACTTTTTAATGCATGTCTTCAGAAAGGTTACTTTCCCACGAACTGGAAACACGCTGAAATACTCCTATTTCATAAACCAGGAAAAAACAAGACAAATCCTGAAAGTTATCGCCCAATCAGCTTGCTATGTACATTATCCAAGATACTTGAAAAAATAATTCTGTCTCGACTTAATGACGCCTTAAGTGAAACAAATATCATCCCACACTATCAGTTTGGATTTCGAAAGGGCCACAGTGCAAACCAACAACTTGCCAGAATAATAGAATTAATTGAAAGAGGTTATGAATCCAAGCAATATAGCACAGTAGCATTTTTAGATATCGCTCAAGCATTTGACCGTGTATGGCACGACGGATTAAAATACAAGCTTCTCCAACTGGACATTCCTACATACATCAAGACGATATTGTTATCATTTTTGGAAAATAGAAGTTTCCATGTTAACATAAATAACACCAGATCTTCTCACAAACCTATTGCAGCAGGCGTTCCACAAGGTAGCATCTTGGGTCCAATATTGTTCAACATCTTGATGAGTAACTTACCCGAAATTAATGCTGATCTCGCAATGTTCGCAGATGATACAGCAGTAATAACCCAAGATTGGTCTCTTCTCGAAGCAATCACAAGACTACAATCCGCAATAAACATCTTATACGAGTGGTTCACGCAATGGAACATTAAATTAAACGAAACTAAATGCGAAGTAAAAATATTCACACTAAAACGATTTGACGAATCATCACCCAAAATCAGTATTAACAACAAAACAATCGACTGGAACCCTAAGGATAGAGCAGTGAAATACTTAGGAATTCATCTGGACTATCGATTGACTTGGAAACACCATATTAACACAAAACTACAGCAGACCTATGCAAGACTAGTTCAACTTTATCCAATCCTAAACCGTAGATCACCCTTGCGAATTAAGTGCTTTACAAATCATTATTACGTCCACTTTTGATGTATGGATGTGAAGTATGGGGAAATGCATCCTCAACCAAACTAAAAAAGCTCCAGGTCTTTCAAAATAAAGTTCTTCGAATATCGGTGGGCGCTCCATGGTTTATTCGTAACGATCAATTACACGAAGAGCTACAGATGCAGACCATCCATGAGTATATCAGGAAATCAACCACACAATTTTACAACAGGATGAATACGAGCGAAGGAGCCACATACTACAAAATAGGTGACAAAAACATACACATGCGTTTAAAGAGAAAAATGCCAATAGACATTTATTAACAACTAAATTGGTGCTCATGGATGTTAATCTTTTTCCAATAATATAATGTAAGTTATTAAAATAATACTAACGCTACTGTGAAAAAACAAATTGTATTGTTGAACCAGTATTAAAATATTATAAAAAAAAAAAAAAAAAAAACGGCGCATATTCCACATCCAATCACGACAAATTTTGCGATCCCGGACATTTATATAGTAAAGCTCTACAGGCCTAGAAGGCCCATGGCTTGATTGGCAATTTTTGCCCATCTTCTTCTGTCCATTGCTACCTCCATCCATCTCTCGACACGCATAGTATGCAGATCTTCTTTCACCTCTTGCTTCCACTGCGTGCGTGGTCTTCCTCTTCTTCTTCTTCCGCCCATTTCTGCGTTCCATACTTTATTTGGTATTCTTTCTTTATCCATTCTTATCACGTGTCCTAACCATCTTATTCTTTGTGCCTTCAGTACTCCGATGATATTAGCACTGTCGTATAATTCGTATACTTCGTGGTTGTTTCTTCTCTGCCATCTGCCATTGACGTATGTACCACCAAATATTCTTCTGAGGATCTTTCTTTCCCAGACCTTCAATCTTATTACATCCTGATTTTTTAGTGTCCAAACGTCACAGGCATAGGTCACCACAGGTCTTATTAATGTTTTATATACTCTCAACTTTGTTGCTCTGGAAAACATCTTTCCCAACAGAATTGGCTTCAATGCAAAAGCACTTTTGTTTCCTGCAGCAATTCGCGCTGTTATTTCTCTGCTGGTGTCTGGTTTCCTACCCACTACGGTACCTAGGTATGTGAAGGACTCCACTTGTTCAAATTTATACTTTTCGTTTTGACTTATTTTAACATACAAGTATCTGTCTCCTTCAAATGGTTCATCATTCCACACCATATATTTTGTCTTCTGTTCATTCACTACCAAGCCTAGCTTCCGTGCTGCTGTGATGATCTTTGCGATAACATTTTGTAGTTCTTTATTCGTTCTCGTCAGCAGTGTAATGTCATCCGCAAAGGCGAGACATTGGTGTCTATTGTGTAGTATAGTGACCTGTCTGTTTATTCCACCTTTTCGCAATGACTTCTCAAGTGCTAAATTAAATAACACTGCCGAGAGTGGATCACCCTGCCTTAATCCTTGTTCAACATTAAAAGCTCTCGACAGTACTCCATTTACTTTTACTCTATTTTCTGTTCTTTGCAGCGTCATTTCTACCAGTCGCACTATCTTTGTAGGAATTTCAAAGTCCAGTAGTGCCTGTAAGAGCTGTCTTCTATTAACACTGTCGTACGCTTGTTTGATATCCACAAATAGCACATGCGTTTCTAGTTTGTGTTTGTGATTTGCGGCCTGGATTTCATTGAGAACGTATATTTGATCTATCACCGACCTGCCTTTCCTGAAGCCACTCTGGTACTCTCCTAAAAGCTTTTCCGAATATTTGCTTAGTTTGTCTTTTATGCATATGGCGAGTATTTTATAACTTACATTTAATAATGCTATGCCTCTATAGTTTTCACAATTTTCTTTGTTGCCCTTCTTGTGCAACGGGCATATTATAGCTTTCCTCCAAGAATTTGGCATTTCTTCTTTGGCCCATATTTCACTAATCAATTCGTATATTAGTTGAATCAGTTCGTGTCCACCATATTTGATCATCTCGGCTTGGATTCCATCTTCACCAGCACTTCGGCTATTTTTTAAGCTTTTGATTATTTTTTCGATGTCCTCTATCGTCGGAGTTGGTACATCTTGTGCTACTTTTTTTATTTTGGTGCTTCTTCAACTATTTGACTTGTTCTTTTGTTGAGTAGTTCCTCGAAATATTCCGCCCATCTCTCCAGCATTTCTTCCTGATTTCCAATCAAATTTCCTTCTTTATCTTTAAACATTATTGGTTTTGACTGGAAACCTCTCTTTACTCTTTTTACCCCTTGATAGAAATTTTTCAATTCTTTGCTTCTGTATTTTTCTTCGATTTCTTCTAATCTGTCTATAGTGTGTTTTCTTTTCTTTTCTCTAATTACATTTTTGCATTTTTTTCTTTGTAGTCTATGTCTGTATCTGCTTTCTTCTGTGTTTGTCTGTAGCATAATTCTCCTGTATTTTTCTCGTTCTTTTATTTCATGTTCGCACTCTGAGTCATACCATTCTTTCCTCTTATGTTTTATATGCATCGATTTTTGAGACACTACTTCCTTGATTATTTTTGTGATTGCCTCCGCTTTTCCTTCTATATTTACAGATGATTCTACTTTTCTTGTCATCTCTTCGATTGCTTCTGCATAACTCTCTCGTGTTGTTTTTTCGTTAAAATTTACTTTTTTCAGCTTATTAGTTTTTATTTTCTTCTGGTCTGTAATTGTTGGTATCGGTTGTCTAAATTTTGTTCCTACCATGAAGTGGTCCGAGTCGATATCCGGACCTCTATACGTTCTTACGTTTCTGATATATGTTTCGTCTTTTTGTTGTAGCAAAACATGGTCAATTTGGTTTAATGTTCTTCCATCAGGTGTCATCCATGTTCCTTTGTGAATGTCTTTGTGTTCGTAGTGCGTGCTCATTATCTTCATGTTGTGTTCCACTGCAAAATCGATCAGAAAACCACCATTTTCATTAGATACTTCATGTAAACTAAATTTTCCAATTGTTGGTTGAAAAGCCTCCTCTCTTCCTATTTTGGCATTAAAATCACCAATTATCATCTTCATATCATAACTTGGAATCTCTGCGAGTTCTTTATCTAGTGTATCATAGAAATCCTCTTTCTGTTCTATGTGTTTTTCTTCTGTTAGTGCATGTATATTAATGATGCTTATTTTTTGAAATTTGTTTCTTAGTCTTATGTAACACATTCTGTCCGATATTGGTTTAAAATTTATGACATTTGCCTTGAATCGTTCACTTACAATGAATCCCGTACCTAGTCTCCTATTAAGTCCACTGCTCATAAAAAATGTACAGTTTCCTTCCTCAAAAATACCTGTTTCTTTGTGTTTAGTTTCTTGCATTGCCAATAAATCTATTTTATATTCTTTCATAATTTTTATTACTTGCTTTATCATGCCCCCCTCATAGATTCCCCTAACATTCCAATTTGCAACAAATACGTCATTTTTTGTATGTCCTTCTCTTTTTCGCAGTTTTCTTTTTTTATCCAACTTATTTATTCCCTGTCTCGCCATTGTCCTCATTGATTGTTTCCGTCCGGTATCACTCTTTGCTAGTTTTTTGTCTCTGGGTTTGAATTGTGTTCGACTATTCTTCTCTCGTGTATATCCCAGTTCCAACGCACTCCCTCTATAAAGATCTTCTTGTATGCTACTTTTGCTTCTTTGCCTTTACCTTTTTCAGATTTTGCTATGGATCTTAGTTCCGTATTGTTCTTTCTTCCTTAGTTAGATCATCATCGATATATTTCTTGGTACCTCTAAGTTTATTCTTTCCCCTCATTACCTCCATTTTCTCCTGCCATGATTCCAATGTAGCTACAACAAAGAATGGTGAGTTCCTTGGCTTTATTAGTTCAGCTTTGTTAATTTTTACGTTAACCTCCAACTCTGACTTCAAGAAACTTATTACCTCATGAGATAAATTATCTTTACCAAAGTTCACTCCTTTTATTACAATATTGTTTTTTCTTCCATGTGATTCCAGACTATGTATCTTATTTTCCAGGGTTGTGATCCGTTGTTTTAAATCGCTGTTTTCGATTTTAAGCAATTTAACTTCTTCTTCATATGCGGTTTGGCTCTTTCTTACTTCCTTAATTTCTCTCATCATCTCACGCATCATATCCTTTATTTCGTCCATTTCCCCTGTTTGCTGTTTTTCTGTCTTCTTTGTAGGCGTCCTAACCGTCCAAACGACCAAGAATAATGAAATAAAAAATTATTTTCAGTTATAAATCATTAGTTAAGATTACGAATAAAGTAAAAAAAAGGTAAGATATATTTATTTAAATTTTATTTATTATAAAAACAAAGTTAGATTGTGGTAAAATAAACAAAAAAAATTTTCAATTGAAAAAAAAATAGAAAGCAGAGTCGGCCCACTCTGGGTTTAGCGGCATTAACTGCAGAATAAGTTGAAGTTTTTTTCAGGAAAAAAAAATTAAAAATTAAAAGTGTCGGAATTTGAAAAATTGATGATTTTTCTCAAAAAACTGAAAAATTTCATGGAACCTAACCTCGAAAAAATTTTTCATATTTTTATCTGAATAGTACATTCAAAACTGAAAAATTTAAAAAAAAGAACGTTGGATTTAGTCAATTTTTGAAAAAGTTATGGGTATTTGAAAAATAGCCAAATATAAATAGCAAAATTTTTGAAAAATTCATAACTTTTGTTGGGTTGGGTGAAAAAAGTTGAAAAAATTCTGAGAAATATATTTAGTGGGAGAAAACGAGAAAAAAGTTTCGGCCAAATCGAAAGGGGTCGGGTTCAAAAGTGATCGATTTGGCGTGGAATGCCCCATATGTATACAACATATTTTTATTCTATTTTTACACCTATGCTCGTGCCTCGATATTTCTCGATTTAGTCGTAATTTCAACTTATGTTCTTTATTCCACCCCACTATAGAGGTTCAGAACTATGCCCGATTTTTTTTTATAGTGGTGTCCCCTTATAGGCCTAATTCACGTTTTAACCCAGCCCAATTAAAATTGTTCAGTTTTAAAAGTATTCACACTTATAAATTCAAAATTTTCCCTTTCGTCGTCATCAAATGCCTGTTCAATAATAAATAAGCTTTGTGCTTCTTCTATATAACAATGGTTTATGTTTTCTGTGGAGTTTGTGGCGTGTTGCTGAAATGTATGGGTCAGAACTTGTCAACATATTGTTCAAAATTTCTTCGTTTGTGGCTTTTCTGCTGCATTTCCTCGAATGATGTTGGCGGTACATGCGGAAGTCTTTATTTCTGGCTTCGGCTGATTCTTCGGACAAATGTCCAATTGGCATAAAGCCAAAATTTTCAATAAAACCTGCACCATGCACAAGAACTTTATGGACACTTGAAGGCATATAATACCAGCTACATTATAGCTACATAAATACAAATTCATGGTGGCTTCAGCATATTCTTAAAAGTTGACTACGTCAATGCGGTTATCTGACGAAATCGATTCTAAAATGATGGAAAATCGCTTGATCAGGTGCTTACTCACATCAGTTATCTCAGCAGCCATGTTTGGGTTGGCGAAAAATCTTCTGGCGGTATTTCCATCATTGGTTGATGGAATTAATCATCAATTAATATTATTTCTCTATACAAAATTAAAATAGTAGCTATATCTCAGAAAGTATAAGTTTTAGAAAAAAACTTAAAGAATAAAAAAAGTGTTAAATAATCCTTAGATACCAAAAATATACATTATAGCTCTTAAGTCCAAAACTTGTGATTCCAGCCGACTGTGCGGCCGTATGATAACCGACTTTTTCTAGCCTGCAATTAAAGATTATGAACTGAACGATAAGTGGTTTCAACAAGACGGTGCCACGAGCCACACAACACGGCCGATTTTGGCTTTATTGCATGGGAAGTTTCCAGAACGCGGAATTTCACGTTTTGGCAACGTCAATTAGTCAGCAATATCTTGCGATTTGACGCCGTTAGATTTCTTTTGTGGGGATACGCCAAAGACCGTATCTACGCGGATAATCCCTTGACGTTGGAGTATTTGAAAACCAACATTCGTCAAGTTATCGCCGAAATACCGCCGGAAATGTGCGAAAAAGTGGTTGAAAACTACCTCAAAAGGATCAACTGCTGCAAGTAATCTATGGGCGGTTATTTAAATGACATTGTATTTCGTACATAATCGCAAGGTCCAAGCATTATAATGAAATAAAAGTTTTATCGAAATCATAGCTTTATGGGTGTTTTATTTAACTTTACTTTGGAAACCAGAAAATAGATAACCCTTTATATCCTTTCACGCATGTTTAAGAGATTTCATAACCGAATATGTAATTTTTGTTAGAACATCCACTTCTTTGAGAAAATTATTCTTTTTTCGTTCCTGACTAATTGTAAAAAAATCGATTATTCAAAAAATCAGCATTGATTGCAATGACCGAATCACTAATGAGCTTTATATTTAAGAGGCAAGAATCATAACTCTTTGTGCAACAATAGCAAAACCTCACCCAACTATATAGCAGGGAACTATAAATTAGGTGTATTTCAGGTGGATGATTTACCAAAACCGATCAAATTCATCCTTTGGGTTCCTAGCGAGTTAGAGTTCACTGAGGACCTTGTAAGAAGGACAAATGTGTTTTATTTGGTGTTAGGCTCCTGCTCCTGTCATAAAAAGAGGAGAGGACTATATAACTGTGGAGTTATAGTTTTATTTTTTCAACTTATAAATTATTATAAGAACATAGTTCAGCATTCAGTAATCATTCAATAAATTTTAAAAGTTTAATACTTTCATAATACACATTAAGGCTTATTCATAAAAGGTGTTTCTGAGGTGAAGAGGTTAAATGGTAAGTAAGTGCGTCAGATAAAAAAGTGTAATGAGCAGAGCACGATAACTGGTATAATATCGTACATTAAAAAATTATATAGATCATTCGCAAATTTTGATAAAAATAGGCCAGAACCGTAAAAATTTCTTCGTAATACTATATAAAATCCATAATACTATTATCGTCCGCTACTCAATTAATAATTAGATCAATTAATAATTAATAAAAGATCATCCCGATAACCTTCTAATTATTAATTACTATATAAAATTAATGATATTATTTATTTTTTTTTAGTGAAAAGCTTTACCCCAGACTACATAGAAGAAAATTATAACTGTGTTTATGTGCTCGTGAACTTTATAAAAACATCCTTGTAGGTCTCCCGATGTCGAAAGAAACAGGAATTTCTGTTTTTAAGTAAAACTCGAATTGCAGTCCAATTTAAAAATAATCCATATACATGATGGATATATCCCAAAGACATACGAATTTAGAAGGATCATGGTCTTTGCTTTTAAGTAACATTTGGCTCTAATAAAGAAAATCCAATCTAATATAATAATTATTGTGCGATAATTTGAAAAAATAAAACTTAGCTGCTGACTTTGGAAAACCGTGCCTAAGGGGGGTTAAGGTATTAAAAAATTTTTTTTTTGCATTTTTTAAAATATTTTTAATTGAATGCATAATATCTTAAGAATATTGTGTCAAATTTTCAAGTCGATTGGAGCAAAATTGACGAAGTTACGAGTATTTTTATACATTTCGGATTTTAATCTTTACCCGCTCCGAGCGCGCTACTGTTACCTGGCTTAACCTGGCTGATGTTTCGCTCTCTCTATAATACCCAGTGCCTATTTTTGGTTCTAGTAGGCCCCTAGGCCCATATACCTTCTGGGGCCCCCTCGTAGGATTAGGAAATTATTATTTTTATTGAAATAGGAAATTAGAAAAATAGCTGCGGAAAAATCTTGGTGTCACAAATTCACAAAAATTATAATATTTATTTAACTCGAAATTCATTTATACGAGGTGTCCCCGTGACGGTGGAGAACCTTTGAGGTGGTGGTAAAGAACACTTTTCTAAGACAAATTTTAAAATAAATTTTTTGTCTAAGTCCAAACCCTTGGGGGTACCTCACTTTAAAGCAATTTTTGAATTTCTGATTTAAAACGGCTATAGCTCCCATATTATTGATTTTTTAAGTTTAATGAATTAGAAAATTATTAAAGATCATTCACTTATCAATAAAATAGGTTATAACTCCTTACGTCTAAAATCAACGGATTTCGAGTTATAAATTAAATTAAGGGAAAAAATTTTTTTTTAAATTCAGATTTTATTATTTTTACTTTTCTTGCGAACCCCGTATCTCTTAAACAAAACGTCTTAGAAAAAAACTAATGACCCAAACCGGATAGGAAATTTAACGGGCTACAACTTTGTTCAATTCAACTTTTTTGGGAAACCAACCGTTTTTACAGAAATTTTGAAAATAGTGAACAAGGTGTAGGTGAAAAAATAATAAATTCACAAAATTTATTTTAATAAATTTTCAAAATGGCCTCCCCCATTTTCAACACACAGGCGTGCTCTTTTCAAAAGGCGTTGCACGCGGTATTATTTATAACGGTACTTCTTTCGGTAAGTTCTGTTACATCTATCTGTATTCTTTCGCATTTAATTTATTTTTTTTTACCTACACTTTGTTCATTATTTTCAGAATTTCTGAGAAAACAGTAGGTCTTCCAAAATAAATTATTTGACCAAAGTTGTAGCCCGTTAAATTTCCCATCCGGTTTGGGCCATCAGTTTTGTGCTAAGACGTTTCGTTTAAAAGATACGGGGTTCGCAAGAAAAGTAAAAAAATAAAACCTGAATTTTTTTAAGCATTTCTTCCTTTAATTTAATTTATTACTCGAAATCCGTTGATTCCAGATAATAACAGCTGTATTTATAGTCAGGCGTATATTTACCGTGTAACTACACGCGTGTAACTACGCGTTATTACGCATTATATCTTTACATCAGCTATATGCTGTTGCAGATTGTGTATTTATTCCAAATCATCTTAAACTAGGGGGTTTAGGCATGTATGTTCCACGCTTGTGTAATTTGTCTATAACTATACATATTTTCGTTATGAAATTTTACACATTGTTTACACTTTTACTATACGCGTGTAAACGTTTATAAATACAGCTGTTAGAGGTTATAACCTAGTTTGTAGATAAAGGAATGATCTTTAAACAAGTTCTAATCCATTAAGCTTAAAAAATCAATAATATAGGAGCTATGGCCATTTGAAATCAGAAATTCAAAAATTTGCTTTAAAGAGTAAAGGGTTTGGACTTGGAACAAAGTTTTATTTGAAATTTTGCCTTAGAAAAGTGTCCATTATCACCACCTCAAAGGTTCTCCACAGTCACGGAAACACCCTGTATATCTACTAATTAATTTCAAATTTTCCAATATACCATATCCGATAGATATACCGATACCATCATATCATAACATGCCGGAGCGTTCAACTAGAGAGCTTAGTTGTAAAATTAAAATTATGTTTAAAAAAATGTTTCTCGCGCTATTTGAGCGTTGGGCCTTGGGCTCTTTACGGTCACGCGGGGTCTTCCGCGATGCGGAGTTCTACGCACGTTAGTACCGACACTGGATATGGGTAAGGCAAAATTGTACTGATGTAACAAATTGAAGATAATAAAAATTATTTTTTCATTCATTAATTAAACAGGGCTGTTACAGGCTGTTAGTGTGTTGTCAGTAGATATTTTTAAATATAATTTTCTAATTGTTATATAAAACATTAAACTGTTGTTTTAAACGGTTACAGTTGGGTCAAGCAGGGAGCCCCTCTAACTGGGGGGGCCCAGGCCCGGGCCTATGTGGCCTTATGACAAAAAGGCCCTGATAATACTTTACCCCCCAGTTCTATTTATAGAAATTTCGACTTAAGTACAAACGCCCTTATACCTGTACTGTATATTTTGTCAGTGTAGAGTATAAAACTTTAAAGCGTTTTTCCCACAACTCACGTTTTCAAAGTCGGTGCCCCTCATAACTTCAAAACTACTTCACCGATCCTTTTGAAATTGTGAACACTATTTATGTACATAATTTACGAGGTAACGCTGGAGAGTTTTTTTTCAAATTTGTTAATAATTTTTATTTTACAATAACAAATTAGTCGATTTTTTTCGCAAAATATCGCGTTTTTCCCTTCAAAGTGTTCCAAAAAAGTGAAAAATTGAAATTTCGAAAAACCTCCCTAGCGTTACCTGGGGAAAAATATTATCTAACGAATGAATTTTGACTTTTTGATTTCAAATGATCCAGCACCAAGTTATGAGGAGCACCGCAATTCTGCTTTTTTTAGAGACACGTCCGAATAATTGCTGCCATTGGCGTATTTTTTAATATTTTTTCATCAAAATTTTATACAATATTCTTCAAATGTCATACTTTAATGTACTATTAGTTTTAATAAAGAAATTTTAACTGTGTCGTCACAAAAAATTCACAAAGACATGCCTTTTTTTGTACGAATTAACCTTAACCCTCCATAACTATTTACGTATTAGATTACACGCACTGTATAGTATAGTAAACTAAAATATCTTCGAGTACGAATTATCATGCTCTAGCCGAGTGTAATTTCTGATAACAGCTATGCAGTGATTTATTGATTATTTGCTTCCTTCATCGCATAAAATTGCTTCAGTGTAATCGTATATGACATGCTGGTCTTCAACAGCTGAAATAATAAAAAAAACCTCATTATATTTTTTTCTTTTAATTCGATTTGATACACTACCATAACCATTGTTTCCAAAGACATAAAGTGAGAAAATCCCACAGAAAGTCTCAAAGGTTTTTGAAATTGCATCATAATGATCAATGTGGTCTTTTTATTATTAATACTGCAGTTGCACCAGTCGCTTTCCCAGATAGCATTCCATAGGGTGGCATGCTAAAGCAGTTCAAATTTAGGAAAATATTTAAAAAACTGTTTTTTATTTTAATATTTATTCATTTACCTGTACAGTAATTTTGTTTCCAAACCAATACCACGTAAAAAGGTCTGCCACTAAGCTCGTAACCAAGTACCATATGTTTCTTATAAGTTGAAAGGAGAAGTCGTCCTAAAATGTTACAATACTATAATATTTTGAAATTGAACCGTCCGCTTTTTGAAATTTCTTAGGCCTAATTAAAACTTGATGATCGTAATTTGTCTACACTGACGGTCGTGATGAATTTTGGGTTCAATGTATTATACTTCACAAAATTACAAGCTTTTTTCATGACCGAGCAATTTTAGTATTTAGCAAACTGAATTTTAGTTAAACCGAAGACATGGGATTCAAAGACACTTTACCTTTTTTTTAAATTGACTGAATTATAGACAACACAGGACTTAAGCGTAAGTGGAGTTTCTTCCAATGACCTTCGGTGCTCAAATTAAACTGGTATTTACAAATCAAATTAATATCAAAAATGTTATGAAACAAGAGTACTATTTAAATTATCTTTTAACAACTGCGATTCTTGAAAACCCCGCCAACAATCTTTCGCGAAGAAACGAAAACTGATTTTGAAATAGATAATTTTTGGATCCAAAGGTACTACTTTGAAGTTATAAAATAAAGTTTGTTAAAAAATTACTTACGGTAACAACTTCAAAACCAATCATTGAGGTGTGGGCAATGCAGATTAAGAAATATAGTAAATTAAGAAATTTCATAACTTTATTAAAATCGGTCATAAATCTAAAAAATGCTTAATAGAATAAATTTAATTTCAGTTTGTATATCGCAATTACTTTGTAATGTTATTGTAATACATCACAATTTTACGTAAATTTCGATGAATTTCTTTGTCGGTAAACCTCGTCGCATCGACTCCTTCTGCTATTTCGAGTTTTAAGATTTCTAATTGACTTGTTATAAAAACCATCAAACCAACATAAGTCATATTGCAAGCCGAAATGTAGATAGAAACCACAAGCCCCCCAGTCACGTTTAAAAACAACGCAAATTTAAAATTTTCGCGATAATCAAATGGTAAGTAGCATTCCAGAGGTAACGACAACTCGTCGGTATTAGGATCTGACTTCTTCATTATCCAGGGAGTAATAATAAAT
Organism: Cantharis rufa; assembly: GCA_947369205.1. NCBI lineage: Eukaryota > Metazoa > Arthropoda > Insecta > Coleoptera > Cantharidae > Cantharis > Cantharis rufa. The sequence goes on from OX376304.1 coordinate 34,699,011, forward strand.
GCTCCGGCATTCGCTATAGTCACGGCAATCATATACTCGTTTAATTTATTGTTCATTTTGCCGTATTTCTTGTAGATTGCTTTTACATTTGCATTTTCGCTCTCAAGAATATTTTTTTCTGTCACGATTGCCTTTTCAATCAGTCTCCCCATAAGAGGCAGGGATAAGCAAAGCAATTTAATCACGCCATGCATAAATTGAGCTCCAACGGACACATTGCTTACGAATTTTTTCATACCATTTCTGGCTGAATTCGGAACTTCCAAGCACACACTGCAAGCTACGAGGATAAAAATCGTCATGGTTAAGTAAAAATATATTTTATAAATAAATTGAAATCTTGAGTTCTTTGTTTCCAACGGCCAATAACCAATCAGTTTGAAGAAAATCTGCGTGTACTTTAATAGAACCGTCATGACTACCAGTGTAACCTTGTTTACTGATGTTCTGCTGTAAAAATTGAAAAATAAACTTATTTCAAATAATAACAGGTCTGGGTATGTACACATCTTGAATAAGTAAATCAAGCTTTGATTTTTAACAAAAACTTAAACGAGCAATTTTATGAGGGTATAACGAAAAATTACTCGAACTCCCAATTTCTATTTTAACTTTTCCTAAGGATCTAAGATAAGGAAATATTTTAAGTGGGCATGCTTAAGAATTATTTCATGAGCATAGATAATTTTTCTGCAATGTTATTTATTAATATATAATAGTATCGAGTTGTATAATTAATTTTGTAATAATACAAAATTTTGTATTGATTGATTCATGTTATTGGAAATTCTTTGTACAAGTTCTGTAAACCTATGGTTATGTATTTATAGTTTAATGCTGTAATTGAACGATTTACCTAGTTGTTTTTTGTGCTTGATGCATTTTACCCTTTAAATCAATTATTTGGTAAAATAAAAATAATTTGAATAAAAATATAAGTAGTAGATATTCAGGTCTATTATGTATCACAACCTTTAAAAATAACAGTCAACCTTTATGTTATAATCAAGTTTTAAAATAGCGTAAAGCGAGAAACATATTGTAGCTAACAAGTGTCAGAAAGAGAAAGTAATATTTCTATTTTCGGATCAAAACGCGGTTCATCAATTTTTTATTTCATAACTGTCACTGTTATAATAGCGTTTGTGATACATAATAGGCCTGAGTAATCTACTATAGGGTAGGTACTACTACCTATATATCTATAAATTTTTAATTCATTTTATATTTTAATAGATTTTCTCGCCAGTAAATCTGGTTGTATCGATTCCTTCTTCTATTTCGTGTTTTAAAATTGATAATTGATTTATTATAAAAATTATTATAACATGAAACGTGTTGCATACCGTGTAGATAGAAACCATAATGGAGGGACCTATTGCATTAAGACCAAAGTATACAGTGATCTTATAATTGCCACGGTAATCGAAGGGGAAATATCAAGAAATTAAGCCTGAAAGTTTCTATAGCGAAATTGTACGCAGTAAATAAATTAATTGTGGTACGAAGCCATCAGGATGCTTTAAAATAAATAAAGCCATATGGAGATTAATTTCTTTTTAACCATTAGAAAATTTTAATTCATTTTAATACTTCAAAGCAATCAAAAACTGCTTGGTCTTTAATTGGATTACATAGAAGAATTACATTTTAAGTATTTAGAATTTTTAAATTAAATTCTGATGATGAAAATTTTATTACTTTGTTGATCAATAAACTAAAAAGTGCATGTCCCAATATATCACCTTGTGTAACCCCTACAGAATGGATCGTTTGGTATTTTTTGATGTCTTTTTGACATATTTTACTTTATTATGTTATCTTGCATGATACAGATAATAATTACATTTACGCAAGGAGAATAGCGAGAGAATCTGAATTGACTTCTAAGCTGCTGACTCGAAAATAAGAAGAGGAAGATTATTCCAAAAATAATCTTTTCATATGACTCATCATTATCAGATGAAACAGAAAGTTTACCTCAACAAAAAAAAAATTAAAAATTGTCACATGGTAAAAACTTTCTATAGTGCACTAGTTGTTATGCATAATTTTTATCAGTTATTCGATTTCTAATTTCAAAATGAACCTGTCGCCCGGGCACTTAAGAACCAACCTGCCCATTTTAGAGAAGTTTAAGTTAAAATTGCCTTAAAACTAATAATAGCTTATAACGTTAAAACTCAACGAACTTCAGAATTATTTTATTTGCAAATTTAATACATTAAAGATTTTCGAAATAAAGTACTCGACTTAGAGAGCTGATTAACCATATCCTCATTATCTATTTAATTTATGATTTATTTTTCAATATTTATTATCATAAATGATTCTAAATGTTCATCACTGGTGTTGCCCGTACTAATAGTCACGGATTAATCCGAGATTCAAGATAATCCTAGGAATGAGGTTATTGGAATTTAGACCGTATCGTAGCAACAGCTGCTATTTCGAGAATTAATCTTGAATCTCGGATTAATCCGTGACTATTAGTAAGAGCATGAGTGAATTTCTAAGTCTATTTTTAGTATACAGTCAATAACGTAAATATCCGGACACTCCTATATTAACAATGTAAATTGCCGGTTTTGAAGCCGTTTTTTTGGCATATAAAAGTCTGTTTTACAGCAAGACCTTCTAGACATGTTTTGTTACAAATTTCATTGCTTTCAGTTTTGTTTCTATACATTTTTTTTTATTTTGGGCACCGTTTCTGACTGACAGCGACTTAAACAAGACTCTGTAAAATGCAAAAAATATTATTATCAATTATTATTTCTCGGAAACGGTGCGACAAAATAGAACGATATTTCGTCAAAAGTCTTTTAGTTTTTTGCCTTCTAACGATGGGAAAATTATCTTCAATTTCAAAGTCTAGTCCGTTTATCCATTTCACTATTAATCCAGGATAAAAACTTGTTAGATGAATTTTCAACAGTCTCGAAGTCTGGCTGAAACTTTTTTAATTCTGAGATACTATACGTTGTAATCATTATTATTTGCTTTAGATTCATACCTTTTGTTTGGAGATATCGTGAAAGCGAACCAATTATTGCAATAATTTTTAAGAACACTTGAGGCTAGAAGATATACATAATATAGATACGAGATACCTAAACACACCCTTTTGGGGATTAAGAAAAGTTCTGGATTTTCCAAAATTGCAACAAGCTGGTAATTTTTGTGTGTGCCTTTTGGGCTAAAATGTGTTTGGTTTGTTTATCTTTTTATAATTTGTTTATTTAGAAGTAAGCGGAAGAACAGAGATGATCATATTATTAATCGATCTGAGTCTTACTCTTTTTGGTCACCTTAATTATGTATGTCGGGTTAAAAATGTAATATTATGTAAATTACTTTTGTACAGGTGATCAATAAATGCATATTATTATTATTATAGTTTTTTTTATTAGACTCTCACATATTTGTGGTGTTACAGTTGGGTGGAGGAACAATACCAACCACCTAACAAATAAATTAATGTACATAATTTTTTTTTTTAATTTACATAAATAATTTTGAAAATGGTTTAGTAATAAGAGTATAAAATTAGTTAATGTTGATTTAAAAATTTTCTAACTATACGACAAGTTGCCAAAACAGTTGCTTTTTGTATATTTTCAAATAATTTTGATGTTAAATCTAAACTTAATAAATTTATTATTATTTATAGTTTTTTATTAGACTCTCACATATTTGTGGTGTTACAGTTGGGTGGGGGAACAATACCAACCACCTAACAAATAAATTAATGTACATAATTTTTTTTTAATTTACATAAATAATTTTGAAAATGGTTTAGTAATAAAGAGTATAAAATTAGTTAATGTTGATTTAAAAATTTTCTAACTATACGACAAGTTGCCAAAACAGTTGCTTTTTGAATATTTTCAAATAATTTTGATGTTAAATCTAAACTTAATAAATGTCTCTCCATATTGCACGATACTACACCAGTAGCAGATATTACTATTGGCACAATTTTGACCTTTTTGAGACTCCATACAGCGGTCATTTCCATTGCCAAATCCTCATATTTACGTATTTTTTCTTTTTCGGTGGATAATACGTTTTTAGACAGGGGCACTGCAACATCAATAAGAATTGCAGATTTGTCATCTTTATTTATAATAACAATGTCGGGCCTATTGTGATTGATATGTCGATCTGTTAAAATTGATCTGTCCCAGTAAAGGGTTGTATGATTGTTTTCCAAAACAGGTTCCGGCATGTATTTATAATAAGGGTTAACATTGACCAATAAGCTAAATTTAAGTGCGATCTGTTGATGTAGAATCTTACATACTAAATTATGCCTATAAAGATATTCAGTGGGCGCTAATTCTGAACAACCAGCTATGACGTGTTCGATAGTCTCGTTCGGTAGTTTGCACTTACGGCATATATCGACAACTTCAGGCTTCTTCATTATATATTTCGCATAATTTCTGGTGGCAATTACGCTATCTTGAATTGCATACATGAAACCTTCCGTTTCTGAATGCAATTTTCCTTGTTTAATCCATAATATTGATTTCTCTTTTTCAATGCCAACAGAATCCAAAATTGTAGCATGTTTACCATGCAATACTTTATTTTTCCAATTTATTTCCAAATTTGAATTTTGTTCACAATTTAATTTTCTATTTTTAAGATCAAGTCCCGTAAAATGTTTGTCTAAATTGACTATACTTTTAATGAAAGGGTTGGTTAACGAATAAAAATATTCACGCAATAATTCAGTTTGCGCTTTACACAGATTAAATAGATTTAATAATCCCCGACCTCCTTTTTTTCTTTTTATGTATAAACGTTCTACAGCAGATTTAGGGTGTAGATATCTGTATTTGAACAAAAATTTTCTAGTTAAAGTATCCAGTGCATTCAAATCTGTATTCGACCATTTAAGAGTACCGAAGGAATAGGTTATGATCGGTATTGCCCATATATTAATTGCCGATATTAAGTTTTTAGCTGTGAGTTTAGACTTGAGGAGTAACTTTAACTTAGTAATATATTTTTGCCGAAATTCATTTTTTAGTAAAGTGTCGCTCAAAACAAAATTTTGTTGCATTCCCAAATATTATTATAATATTTCCTTTATTTCGGATCTCACATATAGTGGCAATTAGCATAAGATGGGGGATTTAGCTCCAACCATCTTATTCTTTACAGTGTGCTTTACCTAATTACATTATTTTTCGATACATTTTTAACATAAGCTAATTTTGAACAATTATTATAAAAGTTACTTAAATCTACTACTAAATAATTAGAATTTTAAATTGTTTAGTACATTTTTAATTTTGAGAATTTAAAAATTTTCTGACAATATGGCACGTTTCCAAAATAACTGCTTTTTGAATTTCTGGGTATAATTTTGAAGATAGATCTAACTTTAACAAATGGGTTTTAAACTTGGAAGATACCACACCAGTAGCCGATATCACTATCGGTATTATTACTATTTTATTGAGACCCCATACACTCATCATTTCCATTGCTAGTGTCTCGTACTTATGGATTTTTTCTCCTTCGGTGGTTATGATATTTTTAGACAGAGGCACAGCAACATCAATGATGACTGCATTTTGGTCTCGTTTTCGTATCAAGACAATGTCAGGCCTATTATGACTAATTGTTCGATCCGTTAATATAGTCCTGTCCCAGTAGAGTAGAGAAAAATCGTCTTCAAGTACAGGGTCAGGTACGTAGTCATAATAGGGTCTAAAATTGTCAAGCAAGTTAAGTTTTTTACCAAGCTGCTGGTGTAATATCTTGCAAACTTGGTTGTGTCTTCGGAGATAGTCAGTAGGAGCCAAGAATGAGCATCCTCCTATAATATGCTCTATGGTTTCATTGGGGACACCACACTTTCGGCACCGATCTGCAACATCGAGATTCATTATGTGCTTCTTGTAATTGCTAGTGGCAATTACATCATCTTGAATCGCACACATGAATCCTTCAGTTCAAAGTGTAGTAATCCCCGCTTCAATTCCTTCGGAGTCCAAAATTGTCGGATATTTACCGTGAAGCACCTTATTCTTCCAATTAATTTCTAATTCAAATTTTTCTTCACAATTAAGATTTTGATTTTTTAAATTCAAACCACTAAAATTTTTATCTAAACTTATAATTTCGCGAATTAAAGGAATGTTAATCGAATAAAAATAATCACGCAATAATTTAGTTATAGATTTACAAGAATTAAATAAATTTATTAAACCGCGTCCTCCTTTTTTTCTCTTAATATACAACCTTTCCACTGCAGATTTCGGATGTAAATATCTATATTTATATAAAATTTTTCTTGTTAAGGTGTCCAAGGCATTTAGATCTGTATTCGACCATTTTAGAACTCCGAAAGAATATGATAAGACTGGAACCGCCCAAGAGTTAATAGCCGAGATCATATTCCGAGACGTCAATTTACTTTTCATTAAAATTTTTAATTTTTGCATGTATTTTTGCCTAAAATCTTTTTTTAAAAGTGTATGGTCCAGAACAAAATTTTGCTGCATTCCCAAATATTTATACAACTGATGCGGTAATAGTTTGGGAATTTCGTTTAATACATCAAATTTAGAAATTGGTGTACCCCTATGAATGTCAGTTTTTGCACACTTTTCAAATCCAAATTCCATGCAAATGTCAGTACTAAATAATTTTGTAGTTTTTATTAAGTTAAAAAGTTGATCTTCGTTCCTAGAATATAATTTTAAATCGTCCATGTAAAGCAAATGAGTTATCTTGGAATTGTTTTCAAAATTTAAAGTAAATCCTGCTGCGGAATCATTCAATAATGTCGAAAGTGGATTCATTGCTAAACAAAACCAGAGTGGACTCAAGGAATCTCCTTGAAAAATGCCACGTCTAATTTTAATCGAGTCCAAACTGGTTCCATTATTTGTGATAAGAGTGTTCCACTTTGACATCATTGCAGATAAAAGTCTTATAATCTTCGGATCAATTTTGTAGATTTCTAGGATATCAAGAAGCCAATCGTGAGGAACAGAATCATAAGCCTTTTTATAATCTATATAACACATGTGCAAATTCCTTTTATTATTTTTAGCTAGCTTAGTAATGACCGAATCGACGATCAGCAGTTCCCGACATCCTTGTGATCCTTTCACACAGCCTTTTTGTTCAATGTTCATAATCTCATTTGCTTTACAGTGGTTTTCTATTTTTGATGCTAAAATGGAAGTGAAAATTTTGTAAATGGTTGGTAAGCAGGTAATTGGTCTGTAGTTTTTCGGTTCTAAAGGGTCCCCAGTTTTAAAAAGCATATATGTAACACCTGTACATAAAAAGTCCGGTAGAACTGAAGGATCGTTCAATGCTTCGTTAAACCAGAAAAGTAAAGGCAAGTGAATAGATGAAAACCTTTTCAACCAAAAATTTTGAATGCCATCTAAACCCGGCGATTTCCAATTAGAAGAAAATTTTATGGCATCGGTTATATTTTCTAACGTTATAAATTCACTTTCTTGCCAAACCAATGCATTCGAACTATCCTTCAGTTTTTGTATCCAAAATGCTTCTTTATTATATTTATAATTTTGAGACCACAAGTTTGACCAAAAGTTTATCATACCTTCTTTTTTTGGGAAATTTTGAGTTTTAATTGTGGGTTCTAAATATCTAAAAAATTTAGTTGGATTTTCTATGTACAGTTTGTTTTCAAATTTTCTTTGTGTACATTTACTGTATCGTTTTAGTCTATGCGCGGTTACTTTTAATTTGTGTTTTAAATGATCTAAATTATCATTAAATCTGTTTTCAAAACTTGCTCCATATTTATTTAATCGATATTTTGTTAAAATTTGACATATTTTTCTAGGTGCCACATTGTCAGAATGGTTTTTAAACGCGGTTAAAATTCCAATATCTTTTCTTAAACTATTTATTTTTTTGTTAAGGCGAACTTTCCAAGCAGGTTCCTTAGGTGATTTATTTTTAGAAATGCTAGTAATTAAATTTTGATCATTTTTTTCTATAATTACTACTGCAGCGCAATATACTGCCAAATGAATGTAATATATAGAGGTATGGTTTTCTAAAAACAAGCCGATTAATTTGTCCAAAATTTCGAAAATAGATTTAATTTTATAAAAATTTGTAAAATTTAGATTTGGAATTTTGGGTCTAGCTAAAGGATTAGTATTGTCAAATAATTCAATTTTGGATAAAAACTCAATTTCTACCTGATTGTAAAGTTCGTTATTAACTACTATTTCTTCTACTTGAATTTGGTCTGCTTCATTTGGTATCGGTTCCCCTTCAGTCACTGTCAATTCTTCAAAATGTTCTTGTTGATAAAGAGTATTACCTACATGTTTTCGAATTTCTGATAATTCAGATTCACTAAGATATTTTTTCTTAATAATGACATTTCTTCGATCAACGACATTTTGCTCTGTCAGATTTAAATTTGAGAATTTTTCGGATACTGCCAAATGAAACTTTCTTCGCCAACCTGGTAATGGACTTTCGTCACAATTGTTGATTTCATAAAATGTGCGCATTATTTCTTCGTTCATTTTTTTAGTCCATTTAATGCGCTTGCGAATCTTCCCTTGAGCGGTCCTCTCATTATTGATCATCAATGATCCAGAAGACAAGCTACTATTATTATTTTCAACTGGTAATGTTGGATTCGCTATTTCATTAGACAGTTCATGTGCAAGTAAATTAGTGGAATCTGCCAACACTAATTCACTACCCCGATTTATATTGCGTTATATTTATATTATATTTATATTTATATTTATATTTATATTTATATTTATATTTATATTTATATTTATATTTATATTTATATTTATATTTATATTTATATTTATATTTATATTTATATTTATATTTATATTTATATTTATATTTATATTTATATTTATATTTATATTTATATTTATATTTATATTTATATTTATATTTATATTTATATTTATATTATATTTATATTTATTAATAATAAATATTATTATTATTCTTATTATTATTATTATTTACCTGTTTTTATTGAACCGGCAAATTGCGGTTTCCGGAAGTTCGGATTTAAATTCTTTGAAGTACAAAATGTGGTATTTTTTGCAAGATTTCTTATCCTTACATATTTCTTTTTTGTTATTTTGTCTCGCAAGACTTCTTGCTAAAAATATCTTGTCTTGTCTTGCAAGTTGCAATTGAATCAATAAGTCTTGTTTTGGTCCTGTGTTGTTTAGCAAGACAAGATAAGGGATAAAGTTGAATCACTAGCGTACCTAGGGGACGGGGGGGGGGCAGTTTGCGGTATGTAAAAATTTTGTGTTTGAAAAAAGCTATAGCATATTAAATGTTTGATTACGAATACCTCGATGACCTCTTTTTTAGCTCTTTTTTTTATTTTTTGGCCATGTTTAAAATTTAGTGATTTTGAAATTTAAATTTAAATAAAATTTTTGTAATAGGGACGGCAAAATTTCAGACCGCCCCGGGCGGCAAATGCTCTAAGTACGCCAGTAAGTTGAATAATAATAAAATTAAATATTACACTTTCCCCAATTATATAATTTGAACAATAATAATTATAATTTTTCGTTTCTTCGAACAATAAACATGCCAGGTGTCCCGACTGTCCCATTCGCCCCTGAATAGTTTATCATAACCTTCTCGGACCTGACATGCCCTATAGGGTATATGAAAAGGGAATTTTTTCTTCTCACAAGTAACGTGCAAAAAAAGAATAATTAGAATCCGGCTGGTAGATTCGTCTCGGGTCTGAGGAGGATAAAGGACCCTCTTCGATTACCATTTAGGTTAATCCTAACAGGGGAAAATATTCCCCTCTCTACCGCCACAGCCAGAGTATAATCAACTTGCCATGCAATGCCATGAAGGCTAGGCTAAGCTAGGTTTTCATAAAGGATCTCTTAACTTAAAACAACAATCTATAACTTTACTATCTTTTGTTTAATTTGAATATTATATTAATTCAACCTTTAATTTATTACTGAGCACAGTATTTAAAAAGTTAATTGTTCAAACATTTACTTAAAATTTAAGTTTTTTTAGGGGCTTTCGAAATTAGTCAGAGGATACGAAATCAAAAAGTTGGAGTACTATTAATCAAAAACTTTATTAAAAATGCAGCAGAGCGAATCAGGCAAAGAAGCAATAAGTGAATAATCACTTTATTAGTTTATTACACACAACAATAAATCAGATGTTATTTTTATAATTGGCAAAACGGCACTTTCACCTAGGTGCTTACATACATATAAATTTATTTAACCCATTATGATTCATTTTTTCTTCACTTATCCTGTACATCATTATTTGTTCATCTTTCTTTATTTTAATTTGGTTAAACTAATTACTTAGCCTAGAATGTTAAATAAACATAATTAATTCAGATCATGGTAAAACAAAACTGTAAATAACCAAAGTATGGAGATATAATATATGTAAATGATGATGAGCAACCTATTACTATTATGATGTATTTTAGCTAATTGTTCGATTAAAACTGAAATGTAAAGCAGCTGATAGGGCATAATAATGTAAAGACGATTAATAATTTTCAATTTAATTCACTTCTATTAACATTATCATTGCATTTTTTTCTTAATTAAACGTTTTCATATTATCTTCATTCTTATAGAATATCTTGTAAGAGGGCTTCCATCATTAATTACGCGAGGTTCAAACCACGTAGTTTATGAACGTTCCCTTATCACTTTATATTTTTATTTTTGAAAGGACCCGTGTTGGATGAAAAATGCATAACGTCATTCGCGTAAAAAGTAAGCCATATCAGATTTAGCAATATATGATATATTCATCAATAATATGATATATTATATTATTTATTATTATATTATTATATATATTATACATCAATATAATATATTGCTAAATCTGATATGGCTTACTTTTTATCGCTTATACGTTAATAGCTATTACGTACAAGACTATCGAAAGTATAGCATATCTGGCAGTTTTTATCGCTGGAAAATGATACTTTGCAGCAATGTTTATAATAAACTTGCATATAAGCGGTTATGATAGTGTATATAAACGTTACGTGATATTGCATATAAAGGAAAGCAGTTTATAGGAATTGTGACCTACTATCTTGCTACGGCGGATGTTGATAAGATAAGATAAGATGCTGGGACTTATATTATATTCCAAAACCCGTTCTAACAAATTTAATGTTTATTTTAAAAGTGTAATTTTTGTTATCAGTTTATGTTTTTATTTTGGAAAGAACCTGTCTTGAACGTAAAGCTAGATACAGTGACTTGCTCAGAAAGTTCCATTGCGGAACTGCTATTTGCAGCACGACTGTAAATAGCTATACGAGGTGCAATGTACTCATTTACCGTTTTCTTTTCTTTCTTCGAAATAATAGCGAGCCGGTTGTTCAAAATTTGGCAGCCCACCCCTGACTGTAAACCGCAAGAGTAGTCAAGTATTTTGCTTTTACTGAAGTTGCTAACTGCTAAGTAATGTTTGATTTATTGTAAAATGAAAACTGAATAATTATCACACGACTTCTTTGCTCAGGAATTAAAATAAAATTAAAAAATAAAAAATATCTATTTTTCTTTTTAGAACTAAAATGTATAAAATGTTATTTTTACAATACAACCTTAACTTTATTCAATAAAAATTAATTTTAAAAGTTTTGCCGATTTATTCATAGTATGTTTTGTTTATTATTTTTGATTTTTCAACAAAATGGATCATTTTTCAAAAGAATGTATTCGATTAAGTTTGCTATTCAGAGAAGGCTGTCAATTTTCCTACAAAACGTTTTGTTTAATTGTAAAAACCCAGGATTTTCAAACACAAAGTAAATTTTTTTAAAAATTAAAATGAATATAATATCGACCGGAAATCAAATTAAAATTTCGCGTTTTCTCGTTTGTATATTATTATATTTTAAACTATTATAATATTATAGTTTGACTATATTTAAAAATGTTTTTTAGAATTTATTCTGCTTTTTTTTTATATACATCTTTTTTCAAAGCAAATTCACTTTTCCAGGTTTCCCCTGACAAACATTTTAATTTTCTATGACATTTTAGTATCATAATACAATAATCGGAAAACAATTTGCACAGAAAAAAATACATAATTTAATAAAATAAAAAATTAAATATATTTCTCAAGCTTTCAATTGTGGCAATATAATTTTGTTACAATTTCTTCAATATTTTTTCAAATTTGCATCTCTAGCCTTATATCTTTTTTCATATCAGTCATTTGTTATCAGCTTATCAATTTATTAAAAATTTGAAAATTAAAAAAACAATTATTTCAAATTAAATTTAAAAATATTTTATTTGAAAGCATTTGCTTGACAGAATTTTTATTTTTCCAGACATTGGTGCTAATACTTTCAAATTCCCTGACGTACGATATGTGGTACATTGTTTATGGATGCTATTTATTGTTATCTTGTTGACTCTGATAAAGGCCAATATTAAAGGTTGAAACCCAAAATACCCACTACACTGTCCATTTTCTAATTAATTAATTTATAATTAATTTATTTCAAGATTATAGCTTTATAGCACTGGTGAATGGAAGATCTTAATTACATTGGATTTGGTTGTTATAAAAATTACTATAGAAATATTTTAATTACAGAAACAGTTTTTGATTTTTTTGTTCAAGAAAATGCTTTAAATTTGAGTTAGTATTAAGCAAATTTTGTTTTGTAGTATGGATCGTTTTAGAAGTAAGCATAATTTTGTTTAGATCATAATACTATTTCTGAAGATGAATCTTGTTTTCATTATTCTCCACCAAATTTTCCTTTGCCAAAAATACGTCATGTTTGAATGAGTTAAGAAAATGATATTATTTAAGTAATATTACATACCATAAAAGCAACAGTTCAAAACTTATAAAATAAGCACCTGATAATAACTAATCTCAATTTACCGATAACGCTTTGTATATCTGCAAAAAATAAAATATAACAAGAATTTAACAGGTTATTTTTTAAAGTTGTTAGCATCGATTTTTGATTTTCCTAAGATTGACTTTCTAACAAACATGTTTCGTCCAATTTCTAACAAACACCATTTGAACGAAAATGCATCCAGTAGATGATCAGTTTTTTATGAAACATTTAAATGAATATTTCCATAGATAAATAATTTTATTATTAAGGGTCAATTTTACAACAGTCGGATAAATTTGGTATAATGTTACATCAGCTTTGTCCTACTATTGTAAAATTAAAACTAAGTTGAATTATTTTTTAGTTAACTACATTTAAAGAAATATAAAACTTTAAATATAGATTATCCACTTTCGATTCCATTCATTTCATCTTCATCTAAGTTAATAACAATTTCATCAACATCATCATTGTTTGCTTCGACATTCCGTTTTGTTTTTTGCGATTCAACTTTTATTATCACTTCATCAAAAGTTTTACTTATATCTACATTTTCTGTATCCTTATCTAAACATTCAATGATCTCAACATTATCAGTACTTTTAACATCGTCTTGCACTTTAGTTTTCAAGACTTTATTTCTCACCAATTTAATTTTTTGTTTATTCGAACAAGTCTTTTCAAGCTTTCTTTTATCTGTAGCACTTATGCTTTTATCACAGTCGGTATGGTCTGAGTTATCAGATTTTTTATTTGTATTTTCACTTTCTAGGTTGCTATTACTAACAGTTGCAGTTTGACTCGAATCTTCAACTATAACTACTTCTAAGTCATTTTTATCGTTACGATTTATTGACCCTAATTGCACATCATCGGGTAATACTTCAATATTTTGTTGTTGTGATTCTATTACCTTGGGACTAATATTTAAATTTAACAATCCATCTGTTTGATTGCTGTTCTTTGTCGGTTGACTAGAATCGTCAGAATCAGAAGTAATAACAATTTCTTTACGTTGAGGGCTTTCGATGATTACAGCATCATCCGAATCAGAATTATGTTCATTTTTAACGTTTGTGTTTGTAGAGCTTTCGCCAGCTTTGTTTTCATGTTCGAGAGCTAATTGCGATCTAATAGCCCGAGCTCTAGCTTGCAATTCTAACAACTCTAACACGCTCATCAATTGATCCTTATTTGTCTCTTTACTTGTGTCTGCAGGCTTTTTGTTTATGATGTTCTTTTTATTTTTTTTATTTTTCTCTTTGTTATTTAATTTATCACGTTTCTCAAGTTTAATTTTGCTCGAGTGTTTTCTTTTGCTCCTTTCTGTATTATCTAAATAAAAAATTAATTATTAATTTAGCGATCAGTTTAAAAAAATTATGTATGAAAAAACTTTACCTGATATTATATTACTTTCGCTTGCAGGTATGCAAAGTGTAATATCATCATCAGAAATATCATCAAGAGATATAACATCTATGACATCTTTTTCTGCATCTGAATCAGACGAACTACTTTCTCGGTCAACATTTTCTCCTTTAAAGATATAGTTTAAACGTTTGTTTGAAATACCTAAAAGCTCTTCTAGTAACATCGAATTGATCTCCGCAATATTTAAATCCTAAAATAACCAGGTCATTGTATTATTTCATGTAAAAGTTAAAACTTAATCGATTTACCTTCATACAATCCGGCGCCATAGACTTAATCTTCTTAGGTTTGATTAATTTTAAAACTTCCTTCATTAATTTTACTTTATTTTTTGCATAATATCCGAGTTCGTGTTCACTTTCGTCAGTATCTGTATCAGAACTTAAATTCATTATAATACAACTTAATTTGATGCAAATATGATTGTTTTCAAATTGACATTTCTACATTTTAGGTTAGAATTAAAATTCACAATCACAACATTAAACATTTGTACAGGGTGATGATACAAAACTGGTGGAACATAAAAATAACTACAAAATATTATTTTATTTTCTCATCTAGAGCCGGATTCGTGGTTTAAAAATCTTTAAACTCAGTGGCGTAACTACCTATAAGATAAACCAGAGTATGCAATACTCAAGGAGTTGCTTGAAATATTAAAAATTGAAAACATTATATTGACAAAATGCGTTGAAAGCTAATTGTGCATTTAATGAAAAAATCTACACTTTTTGTCAAACTACTTTTGCTAATAAGCTTATATTTTATTTTCTTAGTAGTTTCTGATGCAACTACCGGTGTTTAATGTGTTTGATTGAGCAACTGTCTGGGCGTTCAAGTGGGGGTAGTTACCCCCTGACATGCACCCTTGTTTAGCTTATTATTTTAATTTAGAAGCAAACTTTTTTTATATACTAGTGCGCAAAATTAATTTCTTTCAGAAAATGTGTTTAATTATTTTTGGCTATTTAATGATTCTAGCAGGCAAAAGAAGTTTTCACATCGTTCGAACAGTAGAAGCTCAAGATGGCTCATAGGCCGTATTGTATGTTATAGTACCTACGGCTAGAAATTTAGAGTGCCTTTGTCCACTGCCTGACCGCGAGTCGTTTTTAATAATTTGCCGCAAAATTTTTCCCTGCATATTAAAATGAAATTATTATTTTTCTATACGACTATCATAGAATGTGGGCATTATGATTCTATTTTTAAATACAGAATATCTACATTCTTTCTTTTTTTTATTCTCACACCGATATCGGTGCGAGAATAATATTCTCACACAGATTAGACCAATTAGAGCAAAGAATAGACTACTATTTGAAGTGACATCTATTACCAAATTTTTGAACTCAATTTTTTGTTTTCGCAAAGTCGGAATTCTTGTCAAATGAAAGTCCAAGCTTCTCACAAAGTCCTTTTTGCCAAATGTTATTTATGGGACAGAAACAAAATTTTGATTTTTTTGTTATGCAATTAATTTCTTCAACAGATGATTCATGTTCTTTATTTTCGCCATTTTTTCTTGAGATCCGTTGTCGTGGTAATGTTCTAAATTACTGACAGGATACCCCTTTTTCAAAGATTTTCGCACTTTCGACCGTAAAATGGAGTTGCCATGGAGGGAGGGTTAAAATGGAGGGCGTAGGAAGATAATATTGGTGAATCTGCCCCCGGTGAACATTAAATTTTTTTGTTAACTAAAATTTAAAAAATATTGATTGTAGTTATGAAATAATGATGAATTCAATAAAACTGAAAACTTAATATAGTACATGGTACTATTATACAGGTATGTTCTTGCGCAGACAAGGATAGCAAGCTTCGGTTATCTCCCTCGCACTATACGCCGATTGCCGCCATGTTGGTTCAGTATTGGTTGTGTGGCCACAGATGGCTACTCTGTAATAATTTAATTTTTAGATGGTGTTTAGCAGTTTTTAATTTAAATTTAAATTTTATTGTGTTATACCAACTTAGCAACCTCTATTGCGGTTATAAATAGTTGAATAGTACCATATCACCGTAGTATCAGTACCATGATATAGTAAAATCAGTTTTTATTTTTTTTAGTATGGCGCACCACTTGGAATCAATTGAAAGAATATACTACTATACAGTCGTGCTCAAATGTAGTCGGCCACCCTAAGATTTTGTCATAAGTATTAAGCCGTTCCGAATTTATAAAGGAATGCTACATATACATATACCTGACACCCTTTAATGAGATTAAAATTTAAATTTCCACCAAAGGGCGGTAAAATAAGGTACATTTTTGAAATAATGTAAATTTTTAATATTACGGTTTACATGTACCTGTCGATAACGGTATTGTTATTTAATCTAAAGGGTAAAATTTTTACAAATTTAACTTTTAATTTAATATTGTGAAGTGATAGCAACAACATCATGCCAAAACGGCCACATTTAAGTGTTGCTCTTCGGAGTCAGATTGTCTTTTTGGATTCGACAGGTATGTCTCAACGAAAAATTGCTTTAAAATTGAAGTGTTCGCGTGCGACGGTTCAAGATACCCTGAGGCGAGTGGCTGAGACTGGTTCTGTAGAAAATCGGCCAAAAAGTGGAAGAAAACGTGTGACATCACCCAGACAAGATCGCATTTTGGAAAGATTGTCACTAAAAAATCGAAGGAAAACTTCAAAAGATTTAACACGTGATCTAAGGGCGCAATGTGGGGTCGAGATATCGTCTCAAACAGTTAGACGGCGGTTGAAGGAAAAGGGGCTACACGGTCGCAAAGCTCGAAAGAAGCCCCTTTTGACTGAGCAGCACATGAAAAAACGGCTTCAATTTGCAAGAAATTACAAAAAGTGGAATGTTGCCGACTGGGCAAAGGTAATTTGGTCAGACGAAAGCAACATAGAGGTACGTATTTTATAATGTTTTTACATAATATTTTTGTATAATTGGACCTTAAACACTTATTTTAGTTATTTTTATTAATTATTAATATTTAATATTAATTTTGAATGTTACTTTCCAGCTTTTTCGTCAGCCTGGATCCACCTATCCAAGGAGAAGGGTGGGGGAAGAGTTCGACCCTGCTTGCGTTGTGCCCACTGTTAAATTTGGGGGTGGCAGTATCATGATATGGGGCTCAATGTCGGCCAGGGGCGTCGGCGAAGTGAAAATCTGCGAAGGGAGGATGAACTCGGACACCTACATCGAGACTTTACAGGACCATTTAGAGGCTACAATAGTAAAATTATTTGAGGAAGATAACCCAAAATATATTTTTCAGCAAGACAATGCACCATGCCATTCTTCAAAAAAAACAAAGCGATGGTTTACAGAAAATCAAATTCCCATTTTGGATTGGCCGCCACAAAGTCCTGACCTGTCCCCCATTGAAAATTTATGGGCGATATTGAAGAAGAGGGTTGCCCGTTATAAAACTCCAACAAAAGAGGCATTAAAGCAGGCAATACTTGAAGAATGGGCAAAAATTACCCCTGATGTGTGCAGTGGCGTGTCGTGCCTTTTAGGGCGGCGGGGGCAAACCATTCTTAGGGGCGCAAATATGTATGAATTTCAAATTAAACATTTTTTTTAACACATAGGTTTTGAAAAATAAAAATAACAAAGTAATGCACACAATTTTTTTTTAACAATTTATTTTTTATTATATTATAACAAAAAATTTAACAATTTTTCAAAAACAACAATAACAATAATAAAAAAAAGAACACAACTAATCATAAAGGTATTCTTCTTGTTTTTATTCTTACATTCTTACACTTGGAAACAACTAAACCTTTGAAGTTACTTATAAAGAGTTGATGGTAATTTAATTAAATGATTCCAAAAGTCCATAAAATTTGACCCAAAAAACTTTAAAAATATACAAAAATCTATAAAATTTACTTATACATACCTTGAGGATTATCACTCACTTGGAAACAATCAAAACTCACTTTAAAATTTAAACTAAAAAAAAAATAATTTTTGCAAAGTTAATAACTAATATGCATGTATCCAGTTGACGACTAAATTTCGAATATTGTTAAACGTTATCGTTTCAGTCTAAAGGGCGGAAATGCATAGTAAATGACGTCAAGTCTATTCATGTACCCCTAGTAAAAGTTTCAACTCAAAAACCCTGTTTTTGAAAATTCCAATTTTGGCTAGTTTTTAGTGTCAAATACCCCAATGTGCGACATATGCTTCTATCGTATACTATTACCGGTAATATAACGGAAATTGCACAGTATAGTGATATATTGTGGAGTGCAGATTTGTAGCCAAAATGCTTTTCCTGAAAATTCGAAGCAGCTCAAAAATTTTAAATAATCTAAGCGATTTATCAAAAAAAAAATTTATTTGGCACTGTTTTATATGCTTTTTTGGGTTTTTGTGCTTTAATTTGAATTATCATGCTTTTTGTGCTTTTTTTTAATTCTTATACTTTTGAAGACAAAATATTACAAATTATATTCGTTTGCAATAAGCCGATTTACGATAGCTGCCTACCTAATTTAATTACCTACCTGAAACAGGCAGGTGCAAACAATATCATTTTTGGGGTTTCCCAAAATTTCCGGCTTATAAAATTTGTAAAGATAACGGTTTTGAATACAATAGAATTTGGTTTCACCAAAATTATTTTTATTTTGATTTGGCATGTGGCAAGTTTTAGGATAGGATTTAATAATACTGGTGATAACAATTAAAAAATTTATGGTGAGTAAATAAATGACAGTGAAAACTTGATAGTTTATTACCGAAGTTTTACAAAATGTGCTTTGTTTGGGGCGCCAGGGCGGCACTATAGACAGGGGCGGGGGGGGGCTCGAGCCCCCCCTAGCCCCCACGGCGACACGCCACTGGATGTGTGCTACAAATTAGTAGCTACAATGCCTAATCGCATTAAAAGCGTCCTTAAGGCAAAAGGTGGTGCCACCAAATATTAAAAATAATTAATAAAAACATATTTTCAATTTATATTTGTAATTAGTTTTATTAAAAAGCCTTCCAAATTCCTAAAACTTAAAAATCTATAGGTGGCCGACTACATTTGAGCACGACTGTATTACATAAAAGAGTACCTATGGAGCTTCTAAAAAAATTATTTCATAATTTTGCCAAAATCATATTATCTTATTAAAAAAAAAATATTTTTGGAAGAAAAATTTTTTTTATTTATATTATAATATTTTTGGAAAAAAAAATTTTTTTTTTATTAGGTAATGA
This sequence comes from Cantharis rufa, assembly GCA_947369205.1. Lineage (NCBI taxonomy): Eukaryota > Metazoa > Arthropoda > Insecta > Coleoptera > Cantharidae > Cantharis > Cantharis rufa. The sequence goes on from OX376304.1 coordinate 34,718,569, forward strand.
AATCCTATACAGCATACAGCTGTTATTTTGTTCTAAGGTAGCCTTTATATACCCCTATAACATATTATTAAAGTTTTATTCAAATCGATTAAGCTGTTCCCGAGGAAAAAATTTGTTTCTATTTTTCAGTATGTTTTGATTTTCTCGAAAAGGCATTGAGTTAGAGATTTAAAATTTTCAGGATCTTAGTATTTCATGGGTAGCTACATATCCCCAAAGTGGCGATTTAATATTCCCTCGGGTCAGATTTGCCATGCTTATCCTCCTATTCCCTTTAGCAATTCAGTAACAGTCAATTTTTTTACATTTAGAGAAAAACATTATTTATTTATTAGCAAAAATAAATGTGTGTGTGGAAATACACACTTATATTAAAATCAAGTCCAAAAATAAACATTTTTATGCGAGAAATGTACCTACTATATTTCTTCCTGAAAATTTTTCATAATATTACATTACTCCCCAGACAGCACACAATATCCATTAGACATCCATAGGATATCCATATATCCACTGAATGTCCACTCCATGATAGATATCTAATAGATCTCCAAGGGATATCTCTTGTGGATATGCAAAGAAATTATATTACGTAAAATTAATTTAAAAATTTTTTAAGAAACATATTATATTGCTCCATAGGCTACCTGTAAGTTATTCGTCGAAATAAATAAAAATATCTTAATTTTTACATAGATATGTATTGGATATCCAGTGGATATCTAAAAATGTGTTATGTATATCCACTTTTTTTGTGGATATACAGACACAGTGCGACAGGGTCTTATGTGTTATTGCGTCTGCGTGCAAGTTGGTACTGGCGCACTAAACTATAAAGCCACATTATTTTACGAATATCACATGCAACCGTTGCCATTTGTTATTTTTTCATCAATTTTTGTGTTTTTAAAGTGTTCTAGTGGGTGTTTTTTTTATTAGTGCTGCTAAACTTCATAATTAGTTATAGTGATTATAATTAGTTAGTGACTATTATAAGCCTATGAATTTTGTTTTATATCTTTCATCATCATTATCAACTTCACGGATTAAACATTTGTCCGCTGTGCAAATTCAACAATTTATTAAAGTGAAGTTACCTATATATAAACATATTATGTTAAAAGTTAATAAAGTTTTATCACTGCAATCTATTTTTATTTATTCCAAACCTATATTATATTAAGATATCCACTGGATATCCTATATCATATCTACTGGATATCATATAGATATCCAAATGTCCGCCCTATATCCAGGACATTGTGGATATCCATGCGATATTATGTATGGATATACATAGGATATAGCTATGGATATCCTATGTATATCTACAATGTATATCTACAAAGAGCGGACATTTGGATATCTATAAGATATCCAGCGGATATCCAGTGGTTATATTGAATGTCCACAGTGGATATCCATTGGATAGCTAATAGATATTGTGTGCTGTCTGGGTCGTAGACACTACCAAAATATTAATTAAATGTTATAACAACTTTTATTTGAAATATTAATTGATCAATATTGTATAGATTTCTGCATGGTGGGTTGCATAATAATCAAAGTATAAATCAAATTGTAAAATTTTAAAAAATGATACGTTCAGTGACGGCGCCAGTAATTTTGAAATAGGTGGGCACAAATTGGGCCCAATATATTTGAGGTGGGCAGGGCACAAAATTTATAAATAAACTAAAAAAAAATACATTATTCAAATGCGCACCTAAAAAATGAAACGTATATTCTAAAAATTTTGGGTAGGCACTTAATAGTTAGGCACCCTAATCAATACGGTGGGCTTGGGCCCACCTTTACAACCCTCTGGTGCCGTCATTGGGTACGTTGAATTATTGCGTATTTTACAAACTAGTTCTGTTTTATCAGTAAAAAATTCACTTTGTTTAGTAGAGATTCAAGTATATTTACTTCAATAACAACTGTATTTTACAATAATTTTACAGTTATGCCGTATGTTCGAGGATTAAGCGAAAAACTCAAAAGGATATTAAAACAACACAATATTAATATGACCTTTAAATCCTCCAACAACATTGGCCAACTTTATACTAAATTGAAAGACACGGTACCACTTGAGAAGAAATCAGATTTAGTATATAAAGTTCAATGTAATAACTGTAATTTAGTTTATATTGGCCAAACTAATCGATATCTTCACAAAAGAATGAGTGGACATATTTCAAGTATACGCTGTAATAAACCAGAATCTACAGCTATTGCTAAACATATTCTGGTTGATGGACATGATGCTGATTTTAAGAATGCAAAAATTATCAAATCCGTTACCAACTATAAGGATAGACTTCTTCATGAAATGATCAGCATTAGAAGAGAGAAGAACGCTATGAACAGAAAAACTGATATAGACGGCCTAAGTAACATCTACAGCCATTTACTAGTCTAATTTTGTCACGCATTGGAGTTAAGTTTTTCCTTTTTTGACGGAAACTCATTTTAGGTTGTTCCTTAACTCACGATCATATATCAAGACCACTTTCTTTGGATCATAGATCGTATCAAATGACAATGCGTTTATTTCGGTTTCCATGTATATATTTTATGTCACTAATAAACATTCTGACGAAGGCGATTACCATCGCTGAAAGCTCAATTGAATTTCCAATTATTGAAGTTTATTTAACTTGTTCTATTTTAAAGTTTTATCTTATTAGTATATTTTATATAATATTATCTGTTTTCGTCCATTTCAACTACTTGCTAATTAAGGTTATTGAGGATTTGGACATTAGGCTTTAAGTAAAACTACTGCGGAATTTTGTCGACGTTTCACTTAACTTTATTGTAAACTTCATCAGGACTAGAAGCATATTTAATTATAATTATTAGATAACACAGCCAAACATTCCTACCTTATTACACTATCAACAATGTGATGATTTTAAATTAAGCATATTATCATTGGGTCTTGTTACATCAGCATTACAGCAATGGCAGTAATACAATTCTTATTATTTTGGATCATGTAAAATAAATTTTGAATTTTTATAAATTTGGAAAAATCAGTGTGCTTATAAAGCGACGAGGAAGTTCAGGCCCGACGAGAGGGCCTGTACTCATCTTCTAAGGCCGAGGTTTCTGAGGTGGTCCGGATTTCAATCGAAATCTTGAAATGCTAAAAAGTTTTTTATTTTCTTTATTTTTTTAGACTAATTTTTTATTATCTGACACGAAGTAATCACTTTTATCAAACAGAGGTGGGAGGTCCGCAAGATTTTAGCTTAAAACAAATCTTTAGAAGAGTATCTCTTTAAAGAAAATACTGTCGCAAAAGCAACATGGCAAGCAAAATACTGACGAAGAATCTTTTGTTGCAAATAATTTAATCGCGTCAGAAACTTCTGAGGTACTTAGTGAGGAAGAATCCTAAGCAATTACAGAATTTAGTCGGAGGACGGGGAAGAATTTTTTGTCCACATTTTGGAAATTAAATGGTTCACAGTGGAACAGTGAGTGACCAACCGAGATTAGCAACTGCGATTTAACTGTATTCAATTAAGGAGATTTAAGCCTAACAATAAATCGAACATTGCTTAGGGCTATTATTCTGGAATATCTAAGATGGGAATCGGGAGAAATTGACACTTTGTAGTCGTAAGAATTGTTTCTAAAAGTTAAATTGGTAAAAAGAGAAATAATATTACCTATATAGTAATATTTTTTTCATAAATAACTTTGAAAACAAAGAAAATAAAATATACCTATAACGAGTTTGTTAATTTTTGTTTTATTGAATTAATAATTAAAAGTAAACTATAAGTATTTTCTGGGTATAATATTCAAGTTCATTATGATAGTATAACCTCTATAACATACACCGGCACCGTGCTGGGAAAAGCATTTATAGCTAATGGAGTTTCGTACTTTATAATAATTAAACAGTTTTCGTTAAACTTGACTTCAAGAGCAACTTCCTAACATACTTTCCAAATAATCATCTGCTGATGATAATAATATTGCAATTATAATATCACCGAATAATAATCTCGAACGTTTGAAGTGATAAACTTTAAGATAAAACACTTTATTAAGATTTACTTCTTAAGAAAACTTGCTTTGAGATAACAGATAATAATTGTCATACATAATATCCCAAGTGATTGAAATGTAGTCGATCATTGTAAGCTGTCAAAATATGTTGTAATCCGATTGTAATAAATTTTATATAGAAAACTTGAAAAGTTTGTTAATATGGGGGATGTAAAACATTATAAAACGTTATAGTAACGTCATAATAACGTTAATAAAACCCTAAAAGGGTAATGTCAATAGAGAATTGCGTTATTTCACCTCTTCAAAAATTTCATTAATTTTAAACCAGTTCACTTTTAAGTAGTCAAAATATTAAAATATTGCTTATTTCATGTTTTTACAAATAAAAGCTAAATTTATCAAAATGGGCAGTATTGGAAAAAGTGAAATATATATTATAATATATGGAAAAAAATAGGTATAGAATTAGGGATCTGTCAGTCAATCGATACCACGAATTTAACTTTACCCTATAGACTATCAGCAGGAAAGAGGACAATTTTCTGAGTATTCAAAAAAAAATTATTGCAGATTAACTATTAGTTTTCGAAAATTTAAAATTTTAAAATCAAAACTTTCCATACATTTTGGATAGGGATCAAATCCCGATTTCTACACAGATATTCTGTTACTAGTATATTATTATTATGAACAGTTTTTATTTAGACAAACGCAGAACTAGTTGGAACTAGTACAGAAGTGCTAAGCTGCAATTTATGATAACAATACTTGGCTTTATAGCCCAGTCAATAGGTAGTTTTCACTTGCAAAAGGTATAGGAAAGTGGATATTTGGCATGATTGTTCAGTTAGGTGAGATATAAAATTCCAAGTTTTCGACCTTGAGGGAGTTCCGCTCGCGCCGCAATCTTGGTTTGAAGGGGTGGAAAATCACTTTTTTGCTATTATCTGGTTAACGGTGCCAGATACACCGACTATGTAAGAATACAAAAATGTAGATCATAAAATTTTGCATATTTTTGGTTCTATACATTTTTTTCTAAGAATAAGAATTTATCGGAAAATGTTATTTTTGAATGTAATTTCTCGCCTTTTATCCAATTTTATTCTTTCTATTTACTTTTTTCCACAAAACTAAATATCATATCTAGTGGTAGAGTAAAAGGACACGGTTTGTTTAACGTGGTATCCCCAGTAGACATACTCCACGAAGAATACATAGTATGGTTTAAGATTATTAACGCTTTAATCTTCTAGAGCTCCTAGTACTCATCGATGGACCCGGTTGATCTGTATCAATCGATGTTGAAGAATGTGGTTTATTTATTTTTATGGATTTTTCCTGAAAATTTTCCTCTTGTTCTTCAAGGGCATTACTTTCATCACCTGGCATATGCATATGCAGAAATTGATTTATTTCAGGTGGTTCATCATCTTCCTCTTCTGAGTCGAGTAGAATGTCTGAAAAATTGTTGCATGAAATTTCTGTACAAGTTGCACATATAATGGAATATTTTATGCCTGCCTTTCTGCAACTACATGCTGTGCTACAACCTTTTTTGCATTTGCATGAAATGCATTTTAATAAAGCTTCAGGGGCAGGATCGTCCATCATAGGGATTCGAGTAAGACCAAACCTAGATTGTTTCCATCCCCAATGAGTTGCGTTTTTAGAATTTTTGCACCATAATTGAACTTGATGGTAAGTCCGTAAGGAATGATATCATACAGCATCGCTTGTAGAAAGCAAAGTGGCCAATGTAAATTTATTTTCTGTAAGAAATTTAACAAAATGTTGATAGCGCAGAGCATTTAAAGCTACGTTATTACCAGTTAAACTGTAAAGTGCGATCAGAAATTGTTCCCCGGCATAGACGATATCTTCACTATTAGCATTTTCTTCTTTAAAAATTTCAATTGATGCACTCAGTAACTTATTCTTCTCAAGTAGGTTGAAAAATTTCACTTTGCCTTTACCGAAAAGGCAAGACGTGGTGTCAGAACCACTGAATGCGTGCAAAAATAAAATGTTATTAGCTACAACGTCCGTATATTGTAAACTACGAAGAGAGTAAATTTTGTCTACAATTTTTCCTTTGCCGGGTTTTCGAAAATATACATTTTAAATATGTCTCGCCAGCTTAAAAAGAATAAGAAGATCTATATTTTCACCCCCAACGAAAACTGAAGAATGCAATGAAGACATTTGAATTGCTGTTTCAATTATTAATGAATCAGCGTCATCGACGGCTTGTATCATTATACTATGTTGCGTTCTTGAATTTTTTTTAAAAATTTTTTTTGTAAATTGTCAAAATATCAATAAATATGTGGTAAAAAAAGTATTGTAAAAATATTGCTTGTTCCTTTTTTATCGTGCTCAAAAAAACACCTAAAATTTATGGCTCCAGACCAGAACACTGCCTTATTTGACATACTACGAAGCGGGAGACCGCCGTTCAATGTTTGGTCGTACTGACTACTGATCTAAAGCCTAAATTTCACCAACGCTCGGAAAAGTGGCCAAAAATTCATTTTTGTCAAATTAACAGTTAAGCTACAATGTTCTGTATATCTTTAGAGCAGTGGTTCCTAACCTTTTCAATATTGTTACCCCTGTGATCCATGTAAAAAACTGATATTACCCCGCCTTCAAAATGTTATCAAAACAAACAATACTAGCAAAAAAAACAAAAAAAAACTTTTGCCGCCACATCTTCGTCTCGAATAATGTCATCATCAGTAGAAAACGGTCTTAATATCCAAGAGTTTGACTGACGATTATCCAAGTCCGGAAAATACTGCTTCAATGAATCTAATACTGCAGATAAATGTTGAATCACAGAATTTTTAAACGTGATTTCATTTGGTTCAGTATTTACCAATATTGCTCACATAGTTGTGGAAACATCTACACATCACCTGCTTGCACTCTGCATTGGTAAAGTTCCAATTTACGCACAAAACCAGCAACTTTATCCTGCGGTGTTAAAATATTCGTCATAATTTTCTTGCAAGGAGCGATTAAGACCGTTAATTTCACTGAAAAAATTAGCAAGATAAGATGGCCGTCTTAACGGCCAAAGCGTAGCGGTGTATCAGACAATAATAAGGTAACATTTGAAGAGCAACTTGTTCCTCTAGAATCCAAAATCCAAGAAGAAGGTACGGCACAGTTCTCGGTAACTTTTTTTTTTATTTTATGATACTAATAATAATTAGGCTCTTTGTTACCCCCGTGAAATAGCTGATTTACTCCTGCGGTGGTAATTACCACCAGGTTAGGAACCCAGGCTTTAGAGGAAACAACAGTGCACCTTTTCCTAGAATTTCAAGTGAATTAAAAAATATTTCAGCTTGCTAGAGCGATGTAAACATCACCTTCCATTAATCGCTAATTTGAGCGATTTGACCTTCTAGTTTAAGATGATTTGGAAGAAATACACAACCTGCAACAGCATATAGCTGATGTCAATATGTAATGCGTAATGACGCGTAGTTACACGCGTGTAGTTACACGGTAGATATACGCCTGACTATAAATACGGCTGTTAAAGTTTGATAAAAGTTTTTTTTTCAGTGCCTTTTTCTTTTTCAGAAGTTTTCAGTGCCAGTTTTGTAAACGCTTCTTTACCTAAGTGTATTACCTTTACTAAAATCCGAATTTAACTAATTCTTGTAAAATTAGAGATGCACTATTTTAAGATTACTGCAATGAAAAAGTTAAATGATTGGTTAAATGTATTTATGTGTAGACACCTGATGACAGCCCTTAAATTTAAAAATGCAACTATGTCTATTTTATTTATTATATTTTGAAGGTTAAAAAAACTTTAAACCTAAAATTAAAAAAAAATTTTTATTAATTTTCCAGTGTTATTTGTGCCAATTTTAAGTCATTAAAAGTAAAATCATATTTTAATAACAACTTTTATAAAAAAAAACGGCATCCCGTCAAAACGACGCGGGAATTTGGACGCGCGACAATTGGACGCGCGTCAATTGGACGCATGCGACAATTTGGGGTACGACAATTGGACGCGCGTCGATTGGACGCATGCGCTATTTGGCACATGCAACAATTGCACACATGCAACAATTGCACACATGCAATAATTTGACATTTATATAATATATTATCCCCCGTACTTACTTGGTGCTGCTCATCCCAATATCTGGAAATTTATTAAAACTCTGCAGAAAGAAGATAGTGCTACCCAATGAACAATTTTGGTTTTAAAACGGTTCTCGAAATATTATCGTGTCAAAATTATATAATCTTTGGTTTTATAAGTTGTTCACGGCAACGTTTCTGTTTCTACTATAAACCCCTTAAAGAGCTTAAATGGCGTCGTCTATAAGGTTTTCCGTTACCACTTTTTGGTAGGTTAAGGTTTTGTACAGCATGTAATCGAAACATTACTGTTACAATTATATAACTTCTTATAGACTTTTTATATGCCTTGGGCGTATTTTTAAGTTATGCGCATGTTTATAGTGTACCTTATACAAATTAATAGCTATCTTGCTTGCGCTTATTGTTAGCAATATTTTCTATATTATTCTTTTAAAGTGTTCGTGACAAATTAATGAGTATAGCATTTATTTTTATCTTAACATGAAGTGCTCTTTTACTTCACTTATAGGATGGCGTAATAATAATTTTACTGATGTTAATACAATTTTTTGACATAAAACATAGACAAAATTTTACTACGATTCTTTCTGGCCTGCATAATTTATATTTGTACTTCCAAAAAATTAAAGCGCCACCAAAATATTTAGTATTTTTAATTTTTAGTAAATATTTTAATTTTATACGCTCTTAAAAATTATCTGTTTTCTATAAAAATGCATACAGAACAATGCGACAAGTCGATTTTTTAAGTATAATGTATTACTATATTTATGGCATTACATTTTGAGTCTGTTATTGTACATTTTTTTGTATAATAACAACGTGGCGTTTAGACACCCATAAAAAATATGGAGGATGCATTTTAAAGAACCAAAGATTCCACTATAAATTCAATATGTAACTTTACGTTAGGTTATAAATATTCCTAAACTTCTATAGAACTTTTAGTAATATTGTAAATACAAAATACTATTATATAACTGTTTATAGTGGTTAAAGTTACCAGAAGTGTTATTTATGTTCAAATATGATAACGCTCGCCACTACTGATGTCGATTATCACTAATAGTAATCGCCGCCACTGGAAAGGTATTTATATAACTTAATGTTTATTTTAACCTAAAATATATATTGCGTTTTGTTACGGTGTTACAGTCAGTGATTTTTACAGTTGTTATTTTGTGAATATTGTGCTGTGTTAATATCGTTAATATCGTTAATATATTCAGTCATATGACTGAATATTAATTTAGTAACGAAGTAATTAATTATGAATAATACTAATGGTTCTATAGGAGGAACTTTGGCTACAAACTTACAGGTACAAACATACAGTGAATTTTTATTGGGGTATTTTTTAACACTAATACTCGTCAGATTTTATAAAGCTAACTGTCTTTACTATGGAAACAGTAAGGTTTATATTTATCACAGCAAATACTTTTATGTAAACTAAACACTATTGGTTTTATAACTTAGTGACTGTATATTATTATAAAACTAATTATATAACTTCAAGTACTTAGGCTTTTTAGAAATTTTATATAGCTACTATAAAACTTGGAGAGCAATTAGTAATCTTATAAATCTTCTATATAAACTCGTAACATTAATAAAACTTTTATAAAAATTTGCAGTTACTTCTAGTCTTGAAAATTGTTTATTGGGTAATCAACTGATAACAGAAAAATACATATATCGCAGGAGATATCCCAGAACGCAAAAGAGTGTATAGATATACTGCAGAGAGAATTAAAGTAATTGTCGATGATTATGCGATCAGGCTACTGCTGGATTACTTACTAGGAGTTGCGCACAACTTTCAGCTGCAGATTTAAAATCAATATGATTCGTTTTTTTATGTAATTATTAAAATGTTATAAAATTTGATAAAAACTGTATTGTTTACATTACAAAAAATTGCTTCTTGTAGTTTATTTATTATGAATAAATCTTATATCCATTATATTAATGTCAAATTACTGCATATACGCAATTGTCGTACCCCAAATTGTCGCATGCGTCCAATTGACGCACGTCCAAATTTGCGCGTCCAATTGTCGCGCGTCCAAATTCCCGCGTCGTTTTGACGTGGAACCAAAAAAACACCCCTCTAAATCACCCCTGTCAATTCGGAATTTTTTTATTAATTTTCAAGTCTTATTTATGCCAATTTTAAGTCATTAAAGTCAAAATCTGATTTTTGGCCACTTTTTCGTGTTTTGGTCCCACTGTGCAATGGGGCTATATATCTGGCAAGGTTTAACACCCCACTATATGCAAGTGTTCAAAGAACTACGAATGCCAAGAGTGAATTTGGTACATCGTTAAAATGGTATGTTTTGTAGATGGAGACGGAGGATGAAAGCGCTGTAGACTTATCTATGGAGATCAGTGACTCCGAAGTCACTGGCACAGTAAACCTAATACCTCTGTTAAAAAAACTGGCGAGGGAAGAGCTTTCCGAGCCAAATGGCTAGAAATGCCTGATTTTCGTGGCTGGCTGCAGCCCGTCCCCGGCTACGCAACCAAAGCAAGGTGCATTCCTGGCAATGTTATATTCACTGCGAGAAAAAGTGACGGGCAGCAGCACTCTCGAAAAGTTTGTAACATCGAGAATGGTCGCGCAATCAACACAGCTTTTGTGACTTCTACCAAGGAACAAAAGCTAGACACAGAAGTGAAAAAAGCCCAGATTAGCTTAGCTGCGTTCTTTACTGAGCATCGCTATAATGGTAGCAGATTATTTAGTGGAACTGGTCAAGAAACTTTTTCACGAATCTGAAATTGCCAAAAGGGTGACACTTGACCGCACCAAGTGCACAACTGTCATGAAAAATTCCTTGCCAAAACTGAGAAAGAACAAATTGTGCAGGATTTGAAGACTGTGCCATTTTCTGTTTTGGTAAACAAGAGCACGGATGTTGCTAATTTTAAAAACATGTGCCTTCTCACAAAATATGTATCTCCAAGCACAGGTAAGACATTAAAACTTGTAAATACTATTATATTTTTCTAAGAAAAATATCTTCTGGCAGCCCAAAACAATCCGCAATTCTTGAGGAATTTCAAGAATTTTATTTAGAAAAACAGCGGAAGCTGGTCAGCATTTTACAAACAAAGTGTCTCGTGATGAACTTCTGTATTGTCAGACCCTACCCCTACAGTCCTACAGACCCTAAAGACAGGGAAGCACTAGCCCTGCACGAAGAGGTGAAGAACTACATATTTCAAAGCATATCTGCTTTTCCTGAAATGCATTCTGGAGTATTTCAATGAAATGAATGCGCTATTTCAAAGTGCAAAGGTGCTAGTGCATAGATTGCATGCTCAGTCTAGCAGTCTAGCTAGGCAGCTAGACAGACAATTGTGCTAGAATTATATTATGCGCCCTAACCTTAGATCATATGTATATATTACATAGATACAAACTTTGTTTGCCCTATTCCAATGCATTGAAGCTAGTGAAGCAAGATAGTTGCGACATAATAATTTGTAGCTATCTTTGTTAAACACTATAGTTGGACATCTTGTATCTTTTACAGAATAATTTTGTTGTACCTGTAAAAATTGCTTTGTTCTATTTCATAAACATTTCATAAAATATTTCCATTCAGAATTGCTGCAAAAATAGAAGGCATAATACCGGTGTTAGGACGTATTGAATCTAAAAAGAGATGCAAAAATTAGCTCTACAGGTGCAAGACAGAAATGCAGTTAAAATAATACGTCGGTGATATCTTGGCCCTAACTTACTCAAGAACTTTCATAAAATTGGCGTGAAGCGTCCTCACTTTCAGGTACGTTTCGTCGGTATTATAATGCAGATTGTTTCCCTGTTTAGTTGGTTACATATTAAATATACCACGATTTACTTTAGGTTCCTCTTTCTAATGTTTTTTGAAAAAGTTAAATCGTGGTATCGATTAAGGATTAACCGACAGTAACCTAGAATTAATATGTACGTCAGAATTATTATAACGTTATTGTAACGTTATCCATAAAGTTACGTTTTATATTCTTTCGTAAAATTTGTTCGATTTATTAATTAAACTTATGTGAAAATATTTCGTAAATGTCAAATTAACACAATATAACAAATTAAAGTCGACATTATTTTGTTAATTTATTTACCATGAACAAATTATCCAAAGAATTCCTTCAGGTGACAGAATTATTAAGAAACTTTACGTAACTGCTTAAATTTGTTGGTTCTCTGAAAAATGCGACAAATATTCAGGCTAATTGTTCCTTCCTTTGATCATAAAACCGTCATTAAGTTTAATGGGTAAGTAAAGCTACTGGTTGTGTATGGGTAGTTAGCAGTTCTGATACTTTTATTGTCTCTAGTACTTCTAGCACTAATTTCTATAACTAAGTATTACATTTTCTGTGTGTTTGCATTATTAATATTCTTAAATACAATCTTTTATCAATCTATTCAGAGATGATAGCCATTTCTAATAAAGATATATAGAATGCTGATTTTTTCTTATGCAGATATTCTATTTATTTTTTATGAATTATTATGTTTTTAAGTTGTTTTTTTATTTTGATATAATATTTTATATGTTGTAGATCTCTGTATTATAAATATTTATAATGAAATTTAAAGAAAATAATATATTTATTATTTTTCAGTTAACCATACGCCAAATTTTATAATGAAATACGACGTAAGAAAATAATCGGAAAATTTAAAAAAATATAAAATCACACTGTATTCTTTAAGAAGAGAACTTATATCTATAGTTAACAATAATTTTAATTGCACATCCACAATTTTTAAAAGGTAAGGGAGTATTAATTTAATTATCTTACATCAAACTTTGTAGTTCCGAAACAAAAAAATCAAATTTTTCCAAGGTATTTGAACAGAAAATGAGAAATATAAGTCTTTAATTGAAATTTGTTTAAAAATAAGAGTATTTGCAGCAAATGCTTTGAAGAAAAATGACCTAATTAAAACTTTACGAACGGGTTGTTAAGTATTTAATTTAATTTTTTTTAAACAAGAGGAATCTCTAAAACACAAACGAAATACAATAATTCGTGATTAAATTTTATAATTCTCTTTCTTTTTTGTATGTATAATAAAAGAAAACTATAAACGAGTCAAATGGATCAGTTTTTCAATCGCGAATTTTAAATAACATTTTAAAAGATAGTGGTTTTTTGACTTGGGTCAAGTATTTCAAGAGATATTTGTATTTAGTCTACGTATGTATTTGCTTCGCAATCGTAATGTATGTATGCGTTCTTTTGAATTTCCTGACAGATTTTAAGAATCAGAGGTCAGTGTACAACTACGGGGTGAATCAACTGAATTTTTGTTGTTATTTTTTGCAATCAAGTACCTACTGTAATATGTTACTTGTATTACCTAACAGCACGTATGTAAATCAAATCTCGTATCGATTAAAAAAAATAAAATTTCTTATTTATATTCCAAAATGTCTTTCATAACTGTACGTTGGTTTCAAAATGGATGATGGCAAAATATGCAATACAAAAATTAAATTAATTTGCATATACATAAATATTATTAAACTTTTCAGGACCTAATCTGCTCTATTTAATTAAAAATTCTTTGTGAAAATAAGGCAGCAGGTAGTTTGCAATTTATTTTACTAGTAATAAACTATAGCAGAGTAAATAGTAAATAAACATTAGTTATGTTATCAAATGAAAGAAATCATCGTACCATTCCATCGTCAAATAAAACTTGCTATGTCAACTATCTGCAAACAATATTGCAAATAGGTTTATGAAATTACAGTAACTTATACGATACTTCGCTGATTATTACTTGTATTTATTTTCCCCATAAGAAGATCTTGATCAGTTTCTACAAATCTGAGCAAACAGTAACTACCTACTAAAAAGCATTCTTGAAACTTTTAATAGCGCTTTTGTAATTTCAAACTAAAAGAACTTTTTGGTAACTCCGAATTTGGATTTTATGATACTATTGAGGCAAATACACAGTTTATATTTAATCTATACGCCGACGAAATGCTTTTTCCATATTTGCTCAGTTTTCCTTTAGTTATTGGTCACGATATTGACCTTATCAATATTTTAAAAATTTTTAAAAATGCACCCATACTTTTTAAAACTGTCAAAACTTATAAACATGTTAGTACAAAAAGGCGTGTTATGACATCACTGAACCCAGTAAGATGTAAAAAGTTAAGTGTGCAGATATTCGGTGGAAAATGGGGTATTAATAAAAGAAAAAATAATAAAAAAAGAAATACAAAAAAGTATTTATTATTCTAAAAAAACTACCTTTTGCACATAATGAAGCATGTTGATAACATTTTTTTTTACTCGGTTCGGCATCGAACCAGAGATTTCATCTTAACAGTCGACACACACACATCTTTACGGTAATCCCATAGCCTGTCCTGTGACGTTAGAAATGGCGTTTTTAAGTTTGTAAATATTTTTAAATAAAGCAAAAAATGAAGTTTAAAAAAGCACATAAAACATGGTGCCAAATAGACCATTTTTTGATAAATCGCCCAGATTATTTAAATCTTTTAGCTATAAATCCGGACTCGAGTAGTAGTAACTAATAATATTTTTTATCAAAAATCAACCGAGGCATGTAAATCTGCAAACCAACCCATTGAATCGTGTCTTATTATTTTTACTTTGTCAACTTTGTTTGATCATACATTAGATTAATAAAGTAAAAATAGCGGAAAATAATAGTAATATTATTTTTTTAAACTTCTGTTTTACGGTTTTTCAATAAATTATTTAATTTTATATACTTGGAATGGAATATAAAATTTTAATAATTACGTAAATATACCTACAGTATTACTTATTAATTTTTTAATGAATTTAAAATGAACGCATCGTGTAATATATTTTCTAATATTTGAGTTAGCCATGTTTCCACCCACAGAATGGTATCCTGTGTGCAGACAACATAAAATTAAAAATTATTTTGATTAATATTTCATAATTACATTGGTAGCGGGTGAACTTTAATTATTACGGAATAAAGAGCTTTTCTATTAAATTTTAATATATTAATTTGAAATTAAAATGCTAAACAAGAATTACAGAGCATTAAAAAAAAATTAAAAAGTTAATGTTTGAATTTTTATATTTAAAAGCTGCAAACTAGAATTTAGGATTCTAAATTTTTTATTACTTTGATGAATAATTGCGCTTTAAAGTTAAAACACCATTGCAGATTTTTCTTATACCTGCTTTTTTTATAAAAGTTAGTCATGGATTTTTAAGTAAACGCAAAGAATCACAAGTCAAATGTATTTTTATCAAATATTTTGTTTAGACAATTAGCATTCTAGACAGACCCCTTCTCATAAAATACCGCCGACATTACTTATTATACATTTTTTCAATATAGATGTGTATGTATTGCAATTTAAAAGGAGGTTCCATAAATTTTTTATTTGTTAATTTATTGCACGAATACGGGTAATTTCCTATATAAGCAACTTTTAAATTTAAGGTTAACACCCTTACAAAGCATTTTAAAACAATTGCTCACAAACGAAAAAATTTACTTTGGTGTAAAGTTAGCTCGTATTTCTGGAGATACGTTTAAATTAATTATATTGCTCATGATAAAATTGTCTTGAAAAAAAAAATGGGTTGACCACTTTTATTTTATGGCTTATTGTTTAGAAAATTCAATAGCCGCCAGATCTTATAATGCGAATTCACTAGAACGTAACTTTCGAGTTTAAAACTAATCGTGCTTAGTAAAATATGTACTACGTATAATACATATCAGTGGCGTCGCGAGCAGAGCACATTAAAAAAGCTCAATGCAAAGCTGCAGCTTTTTATTTAAATTTTAAAGCATAACGTTAAATTTTTAAATTGATAATAATTATAAGTGACTGGAATGCAACAAACATTTTAATAATTACGTAAATATACCTAGTATACTATTACTTATTAATTTTGTAATTATTATTATGTATGTATAGATAATATTATAAAAATTAAATTATTTAAATATATTCTCATACTTATGTAAAACTTAATAATTTACAAGCTAAGCAAAAATACAAAAACTTAAAATTTTTCTATAGATTTTCAGTAATTTATTGGTTATCTATCAATTTTCTATTCAGATATTCTAATTATTTAATATTGATGAAAACTTATGCAGAATTTGAATTTTCTTGTATTATTGCTATATTTTAGCAAGTTAGGTTAGGTTAGTATTATCTTTCAGTATTTTTGTTAGTATTTAAAAATTATTCTTGCCCCCCCCCCTCCTCCACAGATATTATAAATATATGACCGTTCCTGTTTGGGGTGTTTTCTATCAATATCTGAGGTACTTTGTTACAGTAATTTCCTGCAACAAAATTTAATTTTCAGTTTGCAATTTTGTGGAGAAGATTTCATATTTAATTTTATATTTTTCAAATTTATTTTATTAGATGGCGATGGCTGTATGCTTAATTTTATTTTTGAATAAATTTTATCGAGGTGAGAAAATGTGGAGATTAAAAATTTATTAGATTGAGGTGGAAAGAGTGACCGAAGGGAGAAAGGTTTAAAAGGCTTAAGTAGTTGTCTTATCTTCCGAAAATTTTCTGGAAACTTAATTTTCCACTGTGTGACCTGAATGTTTCTATTTGAAGATTGCGATTTTGATTTGTTTTGCACCTTTACGGGCACCGGAGGAAGTTTTTCTGGAGTGGTTATTTTTTTCTATTTGGTTAACAGAACTCCTGAATTATTGGATTATCCAACCTATACGATTAAGCCCAGGGAAGATTCGCAGAGGGATGACTACGTTACCATCTGGTTACAACCTAGTATAGCAACCTCAGTATACAGCCGACAACATTAAGGTCAGAGATTTTTTTTTGTCCATATTTCACCTTTCTATCGATGCGGACATCCATTGATTTCTTATCTATAAACAACTGATTACTTCGAGTCGTCGAGTTACCGATACGACATATGTATATAATTTTGGGTTTACGTAATATGAATTACTAGTTGTGTGCCTTATCTTCAATTCGAAATAGTTATCGATCTATCGTGGATTTCGAAATTAGTTATTTTATTTGTGTATGGACCGTTTATTATATTAATTTGTAATTATCAAAATATTTCTTTATTGTATATAATACGTTGGTGGGTCACGCTATTAATTATTAAATTCAATTTAGTTACCATTTACTTTGAGTTGAAGTATTCCTTTACGATACTGTGTAAAGCGTTATGCAAAATTTCGGGAGTTTTGAAAATCATTCGGCACGCACCAACTGAAGTGCAAAATTTTCGAATCCCTAAAGAATTGCAATTCTCCGTGGTTCGGACGAGATTTTTGGTCTTTTAGATTAATTTACCGCTATATTTTTATCTATTCTTTATGTTGATAGATTATTTTAAATTAAAATTTTGCGTACGAGTAAATTACGAATGTAATTTAATCTCGTAAGGTTTACAACAACTGTTTTTGAGTCAACTTAACTTTTATTATTTTTTTTGTATAAATAATTTTTTTTTTATCTTAACCGTTTTCCGATTTTCTTGAAGACAAGTTTCTTTAATTTTTGTAAATAAATAGCTAGCGTGCACTCCTTATTTTCGTTGTGGTTTCATTTATTTCCTTATCTCCTTTTATTTTTATTTAGCAAAAACGTATTCATTTTTGGTGTGCTTATCTCAGTTTCTGGTTAGTAATTACCTATACATCGATCTTGTGAGTTGGAATTAATTACTTGGCGCCCTATTAACAACTAAGGTTACCACAAGAACAACTGAGCTAGTCCAGGGAATTTTTTTTGTGCCCGAATTCTAGTATACAAAATCCCACGGGCCCTGAGGTTTGTGGATATCAATTTTTTTATTTACTTATCTTTTTATTTAGGGTACAACTTTCAAATGTTTCTTGTAATATATTTAATATTTTTGTATTATGCCGCCGGCAACCGGGCCGTGCTAAGCTTTCTCAGCTCCTGGGACTCAACTCAACAGCCAAAAGCGCCAGTAGAATAATAGTAACAACCTTTTTTTTTAGTTTTACACCTTTTGTCCTTAAAAATTTTTACGAAAAGTGATAGAGATGACTTTTTCTTTTCTTTAGCTTTTCGCGCGTACATTTTACAAAATTCCCACCTTAATATACTACCATTCCTTTTCCAAACTTCTATATTTTTTTGCTTCTATTTGAAAAAGCGCTTTGGGGCTTGAGCCTCACGGTTAATATGCCACTGGGCGGTAAAAATTGAAATCACTGAATCTCCAGAATGCCTAGCTAAAGCTATCACCTGCAATGCTGCTATTCTCTGGTAATTGCTAATCTACTTATTGGAAGAAAACGCCAAAAAAACGCTGGAAAACAGATTTCTTCTTAATACTTTTATGCCCGTATTAATAATAGCCATGGATTAATTCGAGATTCAAGATTAATTCTCGAAATAGCAGCTGTTGCTACAATACGGTCTAAATTTCAGTAATCTCATTGGTAAATCCTAGGATTATCTTGAATCTCGGATTAATCCGTGACTATTATTAATACGGGCATTAGTATTAAATAATAATAAAAAAAAATTGCAATACATCCATAAATATTATATATATATCATGATGTCGCTTTTGTTTAGCATTTAATTTTCCGAACAATTCTCTATTTTCTTAAATTTAAAGGTTATGAATAATTATAATTATTATACATTTAATTTATAATGTCACCAAATAAATGTTACCCACATAACTCTTAAAACACATGTGGGTGCTAACAACCCTCTAATCTACATAATATATGCAAACCCACCACTTTTAAGAGCTGGTCACTTTATAGGTCGTAACCAATTTGAATATGATTAATTTTTTTATGTTAATAATTTAATTGAAGATACCATTTTAAGTAGAAGTAATATTCATTAATTTTTACTAAATATTAGGTAGAGTATTATATTTTTTATTGTTTTTTTTAATTTAAATGCACCAATTTATTTAATTCCATTTGAGTTTGTATTCCCATCTAAAATAATACATTTTTTACGTAACAGTTAATAATTTACGTTAATTTTAATAGAATTGAAGTAAACGATTTAAATAAGATTTAATACTGCTTTAACTTAAATCTGCAGGAGATTTATTATTATCTACTTAGAAATTAAAATTTTAAAACCAGTAGTTGTATAATACGTATAGGTGATCAGATACAGCTTTATTCCCCTGACTAATTTTTTGCTGTACCAAGTACGGACATTACTTTTAGATCAGAATATGATATGTAATACTCCAAATGTTTTATATTTTTGTGAATTTCAATTCAATTAAGCTTTCATTTCATTCAACATATTATAGCTACTTTACTTCCCTGCAAAGTCTTTACAATCCATTCTCCGTGTATGGTAGATAAATCCGCTTTTCTCTTTTTTATTTTATAGCATAAATACACCAGAGAACCGAGCTAAGAAAATTCTGGAAAGTTTACAAATTACCACTCTGTAACTCCACTACCGATCGCACCAGTCTACCGATAAAAGTAATACACTGTAAATATTGGCCGTGTTGTTTTATAATTTTTAGTTTTAAAAAATATTTTTTCTACAAACGAAATTTTATGAAAAGATAACTTTCGGATTATTACTTTAGTTTTTAAACAATCATTGCCACGCAGTAGTAAAAAAAATGATTACTTTTACAAACTAGTGCCTAAAAGAAAATGTTTGCAATTAAGATTAAGTGTCAATTTGCACAAAATGTTATTTTTTCAAAAAATATACCCACTCTTCTAAAATTATATGTTTTGTGTAGAAATGTTAAGGCGCTGGACACACAGAAAAGACGGGGCGCAGACATACTATGTGTTTTCCGCGTCCCTTTCATACAAAATGTATAGAAGACGAGTAAGCGACGTGTCCGCGCCCTGTCTTTTCTATATGTTTCGCGTCGCGACGTTTCTATACATTTTGTATGAAAGAGACATATGTACGCGCCCCGTCTGCGTCTTAATACGTCTTTTCTGTGTCCAGCGCCTTACTCTAACTCAATCAATTGTCTCACTGTACTGTTGGTTCTCAAAAGGTGTTGTATGTGGTATTTAAATTTAAATTTAAAAAAAGTTGACTAAATCAAACCTTTTTGAATTTTAATTATTTTACACTTTCAAGATATTTATTTGCTCTTTATGACATTACTTCGGTTAATTTTCATTAGTACTGGAACTTTTTGTTAATAATTGAAATTTAATATACAATTAATTAAATAATATCAAATAAATTTTGTTGTGCAAGAAATTTAAATAAGATATTTAAAAATAACCATAAATTTCAGCAAATTATTGGTGATAGCAGAGAGTATGCAGTGTATTGTGCACTTAGTTAATATTACTAAAATATCCCATTGCAGTTACTCGGGTGACAAATGTATCGGATGTAGTACATTATATGTCTGGAGAACATTTATCGGAACATTGTACAACCGGCCCTAAATCACATTTTAATTTAAATTTACAATTTATGGCAATCCCAGCAATTTGATTAGTATAAAGGTTTAATAAAAATATTGATAATTGCCCGATGTTCTAGATTTTCCCGAGGACGATTAATTATTGCATTAAATTACTACATCGTGAAATGTTCATTTCTCATAATAATTTGTTTATTATTAATTGATTCATTGTTTTTATTTAATATTTTTCGGAATTGCTTTGTAAATGGGTAAATAGGTTACAATTTATTATTTCATGCAGCCGCTGTTGTAATTCGGAATTCTATAACTTTAATTTTCACTTTCAGCAGTTAATTCCAGATAGGTAATATCTGCAGTTACTGTAACGATTCTTATAATTAATATTGGTTTTATGATGACACTATAAGTAATTAATCGTCTTGCTTATTAAATTAAAATTAAATATATGTAAACTTGTAATAATGTAATGTAATGTCATGTTTAACTGTATTTTAAAGTGTGGATTTACTGCAAGTAAATATTTTTTTAAAGTTTTTTGGGTATGCGGTGGTTATTAGATTTTTATTTGTCGTTAATAATTTTGTTCGTACAAACCTAGATTACCACTTCGTAAGGTAATTTATATTTTATATAATTTATAATAGTATTAATATGATTGTGTTATATGCATAAGTGAACAACATTCTACCGTTGTACAATTTAATCCTACTATGCATAAATCCGAATATAGGTATCTGACCATCTAAATACATTAAAGTTCGTTTGACCATAATCGAGCGGAAGATATTAACTTATTTTGTAGACAACTTTCACTTCAATTTTTCCACGTGTTTCTATTAGCCGATATGCATAACTTACAAGGGCTCACTACATCCAGTATATCGGCAATCGAGATCCCAATGTTTTTGGTGATTCTAGGAGCCAAAAAAATTAGGCCATGTCTCGGGGTTTGGTTCAATGCTCTTTAGTTTTTGAGTTATGAATGTTTGAAAATAATATAGTGGTTTATTTTTTTCACTTTTCCATTTTCATGTATGAAATAATATAAATAATAATCAATAAAAATATAATGAATTAATGATCTAAATATTTTATTATAAAGATATTTTCAAATCAATAACAACTGCTTTTGAAAATGCGTAACTAATAAAGCGTTTCGGAGTGAATTAGAAAAGACGAAATAAAAAAGTCAAAACGTAGCTAATTAAATGAGATGATTTAGTATAAGGTATAAATTTTGAAACTAGCAAGTTGTATAAAAGAAATTACTACTTATTGGAACCGCTACCTTATTTCTAAGAATCACAACTCAAAAACTAAGAAGCATCCAAAAAAAAACCAAAGACATAGCATCATTTTTTTGGCTTCTAAATCACCGAAAAGGATGGGAAATCGATTGCCGATGTACTGCACGTGATAAGCTCTTGTTAGTTTTATTGGCATTTCAGCATGGTGTTAGGCTTGGTTGGCCGTTATTGTACTTCCTTTTTTATACAAAAATTTTCATAAATGGTCAAACCTCTGCGAAGAAGCCATTTAAGTATGGTATGGTGATTGAGAGGCGGTCCATTAATTACGTAAGGACGATTTTTGAAATTTTTGGCCCCCTTCCCACCTCCCACGTAAGGTTACGTAAGATTTTGGAAACCCCCCTCCCTCACCCTCTCATCTTACGTAAGGATTATTAAACAAAAATAATGTTGACCCCCCCCCCCCACTTATAATAATACTGTAAATTACATACAAAACATGCAAAAATTTTAATTAAATTTTAATTATATAAATAAAAGTTAATGAAGATAATTAATTATATAAAAAAGTTATTACAAAAATTTTTTAAATCCAATTAAAAGTCAGTTGTAGTCTATGTAGAAGCAAGCCATTCCTCTATGGGTTGGCGTCAGTTACAAAAGTTATAAAAGTATATGAAAAAAAATTATATTTGAATTTTAAATTTAATTAAAAAATGTATTTTAAGAAACTTACGTAAGGGTCCCAACGTAAGGGTCCGTAAGATTTTCCACGTACAGCCGCCATTGTTGGGTGCAATGCCATTAATTTTATGTTTTTAAATCTTCTTTCTTTCTTCACAAAATGAAACTTATGTCTTCACCGAGAATATCTGAATTTAATTTGTTTTATTTCATGTTATTAGATACTATAACGTTTATAAAAAAATTGCTTCCCTGGAGGAAAATACCATAAAGTTCCTGTCTGGATGTAATACTTGCTCTTATATATAAAAGGCTTTTCGACTTTTCAATTTATATAATTTGACAGAAAAGATTATGTCGACTGTTTACAGTAAGCTCGATTAAGATTTTCTCAATAAAATTACTTTTATAGTTTAAAAGCCATAATATATTGTATGGTTTCTTTGAACCACCTTGGTTTTCGATGACTACTACGTAGTTGTCAAAAAAAAAATTTCAGTTTATAAATAATTACCTTTCAGTTAAAGAATTACATGAAATAACTCATAAATAAATTGTTGTAATATCAACCCTCTACTTCGTTCAAAAAATAAGGTAGCGATTTTTAATTATAAATTTCAATTATGAGTTTAATTAAGAGCTCTAATTTTAGTTTTAAATAAATTAATTATTTTATTACATTTTGGCTTTCAGTTCGGAAGGTAATATAAATAAAATAAGCAAAATTTTATATTGTAGTATCATAAGAAGCACGGTCGCAAGCTGGTAATTTTTCTGATTGTGATTATAGGACGGTAGTAAGTTCGATCGATGGTCAGTTTTTAATCCGTTCTTTTACTAAGCTGCCAATGATCAACATGTAAGTTCCGCCGCATCGCTGACCACCGCTGGTCAAAATAGTACCCGGGTAAAACACATAAGTTCCACCGGTGCGGTGTTGGTATTACTGCTATAAGTTATAACCCGCCAAGCCGCTTATAGTACTTTACGCAATATTGCGTAGTGATATTTTAAACTGAAATGAATGATTTTTCTAAAACTGTAAAAGAAATTCTATTTAATAAGTTCCAACTCGAATTTCTTTATTAATGTTTTAATAAACAAAAGTGTAGGTAACATAATTATTATTCTAAAACAAAACTTACCTTTCTTTGAAGTACTATCACAATGGTTATTCTGCTTAGTTATATGCAGGGCCGATTTATCCATTAGGCAAGAAAGGCAGCTGCCTAGGGCGGCAGTCTTTTAGAGGGCGGCAAAAACACTAATTAATTATAACAAAATATGTAACATAAATAGAAACTTGATTGTAAATTGTACTTATTTAAAAATCATATTACATTGTGTAGAAACCATAAACAATTTTTAAGTTATGATTTGTCGATCGAAGTTTTTTATATTATTTATTTAAAAATGTACTATACTTTGTTTTATATTTTCTTTTATTAGTTAGACGACGCATGTTTCGAATATACAATATTCATCTTCAGAAAGTCAAAATTAAAATATTATTTGAAAATTATTATTATAATAATTATAATATAATTATAATAATATTATATAATAATATAAAAAAATTATAATAATAAAAAATTATGGTACATTTTTACATAGGTACATTTTTAAATAAACAATTTTTAAGTGCCGCATAGATGCAAGAGAGTACAGAATAAAAATAAACAAAGAACAAAAAACTGTCTACTGTTTAAGTAAATAAATTTGATCTCGAGTATAATAAGTTCAAATTTTAATTTTAAGGGGGCGACAAAAAAAAATATGCCTAGGGTACTCACATGCCTTAACGCGGCCCTGGTTATATGAATGCTATTATAAAGTTTAATATAGGTATAGGTTTCTACTCAAGGGCGACTACAGACTACAGAGCGGGAGGGGGTAACGGGGTAACTAGCCCCCCTTTACAAGATCTATAAAAAATTAACAAAATCTACTAAATTTTGTTAAAATTTTACATAAACTTTGTCTAGACCGGCCCACCGGCTTTGTTTAGGGATCTGTCAGAGAACTGCCCGCACGAATTGGGCCTCGACACCTACACTATAGGAAAGAGGACAATTTTCTGTGTATAATAAAAAAAGAAATTTTGCGGATTATCCATTAGTTTTCGAGAAAACGGCTTTTGAAAATCAAAATTTTACATGCATTTTAGATAGGGAAATTCATTAACATAAAAGTTCTATTGACGGTGCGTGCGTTCTGATATAGTCTTAATGTTCGCAGGCAGACGCGATTGTGACATACCCGGGTGTACATCGGGTCTATTACGCAACATTATGCAATAATTTAAAAAATAAACGCAGAACTCGTTTTTAGGTTAGAATCTCGAGTGCCTTGGTTGCGTTCGTCAAAAACGACGCTCCGCTACCCTACGCTCCGGTCCCCTCCGCTCCGGGCGCTACGCCCCGTTTTGACGAACGCTGACTCGCTAAAAACATCCCTCTAGGTCGCACCACCTCGCCAAAGGTGCAACTCGAAAGGGGTGAAACTCGTAAGGTGTGAAACTCGTTAGCAACGGTCGGTGTGCTCCCGGCCGGTGGTCGACAACAACTGAATACAAGTGCCCCGCCCATCATTAAGACTATATCAGAACGCACGCACCGTCACTAAAACACGGGAGCGGATCAATTCCCTATGTAAAATGCATGTAAAATTTTGATTTTCAAATGCCGTTTTCTCGAAAACTACTGGATAATCCGCATCAAAGTGCGGTCTCAAAATGCTCAGAAAATTGTCCTCTTTCTAATAGAAAAAAAATCAAAGCCCAATTCGTGCGGGCAGTTAACTGACAGTAACCCAACATTGAAGATTAAATAATGAATTTCCGAAAAAATTTATATTTTTTATTTTTAACATACCTCGTATCTACATGTCTGCATCATACTATGTATCCTGTATGTCTATAAATTATAATTATTGCAATGATCTCCTTATACTAAAGCTCGAAGCCTAAAATCGAAAAAACCGACTGGAAAAGCTAAAGGCTTTCGAAAGGGGCGGCGGAGCCGCCCGTCCGATGTCTCGAAAAATCGACAAAAAAATCCCGCTCGGTGTGGGCTAGGTTAAGTTACGTTAAATTACCGATCGATCCCACAATTTTGATTTTAAAATATTGATTTTTGTGCGATTTTCGATAACCCACGTTCAACTTTTGAATCGTAGCCTATCGCATTTCTTTCTCGCACACGTAAACCGAGTTAGACGGAAAACGAGTCGCGTCCACGTCGCATCGTAGTGGGCTTCGAAATTGCCAGCAAACTGACTTAGCCACGCCTACTCATTATTCGAAATAATTAATTTGACATTTCCGACGATTTTTAAAGTTTTAAATAAAATCTATTTGATTTTTCCAAAATTCTAACGTTTCTGCATTTTCGAGACGATTACGGACCACCGATGGATTTATTTATAACTACTTTAAAAGGGTAAGCCATTTATATCCTTTCAAAATGTATTCATTCGATACAAACTTGAAGGTTAGGTAAGCTAATTAAAAATTTTTATTAAATTTCTTCGTTTGTATCGTTTATTTGTTTTAGGTCGCCAAGTTCTTTACAAGTTTGAATATTATTTTATTGTGGTGCAATTACTTAATCTAATAAATTTACTAGATAAGTGAAACAGTTCACCGCAGCAATCTCAAAAGTCATCGAAAGGCAAGTTCTGTATTCAAGTTTTATACCAAAGCAAAGTACCAAAGCCGTGAATATTCACGTTCCACATCAAATAGATCTAGATAGATGCAAACCAAGTTTTTTCGAAAAACACTCATGTTATGATATATAAATCTACATGCAAAAGGTTTTTCGCCTGTTCGAATTTCTCCAAAATGTAAAACAGATGTGAGGGTGTGTGTTTACGAAACAATTTAAAACTGTTTATAATCGTGCAAGGTGTGTTGTTCTTGGTATCCAAAAGATTTACGTTTTTGAAAATCCATTTTTACTGCCGAGCATTCAAATTTGCTTTATTATTGTAAAGCAAATTGTGAAATTGCTATTGCAATCGTTATCGAAGTTACATTTTAGGTGATTTTAAATGATGTCAGATTGTTGGGTTTGGTGCAACGCTTCGAGGCATTTTATCCTGTTTTACCAAATTGCAGCAATTTGTGTTCGACTCTCAGATATAACAGTTTATTGCAACTGATCGAAGCTGCAGTGTTTATGAAATTTGTATTTAATTTTTTAAGATTTGTAATTAATTGTCTGACTCCTAGATTGTACCTAACTTAAACGCCGGTAAGAAATTATAGCTATTAAATAACGATGATGTGAAGTCCAGTATAATTTCAACACCAAAGAAAATTAAACCGAAGACAACAGGGTACGGGTGAAATTTTTAGTTTGTATTTTTGATTTGTTTTGAATAAAGATGTTTTAACAAATTTGCAAAGTTTCAATTATAAAATTTTATTATTAATTTAAGCAAAAGTGTTTCGAGTGTTTTCGTAAACTCCAAAGATGGTTCGAAAGTTAAGGAATCGAAGAAAAGTTTTCATCGAAATGGACCAAGAAATATAATTTATAATACAATAATTTATAGATTATATATTTCCACTTGTGACAATATTATTATTATAAGAATATTTTTGGAATTGTAAATAATGCCTGCATCGAATTGAACAATAAGTTAAATTTTGTGACGATATTGTCATCAAATAATATTGTCCGTGTATTTCAAAAATCAAATAATAATTAAACTATAAAATCGAATTTATTCCCAACTAAGATTTTATACATGTCCTACTGTTGCTCTGAGACGAGGATATGGTCGGTGGTGACCTTTTTGTGAGAAATTTATATTAAAATTTTTTAATTAAATGGTTTCTCACAGAAAGGAATTCCAAAATGTGTTAAAACGGTTGTACACCATTATATTTCTACATGTAAAAATACACGTGTATGACCTTCAGAAATAGGACCTGTTCTATTCCGTCAAATTTTCCATGTAGAAATACATGTATAAATACAAGTGCAATTTTAGTGTAGTATAACGCTACATTCAACATCTACATGTATATTTACATGTAAAATATGATGGTGTACTACGGCCATAAGAAATTAATCCTATAAAAACATTCAGGTCTATTATATATCACAACCTCTAAAAATAACGGTCAACCTTTATTTTATAATAAAGTTTCAAAATAGCGTAAAGCGAGAAACATTATTATAGCTAACATGTGTCAGAAAGAGAAAGTAATATTTCTATTTTCGGATCAAAACGCGGTTCATCAATTTTTTATTTCATAACTGTCACTGTTATAATAACAATTGTGATACGTAATAGGCCTGAAATGGTATTTTCTTTTTGAGAATGAATTATCGAATACCTTTTTGAGAACAGCTATAAACTATACTTTTAACGTTCGAAACATATCTCGCCGGTATATTTGGAAATATACAGTTAATTCTAAATTTATTCCAAAATGGCTCTACATGGCAGGCTCTTTCGTTTTCAAATTTTTACGCCAAAGAAAAATTGTTTTATAAAAATTTTACCACTCAAAATGCTTCTGTGACGACTGCGACACGGTTTTGTCGTTAAATTAAAAAAAAAATGTATCAAAGTTTTCCGAAATATTTTCCAAGGCATACCTTGACATTATTCTTTCTAAATTTTGTTTCTATTTTACGGCTTTCCTGATTGAGATGAGGCAAATATTTATCCCATCGATTTTGTGGTAAACCTCCGGACTCTAGCGGTATCGCTTAAGATTTAAAAATCAGTCCATAAATATGGCCGCTTCGGGGCTACGGCCGTATAAAGAAATTTTCAAATTTTGCGATTGTTGCGCCGGTAGCGCGGAAACCATGCAACTTTTGGAAATTTTTTTGCTGCTATCCGATTTCATTTTACAAGAAGCGTTTTTTCGTATCTTAAACATTTTGTCGAAAATCGCTTAATAGCAGAATAAATCGCGAAATTAAATTTTCGTTTAAAAATTTGCCGTACACAAATAATGCGTGTTTTAGGCATAACCGAACGTTTTTTATAAAAACTCCAAATCAAATATTCTTTTTACGAATTATACTATCGAAATAAACATTTTAAAAATCAAATTCTGAAAATTTTACAAATATTGGTAAATGCGGTAATGTTTGTTTGTGTTTATACGTCAGTCGACGTTGGTTTGGCAAAATTCAAATATTTTTCTTATTTTTGAAACATATACGGACCATCGTTGAATTTATTTATTACACGTATATTTCGTTTTATTATTAAAGAGCTAAGTCGTGTTTAACGTTTCACTTTTAAGTTTTCTCAAACCGATCCGACACTGCTGGAGAAACGCAACCAACAACTGCAATCTTTAATGCATATAAGTTTATTTATTTATATTATTTAATAGTTAAAATTATTGTTGACATAAGTTATTTGCTTTGATCACGTTAGTTGGTAAACTGTATTCATCGATAAAAAATAATTATTTAATCCATTATTTTTTTGTAATTTACAGAACCATCGATATTTCACTAAGCAATTACTATTAATTCAAATTATTTCTTAGAATTAGAATTTTTCCAAAAACGTCACAAATAAATCGTCCATATTATCCAGTCTAAGCTCTGTTATTTAACTGCTAACTCGAAAAGGTCTGGAATAATGGTTTTGTTTTCGAGCCGAGACCCATTTACACGACGTCGTGAGTAAACTGTCGGTTATCCAATCAAAGTTACAATACTGACCGCCGACTCGCGAAGGTCAGATATATTAATTGTTTTGTTATTCGCTTATTTGAGTGGAGTCTCATTCCTACATCGTCGTGAAGAAACCGTGGGTTATCCAATCAAAGTTACAATATTGACCGCCGATTCGCAAAGGTCAGGAATAATTGTTTTGTCATTCAAGCCTTTTAAAAATCGTTAGGAATAAGCCGTCGTTAATACGAGCAAAGTCCCCACCTAAATGCCGACTCGCAAACGTCTACAACTGTCGTTGTTATATAATATTGAAATTTATTCAAAGATCTACCTGGTTAACCACTAGTCCCAAGCCTTCAGAAAATATTAATATTAATAATATTTATAATAATAATATTTTCAGAAAATATTAATTTCCAATTAATTAAGTGAAAACTATACCTAGAGACATAGCATTATTAAATGTAAGTTATAAAATACCCGCCAAATGCATAAAAGACAAACTAAACAAATACTCGGAAAAGATATTAGGAGAGCACCAAAGTGGTTTCAGGAAAGGCAGGTCAGTACTAGATCAAATCTTCGTTCTCAATTAAATTCAGGCTGCAAGTCACGAACACAAGTTGAAAACTCATGTGCTATTTGCAGATGTCAAGCAAGCTTATGACAGCTTCAAAAGAAGGAAACTCTTCCTGACACTACAAGATTTTGGAATCCCTACAAAATTGATGACTGGTAAAAATGACGCTACAAAAAGCAGAAAACAAAGTAAGAGTAAATGGGGTGCTATCGGGAGATTTTGAGGTAGAGCAAGGATTGAGGCAGGGAGACCCACTCTCTGCAGTGCTGTTCAATTTAGCACTTAAGAAGGCATTACGAAATGGTGGAATTTGAACAAAAAACAAAATATATGGTGTGGAGCGATGAACCACTTGGAGGTGACAGGTACTTAGATGTCAAAGTAAGTCAAAACAAGAAGTATTACAAGTTCGAACAAGTATCTTTTTTGCTCAGTCGTCAGTAATTCATCTGTACAATATCCGTTTACCTAATATCACTAATATCGGTATCTATTATAATTGCGACTGTTTCTACATCGTGGTCTACATTTTTCAAATTCTTAAGAGGATCAATAAAATATGAACATGATGGCGTAGACCTCGGTTCAATTAACGGATTTAATACCGGTTTAATGTTTTTAACTGAAATAGAGATAAAGGTAATAGGGTAAATTAAATATTAAATTAACTTACTTTTTTATTGCGTACACTGAGGCGAACTAAATAATTGAGACATTTTTAGAAACTTCTTTTTTCTTAGAAAAAAAACATTTAAACGTAAATTGCACCATTTAAAACTTTAAAAAATTATAAAAAAAGAACAATTTTTATCGCGTACAATTTTTATAAGCTAGCAGTGGGGTGTACACAAAAATCAAAATACCGTACCCCTTTGAAGAATTTTTTTCGGAATTCTGCTTAAGTGCTAAGGGTGACAGTTTACTTGTTTATTACTGTTTTGCTACCAGATGCGAAGTTTTACCTTTACTATGCGATTGATCTTTATCGACGCTGCCGGCTTCAAGTTCAATTCAACAAAAGATGAAACAGGCAGTAAATATACTTTATATTTCCAATAGGTACATTAGGCATGTGGCAGACACATTATTTTGAAAAAGTGCTACATATTTTCTGGCTTCATTAATGTTTTCAATATTTAGTGCTACAAATCAAATATTTGAATTCGTATTAAATCATTAAAATATTTTATTTTTCTGGTCGTGCAGAGCCGGGCCCTTTCAATGTCCGGGTCCTTATTCGATTGAACACATAGAATACTGGTAGTTACGCCACTGTGTGTGAGAACCACTTTTCTTTTCATCTGGAAGTTTTTCTGTATGTCTAGATAACACTTCTGAAGAAGTTATCATGTAATATAAAAGAGTTAAGTCAGAAATTGGAAAAAAGTTATTATAACTAATAAGATTCACAACTGCAAGACACCTACCTCCATACTTAATAAAAAAGAGTAGCTGCTCTCCTTTCTAAATAAAATGTTTGAAAATACAGTGATTGTCTCCCTGAAGACGAGATTCCCCAGAAGTAAAGAAGTAAGTAGTAAGAAGTAAAGAATTAGTAAAAATGTAAAATTTCTGAGTACAGTCCCGAAGTGTCTAAAACAAAACTTGAGTACAACACTGGAGGCCTTTTTTCTGGCTTTTATAGCAATTTGTTCTTACTATCTTACATGTATCTCTGTAATTATCTTACTTAATCCAATATGCCACCTATTACGATCAATTATAGAGGTATACATTGAATCAATGCTTATTACTTTACTGTAGTTATAACTATAACATCTATTAATTTCGATTATATTAGTCTACGTAGGCTCTATAAGAGGTTCCTATGATGAAACGGCATCTCTTTTAAAAGTAAACTTCATTAGGTGATTTAATAGCCACATCATGATACAGATAAAAAATTTAAACGTAAGGAAGAGTTGATCGACATTTAACCATATAGTACTTATTTTCTATTATTTATTACTTCTTTTTTTCTAACTAACAATCTCTGCCAAATAATTACGCAAAGTTTTAAAATTTACTTTTAATAACCACCTACCTCAATATTTAGACATGCATTAAATTTACAATTTGTTTGATTAATAATTACTAATGGCCGTTGATAACAACTTATGATACAGTTTTAACAACTTTCACGGATTTTTATAAATTTACTAAGAATAATAATTAGAAAAAGGATGTGGAAGTTATTATTTTGTATATAAAAATTACATTATTAAAAATTAATTTAACTATAAATAATTACGAAATAAGTAGGTACCTAATAAAAATAATAGAAATCGTTAACTAATGCGTACTATAATTCACACTTCTGGTTTAAGATTTTAATAATAATCGCTGGTAACTTTGTGTTGTCATAATTTGTGCAATTTAACAGCGTATAATAATTATTTTTACACTTTGATCAATGTTAAAACTATCGTAATAACAAATAATAATAATGAGCAAAATTAAACTATAGAAAATAATTTAGCATTTTAGCAAACGTGTAAAAAATGTTATTTTTCTCATTTAAACCAATGTTAAAGGGCTTCAAGGGCTTTTCGACCAATTCTGTAAATGTGTCTTCTATGCACTTTTTGTAACACCCAAAATTGAAAATGGTTTAGAATCCGATCTTTTTACGCATAGAAAACTGAAATTGTAAGATCTTACAACAAACGGTAAAACAATTTCTTGCAAGAAAATGCTAATTTAAATTTTTATATTTCTCAAATTATATCAATATAAGTGCGCTGCCGTTAATTTATTTACAAAGAACCATTAAACATTTTTCCACTCAACTTTTTAGTTTCAAAATTATTAACAAGAAGAAATACATGATACCCAATAACAGATAAAATTCATTTATATTAAATTAATGTGGTAGTTCTGAGACTTATTGTTGTTGTTATAAAAAGTAAATTACTAACTTTTTTTTATTCTACGCAGCATCGTTGGCAATAAATTACAGAATTACATAATTACACCACTTTTAATTTAAAGTGTTGTGGTCTTTGTGAATGGAGGCAGAAAATAAGTTTCTAATGAAAATGCCTTACAAATATTCTTGTTTATTTTATGCATGATTTTACTGTGCTTTATGTTTAACTTTCAATAAATACGTAATATGAATGTTGAAAATTGTGCTCAGAGTTAATATTAGTTTGAAACTATACTCAACGTATCATTCATTACGGTTTAATATTTTGGGTTTACTCTGGAATATTCTTGTTGCTTGCAGGAATTCCAAAGTATATTATGGTACATTGAAATTTTATAATAATAATTATTATTAAACACGTACACAGACATATTATTATAGATATCATAAGATATAATAGAAATAAGTTTTTAATAAAATTAACCCTTTGTTTCATTTACTTGCAAATTCGCTACAAACAGTTTCTATTAGAATATATTCCATAGTTTTCCTACAATTTAGGTGAAAATTTTGCCGAACTCGAGAAATATATTTATATATTATTGAAATATACGAGTATATTGAGATAATTGTCATCAGATTTACCATATTTTTTTCTGTGCTAAAGCCTAAAAGTCCTTGGTTAATAATAGTTATTATAATAATAATTATTATGAGAGGTTTAAATTTTTATTTTAAAGATATGTAATTCTTTATATCAATATCAATATATAAATTTTCCATTTACTAATTATTTTTAAAAACTGTTTACGAACATACTGTATTATTCAAAACATGTTAGGTGTAGGTACTTTATTTGACAAAACTTTTTTTTAAATTTATTAATGCTAGTCAACCGAAGAATAAAAACGATGTTGCCTTTTTATATAAATGATTCTAGACGGATGTAAAAAATGAGAACACATAAACGTAACATGGGTACACAATATTTCTCTTTCATTAAAATTTATGCCGAAGATAAAATATTTTTAATAATTATTTTAAACAATTATTAGAAAAACTTAAATTTGCAACCTTTTCATTATTTTCGAACACATTTAATTTTGGAATAAATTTTATAT
This sequence comes from Cantharis rufa, assembly GCA_947369205.1. Classification (NCBI taxonomy): domain Eukaryota; kingdom Metazoa; phylum Arthropoda; class Insecta; order Coleoptera; family Cantharidae; genus Cantharis; species Cantharis rufa. Next base: position 34,752,345 of record OX376304.1, read on the forward strand.
TAGATTATTTTTGTTTGTTTCACGCTAAAATTGTTAAAGCCCAATAAATCTGTTTCGACATTTTCACGACTCGTAAACTATAATCTGCAGAAGTATCTATAGAATCGAAATCGTTAGATTTTGAATAATCTAGCGTGAAATCTCGGGCTTAAATTCCGTATAATACATACAAAACACTCTTACTGTTTTTCAACCTACCTGTTTTATATTTCGTTTATAAAATTCAATATTCCAACGATTGAGCTTCAAATGAAATTATCATAATAAATCTATTGTTTAAGTGCGAATTAATTGTACTTTGGTAGGTACTGAAGTTTGAAAAATATTATGAACGCAAAATTATCTAACATATTATTTAATGAAATATTAACACAACGACAATTGAAGCGACAATGATAAATGAAGGTTTTGAATAAAATAAATTTGGAAGCAGTTAACGAACGAAGATGTTGCAGATGCTGACCAGTGATTTATATTAAATACAAGACAATCCCATCACGCGAAATCCACAACGAAAATAGCAAACAATTTATTTTCAAAACATATACCTACATTATACAGCCTTATTTATTAGGTATGATTTTACAGTAAGTTTACAAGCAAATAATATGGGCTTTCGAATACATCTTCAACCTTTAGAGATAATCAAAAACAGTTGTTTATATTAATATACTTCAAGATTTGCGTTAAAAACTTAAATTATTACAATTAATTTTTAAATATTGAAATGGAAATTAATGTACAACAATTAATCTAGTTTTGTTGTTCTAAGAGAATTCTTGTTTCGAGGAATTTACCATTCAATCTGAACCCTTAACGTTTCCGATTTTCCAGGACGACATTAATCACAGTAACTTCCTAAACAGTTCTGTCTATCTAATAACATAATGCTGTTGTGAACAATTTGCGTCCATCAATTTACAAATTGCGGTTTTAATAAATTGCCTTTAATATATCCACCTATTTGTAAAATATCAGTTATTTTTCAATAAAAGATTTGCTTTCTTAAAATTGCAAATAGTAGGTATCTATTAAGTTTCTCTATGTTTTTTCTGATGCTCAAACTGTGAAACTAAAAAATACAACAGAGAATAGCAATAAAACCGATATTATAATTATTGTTTTTTCCACAAATTGACAGCAAAATGCAACTTCGTTATACTCTTCAAAAGATTTTAAAATTATATTTTTTAATTTGTTATATTTAACAACTTCTGTAGGTTGTTTATTTTGTAGATTATACTGGTCAGCATCATTTTCCACTCTAAAATAATTATGACGGATTGTCAATTTGTTAGTCCCGAAGGAATATGTTTAAAACTCAAATGTGTGATTAAAAATTTCTTATCCCAGGAGTATTCAAGGTAACGTATAATAAACAAAAATTATTATTTTTTGTTGGCCGACTGTTATTTGTAATCCAATTTATTTATATTTTCGTAGTGAAATTATATAAAAAAGTATCAAGTAATCGAAATTACTTACATATTTAACACATCTAAATAATAATTACAAAAATATTTTATAAATGGTAAAAAGTGGTGAACCAAGTTCGAAAGTTTACAGTATTGGGCCCTATTATATTTACAAAGTTTTCTAGTTGCATCTATCTATGCAGAACACTTTTAGGTCAGACGAACAGAAAACAATATTTTCTTAGAAAAAATCGAGATTCCATAAGGAGCTATATCTCGTAAACTAAATTTGACAAATTTTTCCCTGATCCAGTTTGAATTTATTGTAGAAAATTTACGGTCTTACTGAAGTAAGGGGTTTAAGCAAAAAGTTTTATTTTAAAGTTATTTCCACGCAGACCTCTTTTTCACTACCAGTACCAGTGACTGGACTATAAACAAATTTCGTTCGGATGTTGCTCGTGTACAGCATTGATGTCACACTTCATTTTTGCATATATTATTTAATAATTAGAACTTCAATAATTAATTATTTAATAAGTAGTTGAGCAAAAATTAAGAAACAAATTTAGAAGGTTAATGAGATCATAGGGATAGTATTTTTTCAAATTTCACACACACATATATATATATATATATATATATTACATTTTGTAAATACTACCTCATTCTTTAGTTCAGGTGGAGAACCGAATTTAATTTAAACATCCTACTACATTGACGTAAATATCCTTACAAATATCAATTTAAGTTAAGGAGAAGAGTAGAGAAATGAAAGCACTTTTCGTAACGAATTTTGGATGTAATTTGTTATCATTCATTGTGCATCGTTTGTTTATTTATTATTTTCGTTTGTACGAGTATTTAAATTATTCGCAAATTGCTTTAATGTAAGTAGAAAAGAGATAGAAAATGCAAATTTGGGAACAAGTGGTTCTTGTGCCAGGCGCACATCTCCGTCGGAATTGCACGATTTTCCCGAAATATTCTCAAATATATTTCTAATAAATTCTTGTTTATTCTCAAGTATTCTAGGGTATTTCCTTATAGAATTTCCAATGTTGCATAGTATTCTTACCATTTGCCAAGTGGTTAATCCCTCGATAAAAACTTATTAGTAATATTACGTATATAATTAAATTTTAACTTGATAATTATTAACAGCTCAGTTATTTCCACCTTTATTGTTAGGGCTTTATTGAGTAAGGTAGTTTTTAGCTATTTTAACTGGCGAGCTTTATTTGGCAAATCCACGGCGCGACGCTGGCTGTTCGCCGGAGGACCTAGTTAAGAAATTCCTTTAAGTCAGTGATTCGAACCCGGAATTTCCGTTCTGCAACGCAACCGGTGATTACGCGCCACTGCTGCAGACACTTAAAATATATTTGTGATCTGATTTTATAAATAGGTTTATCAGTAAATAACTAAATAAAATGAAAATAAAATAACGTTCGTGTTTATTATCATTAATCGACTTTTAAACGTAAGAAAAGTGAATGCAAAATAGAAAGAAATTAGTGCAACTGTTGAACCTTAAAATCACCGTGAAGTTCAATAATTATTCGGTCGAGCTACTTATACACCAAAACTGTGAAAGTATAAAAATTGAAATATTTAAAATAATATCGAATTAACGTCGCGTCGCTACCATTTAGGTGCTATAAGTGCTACGATAAAAAAATGTGTAGAAGTAATGATTATTTTGATAAAGTTTTTATGAAAAGTATTTCAATTTTGCTTATGTAAAGTTTGATTCTCTTAAAATTGACGAATGGTCGAACAAAATAGAAAAAGTAAATAGATCGAAGGGACGATCGGTATATATAAATTTAAAAGTTTTGTGTTCGACTTTGATCGAAAATTGCCATCACGAAATAGAAATTCTTTGTTGCCGCTTTGTTACTGTATGGTAGTACAATATTAATAACACTGCGTGGAAGCGTTTTCTACGATTTAGATTAAAATGCAACTGGTTTTCAAATGAATTTACATTAACAAGTAATAGGGTGTGGTGTAACGTTAGCGAGTACGTCGATTACCTTAAAAATATAAAGGCAGTCTACTGGCCTTGGGACTGACCACACAATTGAATTTATATTGATATAATCCACTATATACATACATGCACATACAAAAGTATATTTGCAGTTACAGTAGCAACTGAAAAACTTCAGTAGTTACTTACTAAAAATGCGTATACGTATCTTATTGTTTGCGAGTAAATATCGCATGCTGGTCACAATCATTATTTAGTGCAAACTTTAATATATTCCATGCCAATTAAATTTGCTTTATGCACAACTTTTTTTTGTAAATCTCTTTATAGATCAGTTAAAAAAGTACAACACAAGAAAATAAATAGTATTATCGTAGGTATTATAATTTTTTTATTGCCGATTTCTAATTGTATCAAACATCACCGTCATCTTCGGTTAGAGTTTTCTTTTAACTTTAATTTGAATTTATAGATTTTAATCGCATCCATTCGTCGAGGAAACAATATCGAACGATTAAATCCTTAATAAACTATTTATTTTTTGTGCTAATATCGTTTATCTGGTTGGCCAATAACAACACTGGTATTTTATATGTAGATATATTTTGTTTCTAAATTAAATTTGATTTTTTATAAATATCCCATTTAGTAACCGGTTTTGTTTATAAAATTTACCAGAAGAATTTCAATTTATTAAGGCAAAATTCTTATAGCCCCAGTCACACAAAAATTATTTTATATGGTTGTTTCTGTAGCTATTAAAAATTTAAATTAAAATCCAGACTATAATAGTAAATTAAATAATTTACATTAATTTTGTTCTTGTTTGTACTTACGCAAAATAATAAAACAATTTTATATTCAAAATTAATGATGGGCCTCTTAAAATTTGGGATACTCGAAAGCCTGTGTAATATCCCGACCGACGTGGAAAATGCGTGGGTCACTATTTCATAATATATTTTATTAACTTATCATATGATAAGTGCATTCGTAAATAACTCCCATAACTGGACAAAAACGTACATTATTTGACAATGTCCGCTCTTTATATACTTGTGTCGAGAGCCAAATAAAGCAGAAAATTTATAATGCAGGAGAGGATTCTGTCTGCTACAAACATTAGACACCCCTTTGCACGATCTCTACCTTTTTGTATTTTATTGGAATTGTTTGATGCTACTTAGTGTTAAATAGCAAAAACTTGTAAAAGACTTAATTTGCATGATATTCATATAAAACCCCACTAATCAGTCAACTATGTGTATCATGTTAGCGGACTAGATTTTTAAACTTACTTAAAACAATCTTTTGCACTTAATTTATTTTTCTTAGATACACCGTATCAACTTGATGAATTTTAATTCAAAATTCACTTTTGTTCTTTAATTGCCTTAATAATTATGCTTCTTTGACGTAGCGCAGAAAACTGATCCGGTATTTCCCGTTCTTCTCATTTCTACGATAAAAATTCACTTTCAAAAGATTGAAGTTTTTGATTTTTTATTTTATTCTCGTAATTATCCGTTTTGCGACAATTTGTTAATATTAATCAATAACATTGACCTAATTTAACTAAATGTGGTTATTATTTACAACATTTTTAGACACACCTGACGCATAAGTGATGATTTCAGTTTCTGGTGTGAGAAATTCGATTCTTTTGTTAATATTTATTTTTGTATTTTCGAAATTTCCTAAACATACTTCTTAAAAGATTTTTCAAAATTCAAACCATTACTTCAGTAATGTGAACGGTGAAATAAAAAAACCATCATTTTTAGCAGTATGTATATAATTATCCTTGTAATTTGACATTATAAGTAATACTCCGGTGTCATTTAAATTGGTTATAGAACAATTTGAAATGTTTTAAACATTTTAACGAGGTTGTGCGGTTGAAAGAATCAACTTATTCGTCAAAATCGACAATAAAATCAAAAAAGAAGCAGAACAGATCCTGCAGGATTAATATTAGATGATAAAAGGACTTTCCGAGGGGTAAATCGCAGAGCAAAATCTTTTAGTGTTTCTTTGATTTTTGAAAATTCCCTTGAAATTCCTGCATTAATTTATTACAACGATTTTTTTGTTCTTAAGTTACCTAAATACATAGTTACAAAATTTTATTTAATATAATTATTGTAAATTCGTTACTGTTTTTCTATTTATATTTTATAGTTTAACTATGTCATCCTGCAGGAGTATTTTACTTATATTGAAAGTGAAAGTTAACAGTTTTGTCGATTTATTGTAAAAATCAGTACAGTATTCAGGTCATCTGCGGCTCCTCAGAGGAGGAAAGTGAGGCTTACCTTCCCCTGAACTTATGAATTCTTAAACTATATAAATTTACGATGGTGAGAGGTATAAAAAGCTAGATACTTCTTTCACAATACATATCCAAAATGTATACTATACTTTATGATTAGCCTCCTTCGGTGAAAAAACCACAAGCCGCCACTGATTCAGGTATAAATAATAAATAAAATAATAAAATAATAAATTGGAGAGCAAACTAATATGGGAGTTATAAAATAGATAAGTCATCTTTCAGATACCCTAAAACTCAACACAAAATTTCAAAATTGAATAGTTACGGCATTTTCTGACACAATCAAGTCAAAAATTTTAAATGCCATAATTTCGTTAATTTTCAACTATTTGTACTAGATTTAAATTTATTCTTATAATTTTATTTATATATAATTTAAAAAAAATTTTTTTTTAGTTCGTTTGATTCGGATCACAACTCCAGTTGTTATTGGGTACACAGTGCAGGCTGCAGGCATGTTTTAGAATTACTGCTCTGTGTAATAAAATGTGATATTGCCTGTATAGTTCTCACTTTTTAGTTACTTTTTAAGTTTTAAAACGTATGTCAAATATCAGGAAGTACAATCCAAAAGAGTGTATTTTGATATTTATCTTAATTCCCCTTTCGCTTTCACCACACTTATGGCATTATGAGACGGTGAACTAGAGGTGAACGGTGAACATTCAAATTGAAAGATAAAAGGGTTGTGGGGATGGGTATTTTTGGAAAAAGAATTTTCCCTAAAATTTCTCTGAATAAATAAATATATTTTTTTTAAATTTCTTTAATTAAAATAATTTTTTTTAAATTTTTAGTCATCTAGACAAACATCCTATATTTTATTCGCGCCTAAATTCAATTTGCTTTGCTGCGTAACTTTTCTATCTGCTTGTTTGTTTAATTTTTAGTCTTAACAAATATACTATATTTTTACCTGGAGGTTTCTGACAGGGCAACCAAAAATATCAAATACGAGATTGTGAAGCGATGATAATTTACGGTGAGCATACTAAATAATAGTGAGCGCAATTTATTAATAGATGCCTTTTCGGGTCTAATTTTATATTATCATAAATTTCCAAAGGTGATAGATATTAGGTTACCTACATTAATGTAAGTATGTATTACCATCCATTTATTTAGATTTTATAAGCTAGCACGGTTAAGGCACCCCGTAGAGTAAAGTAAGGTTATTACTGATACTGTTTTAAAACTTCATAGTTCATAGAGAATATACCTGTTAGCAAAAGCATGTGAAATTATTTTTATGCTCTGTGGGCAGCTAGTAAATATCGAACTAAAATATTTCATAAGCAATTAAGTATTTCACACATACCATAATAGTAAGAATATTTTATATATAAGTAACAATATTGATGTTGGAATTATTTTTTTTTACATTTTCCTTTATAACAAAGTCTCCTTTTCAGAATGGCACAAACAAAATAAAATTTTATTGTTTATTAATTGGACCTTAATTTTATTAAAAAGACCTTAAGTCTTAAGAACGTTTTCTTAGGGCGTGGGCATGCAATTTCACCGATTTAAATCAAATATTTTTTACTACTAAATTATCTATTATATCAAATATAAAAAAATATTGTTTAAATTACAAATCGTGACAGATATAAGACTAATTAAAACAATGTCATTAGAGAAACACTCTATGGCGAAATGTATAAGTGATTGAATCATAATTAAATCGTTTGGAGTTCGCCAGTTCGAACCCCACGTCCGTCGGTCAAATTTTTATAATAGCATTTTTTTTATAATATAAATGAGTTGGCATACAGAAGTAACAGAATCGACCATTAATAATAACACGTTACCAGTCGATTTTACATTATTGGTCGATTTGTGAGCTGACTAGGAATGCTTCGTTTTTGGCTGCCGAGCGGACACTCGGAAAGCATCGCTTTCGTTATGTTTTCCGATAAAAATATTTTATCAAGTTGGTATAGAAAATAAGCAAATTGCTGTGTATGCCAAAAAAAATGATGGTAAATATTTGAAATTGCACTTTAATATTATTATGGCTAAATTAACAATATTGTTATAAAACTTACATTTTTAAAGTAACTAAATTAAAATTAGATTATAGTTAGCTTGCACTAAATTTGTACTTGACATTTGACATAATCTTAATTAATTTGACGCACATTATTATTTGTTAGTTCATTTTCTCGCCAACATGCGAATTTCCAGGTCGGGAAGTGATCACACAAGTAGGTTGGGAAGTAAAACAAAATAGCTCTGATTGGTCGGCAAGTGAAATAATAAAGTAAATAATAAACTGCTTCCCAACTTCTTAAAAATAAGGAATGTATCGATTACTAACCGATTGTGAATAATAGTATATTACTGGCCAAGCATAGAAAATGATCCGTTACTGGGCGCGCAGCTAGATTAAAAAGTGAGCGTAGCGAGCTTTTTAAAGCTGTAAGCCCAGTAACGGATCATATTTCGAGGCGAGGTGAGTATACTTTTTTATCGGAAAACATAAAATTATCAATTATATCAAATATTAAAAAATATTGTTTAAATTACAAATTGTGACAGATAAGACAAATTTAAACAATGTCATTAGAGCAACCCTCTATGGAGAAATGCAATAAGCGATTGAATCATAATTAAATCGTTTGGCGATCGCCAGTTCGAATCCCACGTCGGACAAATTTTTATAATAGAATTTTTTTATAATATAAATGAATTGACTTGCAGAAGTAACAGAATCGACCATTAATAAAAACACATTAATGGTCGATTTTACATTATTAGTCGATTTGTGAGCTGACTAGAAATGCTTCGTTTTAGCTGCCGGGTGGACACTCGGAAAGTATCGCTTTCGTTATGTTTTCCGATAAAAAAAGTTAACAGGAGATTTTTGAAAAATTACTTTTATTTTGCATTTCAGACTATCACCTTCCTACAAAGCTACAGCGCAAATAAATGTTCTTTGGATCTTGAAACTATAAAAATGTAATTAAAAATTTACCAAAATTAGAACGTTTGTTTGCATTATCTGCAGAAATAGAGATAACCAAACTTTAATGGTTAGTCAGGTATGATGATGATTCATCGTGATGACACTGGTGGTGAGTCATAATATGATTCCTTTGGTAGTTTTTAATACAAAACTGCCGACTTGCGGTCTAAATCTTTCTAGAAATTTATGGAAATTTTTAGAAATATGTCTTTGGATATAAATAGCAGAGTGATTGGTAGGCCAAATTTTCCTACAACAGAAGCTACAGCACCTTTAAAATTCACAAGAGAGGTAAATGTGGTTTAGAATGCTGCGTCATCAACACCCAAAGCTGTTAATAAACTATTTGAACTGGAATTGAAAAAAAAAGGTTTATTAAACGTTTTAAGAAAAATAATAATTTTTCAATTATTTTTGATGTTTGTGGTAAAAGTTTTGATAAAGATGTAACAGAAAATAATTATTCTAAATGGATTCGATGCTTCTTCTGTTCTATTCCAAACCACATCACTTGTCCATCACAGATAGATGACAATAACGTTTTCATCTGCTATGACTGTTCTACTTTAAATTTTGATTAAGCACAGTTATGTTAGTTTTTATGTATTAATAGATTTGTTGACTTTTAACAATAAATGTTACATTTTTTATTTTGCACAAAATAAAATTCTCCAAATAAATCACCAAATAAAATATTCTATCACCATTTTTTCTAACTTTCCTAAAAGAAATCTTTTGAATAAATCGAAGGACTCGTAATAAGTAGATATCTAGAGAAACTACCTATTATTATATCTTCGAAAGTATAGGAAAAAAATATCAACCCTCACCCTAAGTAAAACCGTCACCAATATACTTTAACTTACGATTCTAGCATATTATATACTACTTAGGTAGTGTGCAAAGTTTTAACAAATCATTTATCACTGGTGCAATATAATAAAAGGGTAGTCATTTTTACGTGACAAGATATTATATGGAAAGTATTGCCTTCTCAGGTTACTAATGACAGTAGGATGCCTGCAAACAAGTTAAACATGATGTGGTTTATTTTCTTGTATAGGTAGGTATACAAGAAATACATAATACATGTACAATGATTGAATAATTGCATGTACCGAACTTGAAACCTTCATCTTTACAAATGCGAATGTACATAAACAAATAATCGTGGCTTCAGATGTTCTTGAAAAGCTTCCTTGAAAATAAAAGTGCGTATTTACATATTACCAATTTTATTATATTTGAAATTTTTAAATTTGTTAAAAACTGGAAGCATCCAACCTTAAAATGTAACCTTAGTGATTTTGGAAAATATCGATTTGATGTATTTTTTTGTCAATTTCAATGAGAGCTAGTAGCATTTCTCACCAAATAAATTTATTTGAGGCATGTAATTTATGCTCAATTAAACTTCAAAGAAAATTTCTTTCTGAAAGATATCAATTTAAAAAACCTATTATATTATATTATACATTAAATTATAAAATAGAGTTGGAATACTAAAACCTAAAATTTGTATAGTTTTTTGTTGTTTATTTAATTATAATCTTACAATTAATTACAAATTAAATTGCTAGCAAACATTTCTATAAGTCGACACAAAATAATTTGGATAAATGAATTCTCTAGCCAATTATAAAAAATTAGATATCTACATAAAAACAATTTTAACAAATCATTGCCAAACCCGGGGCTGGCTTTTAAAATATTGTTTATCTTTTAGTGAGTTTGTTAGTTAAAACAAAATAGTTTAAATTAAGTCTTATAAGTATATTATTTAAGATATAAAGAATATATAATCAGTCATCACGTAATGCACATGACCTCTTTCTCTGCCATACACTCTTCTCAGTGCTAAGGTTGAGTATGGACAACCTGCAGTTTAACGTTGGTTTAGCAGAACGACAAAAAATGTTAAGAGAAAGGTTTGACATTTAAAGCAATAGTATATTAGTTATACAAGTATTAAATTATTAGATTATACAACTTTGCGGGTATTTGAGTTGAGTTTTAATGCCGAGGTACTCTGTTTAAGCCCAAACGAAGCTAAAACTATATTTTGGCCATTTCTCCTGGGAAAACAACCCACCGGGGTAATCTCCAATATAATGTATTACCACAGACTCAACAACGATAAATGAAGATATATTGTAAGTAAAACATCAACAATTTTTATAAAATAAAATTAATTACATTTATGTATTCTATTATGCCTAAGGTATACCGATAGTAACAAGAGTGTAGGTTGCTAAAAGGTAATAGTTTTTTAATTTAACTTTGTTTTATATTAAGCAATACCTACTAAAAGATATAAAAAAAATTTAAAAACGTTAACTTGTCTGCTCTGTATTTAATTTTAAAATTAGAACTGCACAACATTGTTTATAATAATACCTTTACCTTAATTGAATTAGCAATGTAATTTGATGTTCTTCAAATTACATGTGAGCGCCTGGCTACATTAAAAATTGAATAAATGTAATTAAATTTAAATTGTACACATTTATAATTTTGTTTAGGTTTATAGTTGAACAAATTGTTTGCTGCAAGCTACAATAAAATACTAATGGCAGGTAAACTATTTCCAATACCTACTATACAAAATAACAGAAAGCTTCAAGTTGATCGAACTTTTAGTAATCATTTGAGTGCTACCTAGGTCAACAACTAACACCTACACCTATAATATACTTCTTATATTATACTACCACAATATCTTCGATTATTTTTATTGCAAATAAACTATTGATGTAACATAACTTGTTGTGTAAAATTCAATTTGATAATAAATTAAACAACAATACCATTGGATAAGCTTTCCAAGATGATTTAATATTTATTTTTAAGGTTAAGAACCAAACAATGCAAGCACTGAACCTGTTTATTTAGAAAAAATTGATAAATATCTTACTATTAAATAATATAATACTAAAATATAAAAGACTTCCTTGTTCCGTTATTCTATGTTAAATATAAAAGTATTGTTTTCGCCCAGAAAATATTTTTTCAGATTTTGATAAAAATAAATATTTTTTGGCAACAAAATGCAAGACCAGTTCCACATGAATTGGACCGAAAATATAAATGTAACAGAATTTTAAAACATTTTACAATGCCAGGTTTAGAAGTATTCCAAATTCTCTGAATTGTATTCTTTATATCCGGGATAGTGCGAACTGAAGTAGTTCGATGAGCTTTTTGATTGCCAAAGGGTCTCGAGAAGGAATAGGTCAGGTATGCCTGAAGGCCATTTTAAGATAGGATTCTTTATTGCCTGAAAATACGATATTACCGTTTTTACAGTATGTTTTCTGGCAGCTGAATCTCATCTAATGGAAAGCATCAATTCTTGTTGTAAAATTACGTTATCGAAGCATTGATGAAAAGAAGACGACAAACTCCTAGTGAGGACATACATATACATATATTCCCACTTCATTACAGATGTCGGAAACTCACTTTTTATAATAATTCAACAAATATTTATTTGAAAAAATAAAATTCTGTTACATAATTCCTTTTGTATGTGCTACTGGGCTGATATAATACATAGTATTATATTCTATTGTTTATGTTTTAAATTTTTAGCCTCAATACATAGCTTTTATTTTTACATTACCTTACAGATATAAATTATTTAAATTTGTGAAACTATAATATCATGTGTCTAAAAATTTAATAAATTAATGTAGTTTTAATTTAAAAAGCTACCAAACGCAGCTTGAACTCATGAATCCCAGCGAGAAGAAAATTTATAGAAGATTAAAAAATGTAGTAAACAATTATTTTTGAAACACTTGTGATGTAATCACAGCGATATCTAAGGACGACACTTCAAGGTTTGAATTGGGATCTCTGCCTAAAATTTCAAAAAAAAATAAAGCAAATTAATTTTTAATAGTCAACCATTTCATTTTAAATATGATAATTATTGATAAAAATAAACTGGGAGATTCAAAAAAAGTAAAAACGTGTACTTCCTTCTTAATATAGAAATCTTTTTGCATCACGATTACTACTTCCTCTGTAGTGGAAAAAAAATGAAAAGTTTATTATTCAGTTGATTATCCTAATTATAAAGTTGTAAGTACTTAGGTATCTACTGTATGTCCCCTGATGGCAGACCTTTCATATTGGAATGGCTTAACCTATATACTAATGGAATTTCGATTTCGTCAAATTTATATTATAATACAGGGTATATCCAATTATTTTATTTGCTGATTACATTTTGAATTTTACATTATAATTTAAATTTACAAGTTTCATTTTATAGTAATAACAACGGTGCAGTTAAAAAATATACCACAAATTAAGAAAAATTAGTACAATACGAACCCTTAATAATAATTAAATTCATCTTAAGTTAGCTATTAAAATTGTGAAGTAATTATTGTTTGGGTAACAAGAAATGTTACTATTAAAAAATGCTATAAAAGATCGCTAATTACATTATAATTAGAGTTAGGTTTAATAAAATTATTACCTACCTGTAATATTACACGTTATTATATTTACCTACTTGTAAAAGTACAAAGTAAAGAAAATGTTGGTAACAATTTCATCGTTTCTTAATTCAAATTTAATATGCCAATAATTTGGTGCGTGCTTAATAACAAAAACAAAAATTTTATGTTTTATGAAACTTTGCAATTTAAGTGCAATTGTTCGTTAAGTTTAGTGTTGATTTTTTGCCTTTCCCCTGGTGGAAATAGGCGTGAAGGTCAATTAAGATTTTATAATCGTAATAAACAATACTTAGCTATTGTTGGTATAAATAAATTTGAATAAATTCCTTTTACATTCTTGATTGAATGGAATTCTTATCGATCGTTTTCTTTTCCTGTGTAAAATCAGATAATGAAGCTCGTGCAGAAGGCTATCTAAATGGACATTAAATTTCTTTAATACTTATTAATGTGTGCTATGAAATTATTACTAAATTATTTATTGTAATATCATTTTAATTAAAATACCAATAAATAATTATTATTGTAAAATCACAAGTAAGAGATGATTTTGTTCTAATTATTTATTTAACTTCAATTTGCAACATTTTGATTAATATTTAATCTAATAATCTTTATTAAATTTTATCGACGGTATTATTATGAAAACATAGCTAAAATTAAACTGTGTTATTGAAATTTCTATTATTTTCTTTAAAATTTAAAAATTAATTGGTTTAATAATTAAAAAAGGCTAGAAAGAAAAAGATTATATTCATTTCATGGTAGCAATAAATCATTGCTAAATGGTTAGAGAACAGTTTTGACGTTTATTATTTTTTATTTAATATTTACTGTAACTTTACTTTAACTTTAATAATATTTACTACTGACTAACTAACTATTGACTAACTAGTAACTATTATACATAGTATCATTTTAAAGAGTACGACTATGCATAAACCTGTAAAAAGTTTACTTTTTAATTTTTACTAGCGGATTTATTTTTCTAGCGTTCTAATTTTTACATAAGGCAAACGTCCACTAGCAAGTTTTCTTCTGCAAGTGCCGTCTGCAAGTACTTGCAGAAGAAAACTTGCTAGTGGACGTTCGCCTTAAGGTACATGTAAAAGTAATAGCAAAATTATAAATATGTAATTTATATTATTAACATTTAAATAAATTAATGTATATTAACTAAATAGGTATTGTAAAATTTATATAATGTAATCTATCGATTAATTTTGTTCTAAATGTTTATTATATACTAAAAGTAGCAAAATTGAGTTTGATTGTTTAATGAACACTAATTTAAACGACTTGACATTATAAAAATACCTACATATAGTCGACATGAAACTTGACGAAATTTATATTAAATTACAATTTAAACTTGAATGACATGAAATATAATGGTAAAAACATATGAAAGCCTGTAAATGATAAAGTATGAAAAGATTCCAATATTATGTAATTTGATTTCCATTGAGTTCAATAAATCATAAAGCAATTTCTTTGGTAAACCACCATAATAAATTAATATTAATTTATAAAATTGTATACGTAAGTATTGGCATAACAGTAATAACACTAAACTAATTTTTATGAGAAAAACTCGATTTCCGTTCTATATAATTATATATCGAATTAATTTACTTTTTAAATTATATTAATTTCTGCATTTTTAAAACTAATGCTTATTAATATGAACATTAATTTTTTATATAAAAAGTGGAATTTACGTAATATAGTAATTGTGTTTATTATACAATATCAAAACTTTGGAGATATTATATTCAGGTATAAAATTTAATTCAACAGAAGAGACGTTTAAAGTTTATTATCTGTTGATATTTCTATTAATTGATGTAAAATACTGTAAGGACTACAACAGTACTAGAAGGTATAATTGTAGACTACTATAATGAATACAATATTTTATACAAATAAACAGTAATATTATCAAACGATAAACTTTAATAATAATGTACTTTCAAGCTCTTAATGTAACATCGAGTTAGTATTGGAACAAATTTACGAAACCCAACAACAACTTTTCTTTGATGTCGAATTAAGGAGTCTAACAAATAATAGAAAAAATATATGGGTAACCATTTAAAAAAATTATTAATGTCGTCATAAATAACTTAACATTGTCACTAAAGAAATACGTTATACAATATTTTAGAGAAAATTTACATTTTTCAGTTTTGTGAATTTTGTTTCATGCCATATGTTTTCATCATTGAGTATGAGGCGCCAGCGTCGTTTACAACTTAGTTTATCTTGCGGTTGTCGGTCGGGGTTTCATTTCGCACCGCGCAAAAGTGGGATGATTATTTTGTTTCTAGTCATGTCATTATTAAGAACATAATATGTAATTGTTTCCTATGAGGTTGATAACCGATGGGAACTATTGGGCGGACTATGGGTTTGATTTATGTGGTGTGTAATTGTAATCGTGTGTTTTTGTAATTATGTAAGTGGGCTTAGTGTCTGTTGCACTTCTTGTTATTGCATTAAATAAATAAAGATAAGTAGTATACAAAAATTAGAATTGGATCTTAACACGCGATGAGATTATAGTCGTGTTGTTCCCGTGAAGTTAGTGACTTCTTATTATAAACATAATAAATATTCCACCATGTTCATGTGTTTCTAATTTTTGAAAAAGTACTCTTATTATCTGCCCATGCAGTAAATAAAATACAAAAGGATTAAAAATATCCATTAACAAGTAAATGGTTTGGCAAGTAACCAACCATTATTTTGTTTTCAAGGGACGTAGAATTTATTGATAGGAATTTTACACTCGAAAAAATTGAGAACAGCATTAATTAAAAGAATTTGCTCTTTTTGATTTATTTAAGTAAAAAACAGTAAACAAGAAGGTATACCACATTTTAATTAATTTGATAAAATATATTAGACATTTTGCTAGTAGAAGTCCTTGAAAAGTGGTTGTTACGATTTCTTGTTTGTGTAGGTTTTTTTTTAAAATATGGCAAAATTAATTTTGCACGAAAGACGACAAGATCAAAAATTGTAGCGGCTGTATTATATCAAATTAAAAACCAACAAATATATTTTAAGTTCTAATAAATCTAACTAATGATAGGGGAGTACCTATATTAACTAATAATTTTAATTACATGTTTTCTACTTCTTTAGATCTCAACGTTCAGATAAATCCGTAATAGGACACCCTCTGTTTCTACCGCAATCTATTATTCGTATCTAACGTATAAACGATCCTGGTTAATGTTTGAACTCCAATTTAATACTTCCAATTCATTTAATCGACTGCCTTTTCGTTATTCCATAAATGTGCATAAGGTCTATTTAATTTGAAGTAAACTTTTTCTTTAATTAGGTAACACTAAGTATATTTTCATGTAGGCGAGTAAGAGTTATAAAATTTACTATAGGTACCTACTCCAGTTATTCTTATTGGTTAGTGCGAATTATAATGGCATTCGTACATAATTTGATCTGTCATTTTTCCGTTTTATGTATTTATTTATCGTCAATTTTATAGATACTAATAACTCGGAATCACCTACCTGGTAGTTACTTAAAATTTAGTGATGAATTAATGCTAGATTAAATGACAACCACAAATTCTTTAGAAAATAATTCAGAATTAAAATAAAAACAAAAATTAAACAGCAACAGTAGGGCGACTTTAATTCGACGGTATTTTGACGTTAAATTAACGTTTGCATTATTGTGCTTGCTTATTGGGTATGTAATTGGGGGGAAGGAGTACTCCATCTTTGGTACTGCAACTCAAATAGCTATTTACAGCTATATTGCTTACGAACACGAAATGTCACTTTCCCAGCGAGTCACTATATCTAGCTTTACGTCCAAGACAGGTCCTTTCCAAAATAAAAACATAAACTGATAAGTAACAAAAATTGCACTTTTAAAATAAACATTTAACTTTTTTAGAACGGGTTGGAATATAATATAAGTCCCCAGCATCATATCTTATCTTATCAACATCCGCGGTAGCAAGATTGTAGGTCACGGTACGTATAAATTTCTTTCCTTTATATGCAATATCACGTAACGTTTATATACACTATCATAACCGCTTATATGCAAGTTTATAACAAACATTGCTGCAAAGTATCATTTTCCAGCGATAAAAACTGCCCAATATGCTATACTTTCCATAGTCTTGTACATAAAATATATTTTGTTATGAAAGTTATATCTTTAATATACATTCGCATAAAATATAATACTGTAGATAGTTTAAACTTGGTTTAGCTTAGTCTTGGGTTTAGAGTGATATTTACATTGATTGTAATGATTGACTACTTGATTTGATTGATTATTTGAACCGACAAATGTTTATTATACCAACTTTTATAAAGGTATTCATAATAATTTTGTTTACCATAATTTATTATTAATCAGAAAAAGTTGAGTAAGTTTGGATTCAAACTTTACACTGAAAACTTTAGCAATTACCAAGATATAAGATAACAATAACAAACAAAATATTTTTTATACAAATTATATCAAACATACTTTGCAATTTCGGTAGAAATTTCAGTAAAAATTTATCTGCCTATTATTTTAAAATGTTATTTTATATATTCTTGCGGTTAAAGTTTTACTTGTTGTACGAGTAGTAAGTCGAACAAACTCCACTTTAACATCTGCCATAGAAAACATTTGATTTTTAATTTTATGATTTAAATAATGAAAAGTCAAAATATTTACGATTAGCAATTAGCAGATTATAACAGTACCAGTAAGCCAGTAAATTTAATAATTTTACTCAGTTGTGGATATCTTACGTTTAATTTTGAATATTAGCTCATTCACGAGACAAAAGTGAATCAAAACTATTGGAAGACAATCAAAACGAAAGTTTTGTTGGTTTCATTAGTGTAAACGAACACAATTGTTTAAATAATTAAAATTTTGGGAACATTTAATATACGCTTGAATTATAAATTTTTTTTTAGATTAAAAACATTTTTAAATAAAGTTCCACAAAAACTCTACTTACTTGCAACAAGAATATTTGATCAAAATTTAAATTGGTAAACCGGAAACCCACACTTTGATAAGGAAACCTTGCGAAACGTTTATTGTCAGCCAGTTATAATCTCACTTATAATACGAATTTACGAACAATGTAATTGAAGGTATATTATTTTTTCTAGCAGAGACTTCACTGATTAAATATTATATTAGTTAAGTTTATAATTATCACAAAGTGTTTTAAACGATTAAAATAATTCTAAATAAAATACATTATTATCCGAATTCAAAAGAATCGTTTAAATTATTAATTAAATAGTACTTATATAGAATTTAAATTTTTCTTAGAATAAATAATATGAGTATGAACGAGAAACCTCTAAACAAGATTTTGCAAAGATTCAAATTTTCTACGGTTAAACAGTGTAAGCATGAGATAATTACTTTTATTATTTGAAGTAGCAGATTTCGTATAATATGTAAATATAATCTATATAATTTATTAAAGCTAAACGTTAAGTCATAAAGTCATATATAATAATTTATTACATATATACCATATACTCAATGTAATTTACTAAATTGATAATTTACTGAAAGCGATAACCAATCAAAACATTTACTTTTTTATTTCAAACCAATGGATCCAATGGATTTTCTATTTGTCCGAGCATCACGTGTATTTGCAGGTATCTGCCCTTGGTGATTTTTTAATTATTCCCTGAAAACTGCCGGCCATGAATGGATTAACGAAATTTCGATTTATTTAGAATGAATTATTAAATTTTTTACAATACTTTTACAGCTTAACCGATATTATTTAAAAACTAATTATTTTACCGAAATTTAAATTAATTAATTTAAGAATATCCCGAGCAGTCGTGCTTCGGTATGACCGCTGGTTGAGTTATAGAACGGAAATTATGGGTTTGAATTGCGAACTTCACATTCATACAGGCTGTGAATTTAAGAATTGGTTCTATATTTACATAAGTCTGACCAATTGACAGAATGCCAAGGTAAAAAGAAAAAAGAAGATTTATCAATATGTACCTATACATGTTTTATGTATATATAGTTGTTTTTTTACATGAAAGAGAAGTTTTGTAGCTTCTTTCGCATATACTTCCACTTTTAAAGCAAATAGAAAATACACAAAAAAGGCGTGATGGCTTAGTTGTGTACAATTATAATTTATTTTTATAGAAAATCAATTTATCACAAACGCATGTTTTTGAATTTCTTACATTTCGATAAAAAGCAAGAG